>JANAVB010025399.1:16940867-17055867 GCA_029216955.1 Iris pallida | reverse complement strand
CCACACGTTAACTATACACACATATTACATGTATACATATTAGAAAGATAAAGGGATGTCACATGTATAGGTAAAATAGTGTGTGTGTACAAGGATTTGTATGTGTATAGTGTCATGGCAAGGGTTAAATTGTATGTGTATATGGCATATAATCATGTGTGTTAAGATCAAAGTAGAGTGTTAGCAAGTGGTTAGTGTAATGGTTCTTAGTTAAGACAGTTAACAAGGTCAAGTGTATCAAATGTGTGCATGCAATTTGTGTGCATGCAATAAGTGTCAAGTAGTGTGTGGAATATATGGTACATGTGAGGGTGTAATATAGATTAAGGGGTGTGTGTGTACATGAGTAGAAAATAAGTGTGTGTGTAGTGATACTATGTATGTGTGATACATGCCCTAGGCTAGTGTATATTCAATGTGTGTGTAGGGCATAGGGAAAACTGAGAGCAATGTGTGTGTGTACATGTGTAATGTTACAGGAATCAGTAGATAGCATACTAAATCTCAGATTTTGTAACTTTTATGTGTGTATCAATGTGACAGTTAGGAAATTCGTAAAGTCTATTTCAGTTTGTACAAACTCAGGGATTTAGACAGGGAGTATATTTACAGGAAAATGAAATCAATACAACAATTAATGTGTCAAATAGATTCTCAGATTTACATGACAGTGGATAGGTTCTTATAGCAGTCCATTCCATGTGTCAAACTCAGTTATAGTGAATGGGTATTCTTAGGATTTCAAAGTCCAATGACAGTTCTTAGAATTTAGAGTAATGTGTGTGTCTGTGACACATAGAAAATAGTGTAATGTGGATAATGTGTGTGAACATGTATGAAACAGTATGTGTTAGGAACATGAAAATAGTGAGCAATGTGTGTGTCCTGTTACTATATATATTAGCGTATTAAAACATTGTATTAACTCTGGAATTTCAGTTTTCAGCATGATAGTTTACATTAACAGCTAAACAATGCCAAAAACCAATTCGACATCCTATAACCCATCACCAACATGAACCTAACATTTGAACAATCTAATACATGTGTAAATGAATTAACATGGTAATTAAATCAGGGAAAATCGTTTTAAAATACATTTAAATTTCAGAAACTCAAAACAGTTAACACGAGTATCAGAACAATTAGGGAAATGAAATTCGAAAGCTAATTAACAGTAATAATCTAATTTAAGGGATGGTAATCCAAGACACACATGTGCACATATCTCACAAAGTGTCTGTGTCCAACCAAGTGGACACAATCGTTATAACGACACCAAAATCACAACACGATCACATACGCAGTGCACAGCCTCGTGGACGCGTGCACACGTGTCTAGCACACGACACAGGCTATATGGAGACACGTGGTCGTACACACGAGTACACCAAGGGTAGGGCTACATGCCCAGTGGCCTGATACGTGTCCATGTCGTGTCATGGGTCAACACGAAGTGCGTATCAGCGCGAAAAAACCAAACTACACAGCCAGTGCATGGCCAGTACGGGTCGGATTTTGTGTCCGACACAACGCGACTCGACTGGAGACTTGGGGGCTGACATGTCACTCAGTGCCCCCTCCTCGACGCCAAATCCTAGTCCTCTACGTGTCTTGTGCAGTGAATACTAGGCCCCGAGCAGTAGGACAGCGCACGGGTTTGCACAGCGTGTTCGTGTCCTCGTGTGGACACGACACGACTCCAAAACCACAGAACAAGGATACGAATATGAAGACAACCCCTAGATCTAGAAATTCATTCAAAACCATTTTCAAAAATAGCAAGAAAAGTTGGTTGTGCCATTTCATCAAACACCTAGACTAGGAAATTGATACGTGTCCGATAAGCACACGAAACCACATGCAATGGACACCAAACTTCTACTACAGCTAGGGGACACCTAGATCTAGGCTATCATGCAATAAAAATAGAATTCAAATAGAATTTGAAGGGTTTATCTATAGTTGCAAGGATTAAAAAAAAGCCCCAAATCGAACGATTCCCGTTGCTAGCGAAATCCTCCAAATTGCACAAAAACTGAAATCACTCTCCATGAACATCAAATAGAGTGTGATTAGAAACTATTGCAAAAGATTTGGACGAAAAAGGAATTAAAATGGATTTAATAGGAATTTTGGAAGTTGGAGATTTACCTTTCCTTTTAAGAACTTGGTTGAGCACAAAAGAGGCAAGAGAAAGGAAAGGGGATAATAAATAGGGGGATTCCTAGGTGTGGCCGGCCATGTGTGGGCTTAGCTAGTGTTAGGATTTCAAGTTATGGGCCATGCTAGGTTCGTAAGTCATGGAATTAAAAATCACAAGTCATAAGTCATGATCTATCCTTAATCCTCCTATTTAAAACTAGATTCTAAGTGACTAAAATAGAGTTGACTTAAGTTAGACTAGGGTCACACCATTGCCTACCATGTCACCATAGCTAGGGTTAGCTTCTACGTCAGTCTACAAAGTCTCAATTAGACAAAGTAAAAAATAGAATCACCAATTCAATAAATCAAGTAAATTCAAAAAATTTACCAAATGACCAAAATACCCTCAAGCCAAAATATGGTAGTGACAAATCTACCCTCCTTAAAATAATTTTGCCCTCGAAATTAAAAGGCTAAACTAAACTGATGAAAAGGATAGACAATCATACCTCAAGGTCCAAAAAGATATGGGTATAGCTCGAGCATCTCATCCTCCCGCTCCTAGATAGACTCTCCTAGAGAATGATGCCTCCATGCGATGCGAACCAAGGGTATCACCTGGTTTTTCAGTACCTTCTCTCGGCGATCCAGAATCTCCACAGGCTGCTCTGGATAACTGAGTGTAGGTCCCACCTCAATCTCCGAATGATCCAGTACATGGCTAGGATCAGCAACATACCATATCAACTGTGATACGTAGAATACGTTGTAGACACCACTAGTACAGATGGCAAGTCTAGCCTGTATGCCACGTCACCGACTCTCCCGCTGATCATGAAAGGTCCGATGAAGTGCGGGCTAAGCTTCCTACCTCCACCAAAACGTATGGTACCACGAGTCGAAGATATCCTCAAAAAAACCGTATTTCCGACTTAAACACAAACAAGGTCTCAAGTTACTATATAATCAAACATGATCAACAAACAACAATCAACCTACTTCTAATCCTGCTCCAGTCAAAGTAAGCCAAACATAGTCAATGATCAACAACTAGTCAATTTGTCAACATCCAAGCATTTGGTCAACAACTGGTCAACTTCTTAGAATTCCACCTATGCTAGCTATCTAGGTGTTTGTAGAAGCATGGAAAATATTGCTTTTAGTCCCACATCGGAAAGGAGAAAAAGAAAGGGCTCACTCCATTCTATAAATAGAGCCCCCTTGCGTCCTTTGAAAAGGGCACCAACTTCTCTTCCCTCCTTCCAACTTGGACTCTTCCTACTACGCACCTTCGGGTGCTAAGTCGAAAAAGTCTAGGGCAGCACGGGCTCGTCGAGCTCAGTCAGCTGTCCCAACCTCTGACCATCAGAGCGCCCCGCTAACTGTTAAAGCGGGCCTCTGATAGAAAGTTGTAAATATGATACCAACGAACTCGTGTGTTCGGGATACCCGGGCCCACAAAACGAGTACAAAGGTTGACGGAGATGTCCTTGACTTGCGAGATGGGATCCTTCACAAGCGCAAGGAAAGAAGGGGATTCTCTATGCCGCTCGAATTCAACATGGAGCTTCATGCGGCTCAAAATCCAGAAAACTTCATGCGGCCCAAAAGCAGCAGGGGGGCCTTAGGCGGCCCAAAATCGACATGGAAGCCCATGAAGCTCAGCCAGAAGGAGCCTCATGCGGCTCGAAAACTCATGCGGACCGAAAGTCTTCTGGAGCCTCATGCGGCTCGGATAAGCTCTATGCGGTTATGACTCCGGTCATGACGACTCTTCATGCGGCTCGAGTATGAAGACTCTCATGCGGCTCGAGTATGGAGACGCTCATGCGGATCGGTCGTGACGACTCTTCATGCGGCTCGGTCATGATTACGCTTATGCGGCTCGAGTATGAAGACTCTCATGCGGCTCGGTCATGACGACTCTCATGCGGTTCGGGTATGGAAACTCTCATGCGGTTCGGGCACGACGACTCTCATACGGTTTGAGTGTGATGACTTTTATGCGGCTCATGAGTACAATAGTGGGGACACGTGGCTGGACACGTGTCACAAGTCGCTCATATCTCAATAATTCAGATCTACTGCAATCAAAATAATCTCTAGATTAGGTCGAATCCCAATAATCATAACAAACAGTGGGGACATGTGGCAGAGAATGATTCAGATTTATTCATTCAGATTTGCAAACGTCAACAAATCATCATAATGCAGATTTATTACAATCAGCATTAATTACTCATTGGATTCGGCGCAATCTACATTAATGACCCAGATTCTACACATTCAGGATTAATGGCCCAGATTGATTAATCAAGAGGCCACCGACTTTTGAGAGGGGGCAATCATTGCAAACCCTAATGATGCCTCCCACTCTTATAAATAGCAAGGTGCCATTCCCTTACAAAAAGGACCCCGACCCCAGATCCAGAGAATCAAAAAAGAGAAAAAGAGAGAAGACACAAAGACAGATACGAGAGAGACAGACATAGGCGAGCAGAGAAAGAGAGAGCACATTCCCCTCAGATTCAGAGAGAATAAAGAGAGCATTTCTTCATCAACGCTAAGTACTTCTTCTACAGAGCCAAGGCTGCACCCGATCGTCCAAGGAGTAAGGCAGAGCTGCCGTCGCTTTCCCGAGCCGCTGCCGTCCTCCTCCAGAATCTAAAATAGAAAATTATACTTACATTGTTGTACCTAGGTTTTCGTCCCTAGGCTTTCTTTGTACAAGCGAGTTTGTATTGTGAGTCTAAGTTCAGTCCTCCTATAATTGTTCTGTTCTTTTATAATCAATAGAAAACACGATGGCAACTTTGTTGGGGACAAACTTCTCCACGGCTGAGGAGTTGGTGACACAATCAGATGCAGCTAAACTTGCTCCACGCAACAGAAGATGGTCGTCCGCTTCGACCAACAGGCGTTTGAAGAAATGCTCTGAGGAAAGCGCTGGCCCGGTCCAGAAGAAGCGAACCCGCAGGAAGAAAGATCGCAGCGAGTGGAGGCCAAAGTCATTTGCTCCTCCCCAAGCTCTGGACGGAGTACTCTTTGCTACCCAAGACGGCAAAGGCAACTCTCGCACGGCCCCACTTCAAGCCATAGAGGACTCTGCTGTCCCCAAGTCTGGCAGAGGAAAGTACTACGATGTTGGACTTGCAGGGGCAAAGAACGATTCTATGTGCTCCAGAAGAAACGGAACAAGGGCACTTGCCGCAAAACGAAGACTCGTACGGCCAAGATTGCCAGCCGCATGAATGATGACCATGCGGCCGAGACTGCTGGCCAAATGCATAATACTCATACGGCCAGGATTTTCAACCGTAAGAAGAATACTCATACGGCCAGGATTTCCAGCCGCATGGAGAAATTCATGCGGGCAGGATTTCCAGCCGCATGGAGAAGATCCATGCGGCTACGACTGCCAGCCGCATGAAGATTATTGATTCCAGCCGTATGACGCCTACTCCACGCGGCTCTGTCTTCGACCGCCTCTTCTATGGTCCTGATCTTTTGTGCTCCCAAGAAGACATGTTTGACTCTCTCCAACACCACTAAGACACTTCCTACTATATGCCCCCAACACTAGAGTGAAAAAGTCTAGGGCAGCACGAGCTTGGCAAGCTCGGTCCGCTGATCCGACCTCTGACCATCCGATCGTCCCGCATACTGTCATGCGGGCCTCTGATGGGAAGTTGTACGGAACCACTCGAGTCCAGCCCCCGGCGACAAACGGACAGAGAGGTTCCCAAAAGTCTTCCAAAATCTAAGGAGCAAACATGGTCGATCCGGCCCCGTCTGACTTGCATGAGGCCATCCTCCACAAACGCAAGGAAAGAGATGGTGTCTCGGGGTGCAAAGAGTCCTCCCACGGATGTCACTGCACCCAAGTCATCGTCAACTGTTGTTGTAATAATGTGACAGTACGAAAAAACCGACAGTCCGTCTTTCAAAGGGAAGAAGGCAAATGTTCCCAGCCCGAAGATTTTAACCACTATGACTAAGAGACTGTCGTCTAAGCGGGTGCCCACCACCGGAGTTTTCCAAGGTACCAGTTTAAAGACGAAATCTACTATAGTGGAAGATTTATCGTCCATACCACTGGGGTTTGCTGGGATTGGAAGTAACATTCCTCAGAATATCCACGATAATTCGATGTTCCAAGGAGATGAGCCCGAGGAAACAACTCTCCCATCAAATACAGCAAGGGCCGACGTCCACGACTCCCAGATGAAGCAAACTCTGAAGCTGGGGGTACTATCCCTTCTGAGTCCGAACCGGAGGAGAATATTCCCACATACCCCGATGACTTCTCGCTATAGGGGTATGATTCGGAGGGCACGTCCTCCACCGTTCCTTCCATCTTTCCTCATGTAAAGACGGTGTTCATGACGGACAACAACCAAGGTGGTTCCAGTGATCGCCAACGCATCGACACTCTGGAGGCCATACTGCATGCCTTGGTCAAATCTATAGACAAGATCAAAGCGGCCCTTCCAACTCTCCAAGGAGGGATGCCTAGCCAAACAAGCACGGGTCCTGCGGTCAATGCAGACTCGAACTCAGCGGCACAGAACCCGGGCAATATTCTTCCTGAAATATCGGCTCTTACCGCTGCAGATGAGGCCGGGGAAGCAAAGAAGAGAGGTCCAGAAGCTCTGAGCCATGTTTCACGCTCGAGAAACCTCTCAAGACCTCAGAATACGACAACCATACCCTGCTGTATGGAGGGATGTCCCCTTTCCACCAAGATATAGGCCATTCAATATCAATCCTTATGATGGTAAGACCTCCGCCAGTCGGTACATCACTTATTTTGAGGTTACCACCGACCATCTGCTCCATGACGATGCCATCCTTACACGATTATTCATCGGGGAATTAGAAGGAGTCGCCTTCGACTGGTATCGTAACCTACCGGACAACTGCATCCACTCCTTCACCAGCTTAAAGCGCATGTTCTTGGAGAGATTTTACGAAGTAGGATACGACATCACGATGTCCACCCTCATGGACATCGTCCAAGGGGAGAAAGAGCTGACAAGAAACTATATTGAACGGTTTCGCCAAACCGTAATGAAGCTGTCGTCTGGTAACCCGGATTCCTCCTTAATTGAAATTTGCCAAAAGAGACTGCTTCCAACAATCAGCCTCTGGATGGGCGAAAGTCAAATTCAAGGACTGAAGACGTTTATCATCAGTGCCACAAGCGCCGAAGAACGATTGAAGAAGGCTCGCCAACTGGGATTGCACATCTCAGAGGGAGAAGATAAGGGCAGGCGTCCCAATGCCAACACCAACAATTGGGGTAGCTCCACCAACAATCGGGACAACAAGGGAAAGCAGGCTATGGTGGCCGACACAGCACAGAAACCTGAGCCAAAACCGGCAGACAAATAATAGCCGTAAATGACCTACTCCTTCGAAGACGGCCACGTCAAGCCCATCTTAGACATGCTCATACAAGGAGATAGAATTCAGCTTCCTCCACCAAGATGGGAACCCCGGCCGGCAGAAATGGTGAGCCCAAAGTACTGCCATTATTACCGCTACGTCCACCATGCTACACACGACTGCTATCAACTGAAACGGTACATCCAACATCTCATCGATTCGAACGCTCTGGCCATCGATTTCGAAGAGGTAACTGTAGCAGCCAATATGGTGTCAGTACAATTTGGCAGCTTTCCTCCGACAGAAACTCAAGACGGTGTGGTCCCCATCCCTCTGGCGACAATGGAGATTGCCAATCTTTTACCTCCCGAGATCAGGCTGCTGGTCTAGTGCCCCTCACCACATCATGAGGGAAGGTCATGTGGGTCCATCCAGACTTGGTATCTGAAGTAACTCAGTCCACACCATCTTCCATTCACAAGAAAAAGAGTAGAAAAGTCAGATCCTGCCGCACAATCTCGGCAGATATCGAAGAAGTCACAGCCGTCGTCACTCGGTCTGGCACAGTCCCAACCTGTGGCTGATAATTCGGCTGAAGATCATCAGCCCGCTACAACTGACGCTCCGGGACCTTCTCAGCCTCCGACGACCGACAAGCCTATGCCGAATGAGACTCGATTTGACAAATCCTTCCGAAAAGAGACACGTAGGGGCTAGAGAGGCCCTACAACTTCGACATCTTGGCACAATTTGCCACACACCGACCAAATTGTTATTATACGAGCTCCTGAGACTCTCAAAGGATGTTCGTGTGGCTTTGAGCGATGCACTTCAGAATGTCGACACCTATTTGGCTCAGGTCAACCTCACGGAAGAAAATCCGTCTGCAGATCTCCAAGACAGCGCTTGACCGGGAGCGCTGCCCAACATTGTCTTTACTCCGCAGGATATGCTCATCAAAACCAACTTGTATGATCGCCCGTTATATTATACTGGATACATCGGTGACGTAAAGGTGGATCGGATGCACATTGATCCTGGCTCTTCCATAAGCATCATCCCGAAGGGTCTGTTACATCATCCGCATCCCTATGCATCGTCTGATACCAACAAGCACCGCCATCAGCGATTTCAATTCGGGCAGGAGCTACCAATTGGAAAGATTCGTCTGAAGTGCCAAATTGGCGATCTCCAGTCGGAAGTTACCTGTTACGTCATAGATGCAGACACTTCTTACAACATCCTCTTGGGGCGCCCTTGGATATACGATTATAGATCGTGCCTTCCACGCTGCACCAATGCTTCATGTATGTTGACAAATACGGCTTCGTGAGGACGAATTTGCCGACATCGATCCCTTCAAAGGGGTCAAATCCTACTAAGACTTTGCCTATGAAAAGTCGACGAAGCACCTTAGTGAAGTAGAGGTGCAAGCTCGTACCGAGACAGCCACAGGATCAGAAGAACCTCTAACGATCCACCTCCAAGCTCAAACCTGGCAAGCCCGCACCCCTTATAGCCACTCTGCGTAAGGACGCAATCAGCCTCTCGGCACAAGAAGAGCAAATGATAATCCGGCTGCCAAGGTCCGGCCAATTGCCGAGATTGTAAAACCCAGTTTTTCAAATGAGGGTATTTTGTTCTTTTTTTTCAAAATTTTAGAATTTAATTTGAATTATTATTATTTATAATTAATGTAATTTTTGAGTGATTTTTAGAATAATTATTTTTGGTGTTTTAGAGACTTTGACTTAAGTTGATTGTAGACTAACCTGTGGCTAACCTAGGTCTTGACTTTGTGATTAGGATTTGAAAACCTAGGTTGACTTAAGTTCATGAGGATTAACTCATTGGGATTAAATTGGTGAAATTAGGAGCTAGTTTGATATAGAAATGGCTTGTGAAGTCACAAGTCATTTTATGACTAATAGGCTTAATGGCCCATAGCCACACCCATTGAAACAAGCCCTAACCATAGGAATTTTGAATAGCCCCTATGGTCAGCCCCTCCCCTTATATGCTCTTAAAACTAGGGTTGACTCTTTAGAAAACTTGCCATTTGGAAGAGGTGAGTCCCATCTTTGTAAATCCTTAGAAAATCCATTTCTTCTCCAAATTCCTTCAAATAAATTGCAATAGGACCTAAATCCTTTGTTCTTACTGTTGGTAATAAGTTTTGACAAGGAGGAATCAATTAGGAGAGCTTTTGATGGGTTGAGGGATCCTTCTCTTTGGGGCTTTTGAGAGCTTGTACACCTATAGGTATATTCCTATCTATTGCTCTTAAAATCTGTTAAAAATATTTTAGGGATGCCTAGCCTTCACCTAACTGTAGGATAGGCCAACCCTAGGTTTTGGACCCATTTCGTGTCGTATCGGACACGTATCAGGGGTAGTCTAGGTGTTCGATGAAATGTCTCAAAGGACATTCCAGTCGAGATTTTGGTTTCTATTTGAACAGAAAATTAGCCCTAGGTGTTGCTTACGGGTTTCCAGTGTCGTATAGTGATTTGTGTGTCATGTCGAGTCGTGGGGGATACGGAAACATGCGGGTGCGGGGGCGGCGCGGCGACACTGTAGCTTCCCTGCTACTCGGGGGCTACTGCGCGCCAAATACGCCACCTCGACACGAGATTTTCGACGTAGTGATAGGGACACTGACTGACACGAGGCTCACAAAGTTTCACGAGTCCTCGTGTCGTGTCGGACACGCTATTCCGTGTGCGCGGGGAAGCCACTGTGTGCGTGTGTGTGCTGTGTTTACATTCTTGTGTTTTAATCTTTTAAATGATTTTAAATTATGTTTAATGAATGTTTAGGTCCTAAATATGATGTGTAATTCCTGTTTGCATTAGGTTACATGTTAGTTTAGGTTTTGTTTAGGAAATTTGATTCGAACGTGGGTTTTCTTGGGTTTTCTGATACTGTATGATACTGGTTATTTCCAGTTTTTCCAAACAAATTTAATGCTCTTTTTGTGTTATGTTTCAATTGATTTTGGATCCCTACATGTTACATATTATGTTAGCTTAGTGTATGGCATTCAAGTTGGCTTTTGGAATGTGTAAAATAGGATTTTGTATTCAAGTTGGATCAACACTTATGAACTGAACCTTACCTTCCTTGAACCTGAGAATAGTTCATGTATTCATTGATTTCCATTCCCTTTTTGCATTTGGTTACTGAGTTCCAGATATTGTCTCCTATTTCATACTTGATGTTTAATTGTTGAGAATGGTTGGTTGACTGATTGTTTTTAAACTGTCAATGTATAGAACCTGGGATGTCTTTCTATCAACTGAAACTAACTTTTGATTCATGAATTATGTCAAAAACTTGAGAGTAGTCCTAAACCATATTATTAGATTTGTTCACTGCTTCCTCTTCATTGATTTCAATGTTGTTTTCTGTTGAAACCTGGAAGTTGTTTTCCTTTACATTCATGTCCTAAAACCTGAAATGCTAGTTCATATTATGAACTGTCATTTAACTGATTTCCCTGTTTTAAAAACTGAGAATAAGTTGTGAACTGAAATGAAATTTGAACCATTTTGTTATTTGTTAATTGATTTTTCCTTTTCATTAGTTCAATGTTGTTCATCCTAAAAACTGAGATGAGGTTCTAAACTACCTGAAACCGATTTCCTACCTTTTTATTTGACAAGAGCATGAGTTTACATTATATTGATTCCATGTTTCTTTCTCATAAATCTGATGTGGTATGCTCACTGTTAAATTGTATCTGAAATTGATCCCAGTTTTTCCTAATTTGAACTGTTGATTAATCGATCTATAACCTGGAATGTAATGTTGGACTGATCTTTTGAGTAAACTAAAATTGGGTTGTAATCTGAGAATGTATTGTACTATGAGATTTGGGGATTAAGTGAACCTGGGAATCACTGTTCACTGAATTCCTTCCTGAGTTTTAGGATTGCCATTAAGAACTGAAGTTACTTCCTCTCCTATACACTGCCATGTTCTCATTTTAACCACTGTTTCCATGTCCTGAACATATGCACCCACCACAGGTTATACACTGTTTTCCTATTGTCTAAAATGATTTCATTTTCATTATTGTAATGTTGCATTAGATTTGGTTTAGAAGGGTGGTTCCCTTCTCAGTTTTCCTATTTGTATTCATTGTCACTTGACAGTCACCTTCACTCCTTTTTCCTGTGTGTAAATATAGTACATGCTTGTAATATTTATAAGTTTCCTATATATATATTAGTTATATAAATATAATGTGTGAAATGTATATATGTGTGAGATAGGCTATATATATTGTGTAATAGGATGTATTATGATATTGGGTGATAGTGTATAGATAGCCTATATGTTATGTGTAGGCTATGTTATATTATATAGCTATATCAATAGGTGTATTATTTTAGGTATAGATAATGTCATGTGGTCATGTGGTTTATGGTTTGATTCATAGGCATGGTATGGCCTATGGGTGTGGCTTGAATGCCTAGTTGGAGTCTAGATTAGACTTGTTTAGTCTTGTTAGACCTAGAATAGGCTAGTTAGACTAGTATAGACTTGTTTGACTTAGGTTTGACTTGGTTGACCTAGTTTGACTTCTAGGGTAGACCGGAGTTGACCAAAAGTTGACTTTGGTCTAGATTGACCTAGATTCATGTAGAACGCATTGTAGTGCATCTTATTACCATTCTGGATTTGTTGTGACTTGTGCTGTTCTAATAGGAGCCAGATACCACTCCTCGGACAGTATATATATTCTCCAGATTCTCAGGTTACAGGCGAGTACATTATCTGATCTTTTCATACTTATCTGGATTATATTCTTGCTCTAGATTACTCTACATGATGCTGACACGTATCTTCGGATTAGTACTATATGGATCCCTTCCTGAGATGTTATCCTTCTACGGGTGCATCGGGTATTTCATGTTCATGTACTTTATCATGTGCATCAGGTACTCCTTGTACTCGTACTAGTTCATATTTTTACTTGTTCTCATGTGCTTTCACGTGCCTCATGTACTACTCATTACATGAGTTCACGTATCTTAGTTGTATTCATGTGCTTATAACATAACTTGAATGGATCCTTGTGTACTGGTTGGGGCGGGGTGAGTAGAATTGGTTATGTGAACACTATCCCCAGTAGCTGTATAAATGTGCCTCCTTATTTGTATTCATGTGCCCCCAAGCCGTTTACATAACCATTATGCTCTAAATCACGCAGCCACTTACAGTCTCTACTATCATGTATTTACTTTCAGTTACAAAATATCTCTGTTTACTCGTACTTCCTTTTCAGCACTTCCTGTATTTTACTCTATTGCATGATTTATACTCCTAACCTGCTATGAACTGTTTTGAGAGATATGTGCTCGTTCCCGTCCTAACTGGACCTATTGAAAATTTTACAGTGAATGATGAGGCTCTGGTGTCTATCCCTCTTGGAGCAGTATTAGACATCACTAGTGACTTGGACCTGCTAGCAGTGGATGATACTTCTCTAGATTAGGGTTGTCTTTACTTTCTGGATCACTGTAGTTAGATTCTGGGATATTTCTGAGATATGTATTCATTTTAGTCACTTAGAATTCTGGATTTGTATCTCTGTGATGTTACATTCCTGGATGTTATCTATCTTTATCTTTCTATCTCATTCTGTTCCATCCTAGATGTGGTTGAGTTATATTCTGTTATGTCACCCAATTCGGGATTATAACTGTATATAACCCTTATGTTAGATGTTATGACCTAGGACAGCGTTCTACCGCCGACACTGCAGCGTAGGCTGGACGTACCCACGTCACGTGCCCTTATTCTAGGGTGCGGGTCTGACAGAGACCCACAATGGAACCACTGACAATCAGACTGCCTAGGGTTGGCCAGCCACAAATGGAGAAGCTCAATCCCTCCGACAAGCTAATGACGATACGCCTTCCCAAGAAGAGTCGCCACCCCGATACAAAGTCGGGGGCTTCTAGCGAGCCAACAACTCCCCGCCCAGCATCAGGTACCAAAGTAGGGGTCGCTAGTTTTCCAACAACTCCACGCTCGGCTCCACCAGCTGAACCCCTGACGATCAAGCTGCCTAGGTTGTCCTCTCAGTCTTCATTTATACATGGTGTAGCCGAAGAAGAACCGGAGCTAGCCAAGTATGTGGCTGCCCATACTGATGTTCCCTCCGCAGATGATGTAATCCCGCTAGAAAAGATACCTTACTTCATCAATAAAGGGCAATCTTTGAACTACCTCGAGCTTAATAAGCTTTGTACAATGTATGCTATGGAACAAGGTATAGACACTGACCTACACACAGGTGACAAATGTGTACACCACAAACCAGCTTACTCCAGTGGAAGATGCTTACCGCATAATCGAGGGAGGGGACCATCCAATCATCTTCGGCCGGAAGGACGACCCGCAGCCCTTCACCATAGAAGAAGTCGATCTTGAATCAGATACCGAGAGACTGCCTCTGTATCTTTATAGCCCCCAATCCAAATACCTCATGCAAAAACAGGGGTATGATCTGGAGACTACACCAGGTTTGAACTACGGCACTGGTCAACGTTTACCTTTGAAGCGGCCAGTCCTGGCTGGGAAACCACGAGACTACTACAACAAAACCAGATGTGGGCTAGGTTATGTCACACCTGCGACAACCCCTGAAATCTCAAGGGAGGAATCGACTGGCATTCACATTCAACCGAGTCACCAACTTCTGATTCGAATACCAGCATCGGAAACGTATTCAGACAAGTTATGTCAGTCAATATGGCATTCGCCGACGCTTACGAAGAAGATGAAGACATTCCTAAAATCCTCGAGTCCGAGCCGTGGGCCCAACAGTTGGATGCACAATGGGAAAAGCGATTCGAACAGAGAGAACCTCCTACTGAAGATGAGGTCATACAAGTGGATCTCGGCAGCAATTCTCCAAAACCAATCTTCGTCAGTAAGAGCCTAACAGACGAAGAGCGAGAATCGCTGCTGGAACTTGTCAAAGAATATATTTATGTGCTCGCCTGGAGCTATGAAGACATGCCAGGACTCAACCCCGAGGTTGCCCTTCACAAGCTCAACATTCGGCCAGAGGCAAAGCCGGTCAAACAACAACAGCGACTCTTTCGCCCGGGCATCATGGATGCGATCGAAGCCGAAGTCAACAAACTGATAGCCAGCGACTTCATACGCAAAGAGCCACATCCAGACGGTCGCCAACATAGTACCGATCCTCAAGAAGAATGGAAAGATTCGAATCTGCATCGACTTCCGCAATCTAAACGAGGTGTGTCCCAAAGATGAATTCTCCCTCCCTATTACAGACATAATGATCGACAACACATGCGGCTTCGAACGCATGTCATTCATGGTTTCTCGGGGCACAACCAAATCAAGATGTCTCCTGACGACGAAAAGCATACATCATTCCGAACACCGATTGGCACATACTACTACACAGTCATACCTTTCGGTTTAAAGAATGTGGTGCCACATATCAAAGAGCCATGAGTATCATCTTCAGAGACCACTTACGCAAGACGGTGGAGTGCTACATTGATGATATCGCCGTCGAGAGTCGCTGTAAGGGAGACCATCTCCAGGATCTCAGGACGGTATTCGACCTGATGCGAGCACACAACCTGAAGATGAATCCCACAAAATCCTTCTTGGGCGTATCTAGCGGAAAGTTCTTGGGTTTCATCATCACCGCCCAGGGTATCCATGTAGACCCTGAGAAGATGAAGGCAATCATGGAGATGGGTCCCCCGAGAAATTTCCGAGAACTTCGAGGCCTCCAAGGGAGGCTAGCTTACATCAGGAGGTTCATTTCTAACCTCTCCGGGCGATGTCGACCATTCACCCATCTCATGAGGAAAGGTGTCTCTTTTGTAGGGATGAAGAATGCTAGCGTGCCTTCGACAGCATCAAAGAATATTTGTCGAACCCTCCAGTCCTGGTGGCCCCGGTTACTGGAAAACTATTCCTGCTCTATGTACGATCAATGGAGCATTCCTCGGCGCTCTGTTGGCACAAAACAATGATGCAGGTCCTGAACAAGCCATATACTACCTCAGCCAAATGATGATTGGGCCAGAGCACCGATATACCGCCGTGGAGAAGGAATGCCTCGCTTGGTGTTCGCTATTCAGAAGACGCGGTACTATGTCACAGGACAAACCATATATGTGATCTCACGAGTCAACCCTCTCAGGATCCTCGTGACCAAACCAGGGGCACTCAGCTCTCGCTTCGCTACATGGGCAATATTGCTGTCCCCCTATCATATGATCTTCGTCCCGTAAAATGTTATTAAAGGTCGAGCTCTGGCAGACTTTTTAGCAGTCCCACCCAGGCTCGGAGTCGTCCAAAATATATGAAGAAATTCCAGATGAGGTCGTCGACTCGCATGCAACCTCTCACGATAATATATGGCGAATGTTCTTTGACGGCGCCTCAAGGACCGGACCTAAGGGCAACATCATCGTCGGAGTCGGGGTGGTACTGGTTTTCCCTTCCGGATTGGTGATCAAGCGCGCTTACTCTCTCACAGAGCCCTGCTCTAACAATGTGGCCGAGTACAACGCATTGGTCATTGGCCTACAACTTATAAGAGAGCTGGGGGTAGAATATCTCGAAGCATACGGCAATTCACAGTTAATCGTCAACCAGATCCGGGGTTCATACGAAGTCTGCCATGAAGACATGATCCCCTATCACCAAATAGCGATCGACATCATCTCATCGTTTGAGGGGTTCTTCATCGAACACGTTCCAGACTCCGAAATATCGAAGCCGATGCCTTAGCAGGCCTGGCTGCTTCCCTAGCAGTGCCAAATCATAACCATCAATCGGTGGATATGATAGGCCACGAACTGGTCTGCCCCAAGAACAACGTTCAATTTGTGGCGAGTTATTCGCTCAGACGATCGACGAAGTGCCAGACTGGAGACAACCATTCATTGACTTCGTAGTTTACGACATTCTGCCCGATAACCCAAAAGAAGCCACCTATATCAGAAGGCATTCTCTCAGATTCTTCGCGATACAGAGACGAAAATGCTGTATCGCCGATCCTACGATGGATTATTGCTTCGATGTCTGTCAAATAGAAGCCAAAGAAGCAGTACGCGAAGCTCATGAGAGTGTCTGCGGGGCCCATCAGCCTGGCCCAAAATTGCAAGACCATTTTCGCCGAATGGGCTACTACTGGCCCACGATGGTAGCAGATGCGATAGACTATGCAAGAAAGTGCAAAGCCTGCCAAGTCCACGCGGACTTTATTCACCAGCCATCCGAATTTCTACATCCGACGGTGGCGTCCTGGCCATTCGAAGCATGGGGAATGGATATCATCGGTCCGATTACTCCACCTTCTTTCCGAGACATCGCTTATACTCGCAATCACAGATTACTTCTCTAAATGGGCGGAAGCTGTTCCGCTTGCAGAAGTAAAGACTTCAAATGTGATCAGCTTCCTCAAGCATCACGTATATATCGCTTTGGACTGCCCCGAAGGATCATTCACGATAATGGTCTGCAGTTTGCAAGCCACGTCTTCTATCGGTTTTATGACAAGCACCGTATCCAGAATATTGCTTCAACGCCATACAATCCAGCAGCGAATGGTTGGCAGCATTCAACAAAACAATTATCAAACTGCTCAAGAAGTTCGTGTCGGCTAACAAACGCGACTGGAACGAAAAGCTTGGAGAATGCTTATGGGCATACCGAACCACAGCCCGAACAGCCACAGAGAACACATTCTCCCTGGTGTACGGGAGTGAGACAGTCCTCTCATTGGAGACTAAATACCCTCGCTTCGCGTCGCTCTCACTTGTCAATTGACGACGGACGATAACTACCGTCGTTGGCTACAAGAGTTCGAGGCCTTAGATGAAACGCGCCTCCTGGCTCAGCAACGGATCGAGCTATACCAAGGACGCATCTCCGGAGCCTTCGACAAGAAGGTTAAAATCAGAACATTCCAAGTGGGCGATCTCGTTCTGGCAGTCCGGAGGCCGATGTCATGACTCACAAGACGCCGGCAAGTTCTAGCCAAAATTGGAAGGTCCGTTTATCATTGAGGCCGTATTCTCCAACGGTGCTTGCCGCCTCGCAAAATAAAATGGAGACTTGCTCATGTTGCCCGTCAACGGCAAGTTTTTGAAGAAATATTATGTCTGAACGATATTTTCCAGATCATCGAGTTATGTACCCGCTGGTGCCGCTGAACTCACATCCATAACATTCCAGACTATTGAGTTATGTACCCGCTAGTGCCACTGAACTCACATTTCCAAATTCTCGATTATTAATTTATGTACCCTCCCGTACCGCTGAACTCACAATCTCCTAGATTATTGAGTTATGTACCTGCTGGTGCCGTTGAACTCACATCCACAACATTCCAGATTACTGAGTTATGTACCCGCTGGTGCCGCTGAACTCACATCCACAACATCCCAGATTATCGAGTCATGTACCTGCAGGTGCCTCTGAACTCACATTCCGGTCACTCTTTCAGATAGTAAGTCATGTATGACCATACCTCTGAACTTTCTTCCTAAAAGAGATCCTCCCTCATGATCTACTATCCGCACTCCCAGCGACAAAAAGGGTAACAGATCCACAAATTTCCAAAACGGCCATGTCCTCATTACCTCTGAGTCGTTTCACTTCCGCCAAAAACAAATCACCCCTTTACATAGAACTTATGTCCTCATTACCTCTAAGTCATTCTATGTACCCTCCTTCATTAATCCCACTCCTGCCATGTCCTCATTACCTCTGAGTGGGAAGGCTCCGTCGAAGAAACCTTCATGCTGTCATGTCCTCATTACCTCAGAGTAAGTATGTTGATTCCTTTTCGACTTATTATCCGTACCCACAACCGGAGTACGCCAAGGATAATAGGTCCACAAATATTCTCCGTTGGGTCCACTCCTGCCATGTCCTCATTACCTCTGAGTAGGAAGACTCCACGGTAAAACCCTCATACTTGCCATGTCCTCATTACCTCTGAGTAAGCATGTTGGTTCCCTTTTCATCCTATTATCCGTATCCCAAGCCAGGGTACGCCAAGGATAGTAGGTCCACAAATATCCTCCTCTGAGTCCACTCCTGCCATGTCCTTATTACCTCTGAGTAGGAAGACTCCGCGGTAAAACACCCATACTTTCCATGTCCTCATTACCTCTGAGTAAGTATGTTGGTTTTCTCTCGTCTTATTATCCATATCCTGCACCAGGATACGCCAAGGATAATAGGCCCACAAATGTCCTCTGTTGACCACAAATGTCTGCAGCTGACCACAAATGCCGTACTAAGTCCCCTAGTACATCTACATCTTTCCTCATCATCACATGCTTTTGGAGCCCAGCTGTTCCATAGCATTCTTTCACCCAATGCATAGAACTTCCATGTTGATAGCACCTTGAATTGTTCTGTGTACCCTTCATGGAGCCCACTCCTGCCACGTCCTCATCACCTATGAGTAGGAAGGCTCCATTGAAGAAACCCTCATTTTTACCACGTCCTCATTACCTCTGAGTAAGTATGTTGGTTCTCTCTCGTCTTATTATCCGTACCTAAAAATAAGGTACGCCAAGGATGATAAGTCCACACAAAATCCCCAGCGGAAGCACCCAAACCTATCACATCCATGCTACCTCTGATATGATCTCCACACCAAAACAACTATACTTTCCATGCTTCTTATTCAAAGTGTTCCAAATTTTCAATTTGAAAACTTTGAAGGGGGTCTTGTAGAAGCATGGAAAATATTGCTTTTAGTCCCACATCGGAAAGGAGAAAAAGAAAGGGCTCACTCCATTCTATAAATAGAGCCCTCTTGCCTCCTTTGAAAAGGGCACCAACTTCTCTTCCCTCCTTCCAACTTGGACTCTTCCTACTACGCACCTTCGGGTGCTAAGTCGAAAAAGTCTAGGGCAGCGCGGGCTCGTCGAGCTCAGTCGGCCGTCCCAACCTCTGACCATCAGAGCACCGCTAACTGTTAAAGCGGGCCTCTGATGGAAAGTTGTAAACATGATACCTACGCACTCGTGTGTTCGGGATACCCGAGCCCACAAAACGAGTACAAAGGGTGACCGAGATGTCCTTGACTTGCGAGATGGGATCCTTCACAAGCGCAAGGAAAGAAGGGGATTCTCTATGCCGCTCGAATTCAACATGGAGCTTCATGCGGCTCAAAATCCAGAAAGCTTCATGCGGCCCAAAAGCAGCAGGGGGCCTTAGGCGGCCCAAAATCAACATGGAAGCCCATGCGGCTCAGCCAGAAGGAGCCTCATGCGGCTCAGAAACTCATATGGACCGAAAGTCTTTTGGAGCCTCATACGGCTCGGATAAGCTCTATGCGGTTACGACTCCGGTAATAAAGACTCTTCATATGGCTCGAGTATGAAGACTCTCATGCGGCTCGAGTATGGAGATGCTCATGCGGCTCGGTCGTGACGACTCTTCATGCGGGTCGGTCATGACGACGCTCGTGCGGCTCGAGTATGAAGACTCTCATGCGGCTCGATCATGACGACTCTCATGCGGTTGGGTATGGAAACTCTCATGCGGTTTGGGCACGACGACTCATGCGGTTTGAGTGTGATAACTTTCATGCGGCTCATGAGTACAACAGTTGGGACACGTGGCTGGACACGTGTCAAAAGTCGATCATATCTCAATAATTCAGATCTACTGCAATCAAAGTAATCTCTAGATTGGGTCGAATCCCAATAATCATAACAAACAGTGGGGACACGTTGCAGAGAATGATTCATATTTATGCATTCAGATTGTAAACGTCAACAAATCACCATGATACAGATTTGTTGCAATCAGCATTAATTACTCATTGGATTCGGCGCAATCTACATTAATGACCCAGATTCAACACATTCAGGATTAATGGCCCAGATTGATTAATCAAGAGACCGCCGACTTTTGAGAGGGGGCAATCATTGCAAACCCTAATGATGCCTCCAACTCTTATAAATAGCAAGGTGCCATTCCATTGCAAAAAGGACCCCCGGCCCCAAATCCAGAGAATCAAAAAAGAGAAAAAAAGAGAAGACACGAAGACAGGGAGATACGGAGAGACAGACAGAGGCGAGCAGAGAAAGAGAGAGCACACCCCCCTCGGATCTAGAGAGAATAAAGAGAGCATTTCTTCATCAACGCCAAGTACTTCTTCTACAGAGCCAAGGCTGCACCCGATCGTCCAAGGTGTAAGGCGGAGCTGCCGTCGCTTTCCCGAGCCTCTACCGTCACCCCTAGAATCTAAAATAAACAATTGTACTTAGATTGTTGTACCTAGGTTGTCGTCCCTAGGCTTTCTTTGTACAAGCGAGTTTGTATTGTGAGTCTAAGTTCAGTCCTCCGATAATTGTTCTGTTCTTTTACAATCAATGGCAAACAGTGTTGGCAACTAGAAATTAGCAAAAATAAAAACTCTATAATAGACTAACTCTTAACTTCCCAAACCCCATCAAGTCACCCCTAACTAATTACCTATATCTAAGCACACAAATACCAAGTACCACATATACATAAGCTCAAAAACAACAGCCCATCACATATATCCTAAGTATATCATTTATATATAACTGATCATCAAAGGGTTAAAGTAGACTAAACTCATAAGGAACTGAACAAATGCTTAGAAGTTAGGCTAAGGATGAATGGTCTGAAACATCAATGTAGGCAAAAGGGAGTGATGCTAAGGAGACTGAATTTATAAGCAAAGGGATAGGTCAATAGGGTCCACTTGTAAAGTTAAAGTGAAAGAAAACCTACATGGTGACTGAAACATGCCTTCAGATCAACCTGACCTCTCATCACTATCCTGACTGAACTAACTACATGTAGGATAGTGGTCTGAAAAAAGTGAACCAAACTGGTGTACAGGGAATGCAATAGGCAGTATACTGTAAATGAGTGCAGCCTACATACCAAATCAAATACATTATATATATAGAAGCTATATATCTGCTTTACCCTCATTACCTCAATTCTACTCAAGTCTAATAACACCAACTCCCTACCACATGCCTATCACTCCAAAGAAGGGGTCAGATATTGTAGGGTGTGTTGGGACAGAACAGTGGTGTAGCATGGCTGCACATGAAGATGCAAAACAATCACATGTAGGACAATGATATGTAGGACATCTATATATGGAAAAAATTATACCAATGCCCAGGTAGAGGATTTTGGAAAACTAAACCATTACTGAAAGGAAAAGTTTTGGACATGAATTTGGACAGATGGGCTAAACAAGTATCATCTCTATCTAATACAATGAAAGAGGAACAGAATAAATGATCAAGAAGAACTTGATTAACAACCCATATTATATCCCAAATGTATTCAACTGTCCGAAGTGGACTGAACAACCATGCCCAAGAAAAAGTTTAAACTCCACTGTAGGGCAGGTACTGCAGGTTATAATGAAAGGTATTGCAAGGCTATCAATTATGGTAAAATGCTAAGAGATGTAGTAGGTCACCATATACAGAAGTAAGATGAGTGCAGACCTCTAATCTGCATGATACTAACTCTCCAGATATACAGAATATGATAAGGGGTTGATGGCTATATTGGTGAGTCAATAATTGGGGTTTGAATAATGGTTTAATGAAATCTATGATCCAATATGGTAGGTAATAAAATGTTGAGTGCAGTGAACAACTTGAAATAGTATGAACCGAAGGAACAGGGTCTCTAATGTAGGGTCTGCACACTACCTATAAAGGTTGATCAAACATGACTGAACTCAACACAAAGAGAACTTAACTAAAAATAGAAAACTGAACCAAATATAGGCTAAACAATATGTCAATACCCTATACAACAATAACCATAGATACCAACCAACCCATATCCATACGCTAATATCATCTGTATCTATCTATATACATAGACCTCTTAGTATTAAATGAAACTACAACTATACTCAAGGACAGGCTCTGGTCATGGGTGCCTTACTGGAAAGGACAATGAAAAATAATAATAAATCATCAAGGCTGCAGAGCAGACTAACATCCTCTATGGAAACTGTAGGTATAAATAACAGGGGAATCATCTACAATGGGTTATTATTCTAATATCAATGCTAACTATCATCTCTAGGGTACAGACACTCTATAATCATCATATCATTACACTATGAAAGAACTACATATGAATAAGCTCTACAAAACTAAAATATTCCTACCCTTTAAGTTATTTGATATAAAATACAATTTTATAACAACAGAAGGGTATGATAGAGATGATATGTTTAAAAACCTTCTCAAGATACAATCTGATAATCATATGTGTCTGTCCAAAATCATGTTACTCAAAGTCATCGCCATGCCAGTAAGCAAGGCTGCGATAAACGATAGATTCCATAACTGGGGTATGCACCTTTATAATCATGTCATTTGGAATTTTTGCTATGCCGACTAGTATAGCTGCAAGAATTTCTAAATCTCATAACCAAGATACGTACATCCGAAGTTAGGTCTCTATGTTTCTGCCATGCTAGCTAATATGGCTGCGATAAACTACAGGTTCCATAATCAAGTAGACGTTTTACGATGCATGTTATTCCCGTCAACATATGTTATCAAAAAATATCGTAACTCAGGCCATAAAACTTATCTTGATAGGAAAATCAAAATCAATAACGACCCATCAAAATCAAATTCAATAATCAAGGAGTGAGAGCGAACAAAACAAGGGAAGGGATTTCAAATTGAAGTTTAAATAAGATTCTCAAGGGTCGTCCCAAGAATCTCTCAAGGAATCCTTACTGTGATTGAGTACCTTCAAAATATATCCTAACCTTACTGCAGGCTATAGTGATATTCTAATTCGAATACCACTACAAAAACTCGACCTGCATGGGCCACTACTAAAAATGTGTTATGACCCACACCCTAAAGTAAGGGCACAAGAAGTGGGTACGTCCAGCCTACGCCATAATATCGGTGGTAGAACGCTGTCCTAGGTCAATCATCTAACAATATAAGGTACCTGTACAGTATATACACTCCGAATAGAGGTGACATAGCATAATACAGTCTCAATCACATCTAAGGTAGAATATGATAAGATAGATAGATATAAACGTATCCACACAAGAGATACAATAGGTAGAAGTCTAAGTGTCTATGATAACATCTTCACAACATCCAGATAAAACAAACAACCAATATATATACAATAATGTATCAATGAGGAAGGTAAGATAAGAGTCTAAGCTAGCATTCTAGACTACTGGTGGCAAATCCTCTACTACAAGTGGGTTCAAGTCACAAGTGTTGTCTATAGCTGCACCATAATAGGTAGACACCGGAGCCTCATCCTCGTTCCCTATAATATTTTTAACAGGTCCAGTCAGGACAGGAGCGAGCACAATACTTCTCATGCAAATCATAACAGGTTAGGAAATATAAACATGCTAGAGAGTAAGATACATGAACTGTATGAAGATGTACATGAAAACAAGAGAGATTTTTAAACTGGAAATATATACAAGATAAGTAAGAACTATAAGAGACTAGTGATTCAGAGCACAAGATGGTTATGTAAACGGCACGATGTTGCACACGAGTAATCTACAGAGGCTCACACGATTTAGATTGATCACATAACCACTTCTAGTCCTCCGTCCACCAATCAATACAAGGATCCAATCAAGTTATCTTATTACACACGAAGTATAGTTATAAACGATGATCATTGAGCACATGAGAGTACACGATTTCACACGATTTACACACGAATAACACGAACATAAGGATTACATGATGCCCATGACAAAGTACACGAATACGAAATGCCCGATGTATCCGCTAAGGGATAACATCGCATGAAAAGATCCATATAGTACCGATCCGTGATAACAATGTGTCAACATCAAGTAAAGTAATCTAAAATAAGAAATATAATCATAAACAAGACAATAAATGATCAAAGAATGTACTTGCCTAGTATCCTGAATATCTGAAGAGAATTACTGTCTGAGGAGTGGTGTCTGGCTCCTATAGAACAGTACAAGTCACTATATGTCCAAAATAGTAAAATAGACTACTACAATGTATCTACAAGATGTTTGGGGTCAATATAGGCTAAAGTCAACCTTTGGTCAACTCTAGTCAACTACACTAGTCAAACTAGGTCAACTAGGTCAAGCCTAACCCAAACAAGTCTTACTAAGCCTAACCATGTCTATCCTAGCATCCACACACAAAACAAGGCCACACAAGTCATCAAGACACATTTCATAATATATAATATATAATATAATATATATAATATATAAAATATATATATATATATATGATAAATATAATCATAGCGCTCTCTTCTCCTTTGAGGAGCGCCGTCGCCTTGTGAACCCTAATCTTTCCACCGACCCCGGCTTGGCCTTTGGCCGGGCCGGCTCCTCCCTACGATCGGATCACTTGACCATCGTAGTTCCTGTCTTTTGGTTCCATGGCACCAAACTTTTGCGGAGGCAGTAGCGTGGCTTCGGCGCGCCTCTGATTCCTATCCGATCCCCTTCTTCTCGAAGGGGTTCCCATCATATCCTTTTCGGAGGACGAGCAGATCTTGATCCAACCTTTCCAGTTTGCCTTGATTGGCAATTCTCTCACGCCCGACCTCCGATCGACGTGATCCGTAAAGCCTTCATGGTTTTCAGTTCGCGGGTGAAGTCAAGGTTGTGTCATTGATCCTAAACACATCATCTCCGGCCTTCCCTTGAGGCTGACTTCCTTCGGCTTCGGGCCAGGGAAACGTGGTACGTTTCACGCGCTCCTATGCGAGTCTTCGGTGGTCGAAGGACTTCAATGCTACTCACGAATCTCCATTGGCTCCTACTTGGGTTTCTCTCCCTGGGCTCCCTCATCATTATTTGCCAAAAATGCATTTTCTATAGTGCTTGGCATTGGCACCCCCCTTAAACTTGATAAAGCTACAGAGGAATTATCCCGCCCTAGTACGGCTCGTGTGTTTGTGGAAGTTGATGCTAGCAAGCCTCTACCCCCTGTGATACGTATAAATATGCCGCATGGGCGCACTATATTTCAGAAAGTTGAATATGAACATATCCCGACCTATTGCTCGATCTGCAAGCATCAAGGCCATAAGAAAGAAGCATGCAAATTACATACTCCAAATCATGCAAATCCCACTCAGCAGAAACACAAAGAAATCTTATGGAGGCCAACAATACTTCGCTTCTTGAACGGGAGAACCATCGAATCCTCATATTAATGAACCTGTCATTAATAATGATGCCGAGAAGGGACAGCCATCTAATCCAGACATTAATGATCCAGTTCAGGCCACTATGTGCAACCGCCAATGGTACAACAGGTGAACTCTTCTGCTAATGGAGCACAAGTCATTGAAGGCTCGAGTCCCGACCAGCCTCCACCCACATTTAATGCCTGTGCCGTCACATCCCGTCCTTCATCTCCACGTCTATCCTCATCTCCACGTCCTCCTTCGTCTCCAGTTGTTCAGCTCTCTCCCACCAGACCGGAGCAGCTGGAAGAAGGTGAACTCCGTTCTTGGGCAGACGAGGTTGAAGCTGCCGAGCTGAACCCGGAGCATCCGTCGTCCCCTACTCTCTTCTCAGGAGGTACAAGAACCTGATGGCTTCCCTCCCGACTCGAGTATCCCCCCGGAAGAGGCCCACCACCATGTTTCCCAAGATGTCCCTGGTGGACAGAAGAAAAGAAGGCGGCTCCCCCTCCCTCCACCCTGTCCTCCGATCTACGTCCAAGGTTTCAATTGCTCAACCCTCCTCATCCTCCATTAATGACTAAAATCTTAGTTGGAATATTCGGGGATTGCTAACTCAATGGCTTTTAAAAGACTTAATCTCTGTGTCGTACGAATAAAGTCCCGATTGTCATTATTCTAGAACCTAAAGTACTGCCAGCAAGCTTCTATCCTACCAACTAAAGCTGGGATTTCAGAGTTCGTACAGTAACTCTAAAGGCAATATATGGGTTATGGCACGCTCGGGAACAGTGCTCTCTGTGGTCGACTCTTCCGACCAATGTCTCACAGTTACAGTTTCCTCGTCTCTTTTCCCTGAAAGTCTCTTCTGACGGCTGTGCATGGTAGTAATACCAAAGAAGGGCGTAGGCTTCTCTGGAGTCAACTGCTATTGGCTCGACAGCGATGGACTCTCCCATGGCTGGTCTGTGGAGACTTCAATGCGATTACTAGCTCGGAGGAAAAGTTTGGGGGTCTTCCTCCGTGTCCTGTCTCTATCAAGGAATTTGTGGAGTTCCAAGCTGCTGCGGGCCTTTCTGAAGTCCCTTATACTGGTAATCGCTTCACGTGGGTCGATCGCAATATGGATCACCCAAGATGGGCTCGAGACTAGACAGAGTTCTTCTTGACCACAAATGGCTTGCCTGGGCACCCCTCTCCGCCTCATCCCACTTGAATAGAACAAATCCGATCATTCTCCCATCTACTAATATTGAAAGTGAAGGCCTAACTCTCCTAGGCCATTTCGGTTTCTTCACTTTTGGACGGATCATGATACATTTCTACCGTTAGTTGAGGAGCATGGAACTCGGTTGATCACTGCAATAGTCTAGTCCGCATTGGTTTGCGACTGGGGGCTACTAGACGGGCTCTTTCTTCGTGGAGTAGGGCATGTTTGGTGATATATTCCAAGAAGTTAAGAAGGCTGAAGACGCTGTTACATCGATTGAGGCAGAGTTCGAGACGGACCCTTCCCTTCGTACTCAGTATATGCTAGCTCGGGCTAATCTGAAACAACGCCTTCGTATAGAAGATGCATTCTGGAAGCAAAAAGCCCGATCAAATGGGATGAGGATGGAGACAAGAATACTAAATTTTATCATTCTTGTGTGTCTTCCAAACGAAATCGTCTTCATATTCATCATATATCTTCGGATGGTTCTACTCTCACCTCTCTTGAAGACATTCAAAGGAAGCGAATGACCATTACAGTAAGGTCTTCACTTCTACTCCTATTGTTGAAGATGAGTTTCTTGATCATATTCCTTGCATCCTGTCTCATGAGGATAATGCCGCACTGACTGCTAAGCCGACTATGGAGGAGCTATTGGCTACGTTAAGAGCCTGGACCCCGCTAGCTCCTCGGGACCTGATGGTTTACTGGATCATTTTTCTTGAAGTGTTGGCCTATCTTAAGCGTCGACATCATGGAGGCGGTATGTTTATTTCTTGATGGATTTGCTTTCCTAAAGCTATTACTAGTACATTTTTGCTCCCCATCCCCAAATCGAAGCATCCGAAATCTTTCACTGATTATCGGCCTATTAGTTTATGTAACTTTGTGAATAAAATTTTCTCTAAGTTACTGGCTAATAGATTAGTTGATGTACTGCCTCGTATTATATCGCCGGAACAAAGTGGTTTTGTTAAAGGAAGGGAAATTGTCGACAACATTATTCTTGCCCAAGAAATGGTTTCGGTTATTGATCACAAACAATGGGGAGGGAACTTGGCTTTAAAACTCGACATGAGTAAAGCTTATGATAGGATCAACTGGGCATTCCTACTGCGGGTCATGAAGAAATTTGGCTTTAGTGATGAATGGCACTCTGATTTTGCATTTGCTTGACAATGTTTGGTTTTCTACTCTCATAAACGGGAGGAGATCGGGATTCTTTCATGGTCAGTGTGGCATCGACAAGGAGATCCTATTTCTCCAGCTTTATTTATTATTGCATCGGAAGCTCTTAGTAGAAGTCTTATCCACCTCAACAATAATACTGCTTACTCGGGATTACTACTCCCCGAGGTTGCCCAAGGGTGTCTCATCTTGCTTATGCGGACGATTTGTTGATCTTCTCTGGTGCTGACAAACGCTCAGTTCATATGCTCATGCAGGTCATCAACAGATATGAGGTCAACTCGGGTCAGAGGGTTAATGTGTCTAAATCTGCTATGATGTTATCAGATAAGATCTCTACTGATACTGCTAATGGCCTTCAACGATGACAGGTTTTCAAATTCAAAATGCCATGACCTACTTGGGATGCCCTATCATGGCTGGAAGACGCAATGCCACTATGTACGACGAATTGATAGGCAAAATTCAGATGAAGATCTCGGGGTGGAACAACAAACATCTTTCTTATGGAGGCAGGCTAGTTCTCATCAAATCTGTCCTTGGTTCTATGCCTGTTCACTGTCTCGGCTAGCAATCCGCCTATCTCGGTTTTAAATCGTATTGAAAGCATGTTTGACAGTTTCCTTTGGGGCTCGAAAGATGGCATGCCTAAACGATCGTGGCTTCGATGGGAAAGGGTGGCTCGACCGACTGTGGAGGGGGACTAGGCATTCGTCGACTGGGGGATGTTCTGGACGCATTGACAGTGAAAATGTGGTGGAAACTTCGCTCAACTAACTCTCTTTGGGCGGTATACATGAAGGCTAAATACTGCTCTTTCTCCTTCCTGAAGACGTCGAACTTACATCTGCTGCATCACATGTATGGAAGCGTATGATTCGGGGAAGAAGGCTGGGCGAGGACTTTATTCTTGAAGACCAGGACAAATTCATTTGGACTCCTAGCCCGTCCAATAAGTTCTCGATCACGTCGGCCTGGAATCAAGTTCGCCAACAATATCCTCAGGTATATCTCAAGAACATCTGGAATAAATGTATGCCTTCTAAATGGTCGATTGTTCTATGGAGAATTATTTATAACAAGCTACCTACGGATGATAATATCAAAAACTTGGCTTCTCTATGGCGTCGTCATGTCATTGTTGTGTTCAGCCGAGTAGTGAGACAGTCTTACATATATTTGGTGAAGGAGAATTAGCTTCTGTGGTTTGGAGACACTACCAATCTATCTTGGGAGTCCGCTCAAGAAGAGGAGACATGCTGCAGCGACTCCAGGACTGGTAGAAGAAGCGACAGAAGCATGCAAAACAGTTGATTGTTGGAGCCATCTGCTGGGTGTTGTGGAAGAATCGTAATAAATGGAGATATGAAGCTTACTCCTACTCTTCGCTACAGTTGATATCTGAAGTTAAAAGGCAAGTGAAGAAGATCTTGATTCGGTGCTCTCACACAGAGGACCCTTTACTCTAGTTTATGATTATGGAGTTATGTTGATTTACAGATCTTTTGTAATGGATACTTTCCATCTTATAAATGAATAAAGTGGTAGTGTTTTAAAATATATATATATATATATATATTATATATATATATTAGAGATTTATTGAATTTGAATTTATTAAACTTGTTTAATTTTTACGATGAAATATTGAATTAGATACATGCATATATTTTGAAATTCAAAGTTTGTGAGGTAAATGATCGAAGTAAAGAAAGAGGAAAAGAAAGTTATAGAATATAAAATTTAGGACAAAACAAATTGAAAAGAGTGAATATGGCTAATTGATAAGGATGATTCAAAATTATAACGATATTGAAAACATGCAATGAAATGTTGAATCAAGAATATTGATCTAATGATCAAAATTTATAGACTATTACCTATTTGGGGAAACATGCACGTCCCTAGGACAAATGACAGTGAATAATGGATTATAGACATCGAAGGGTTGTCATGCGCATAATCATATTTATACTAGAATCGATTCTTTCTTAGTCATCCAACTGATCTATTATCATTGAAATGTCGTTCGCCATCTTGTCTGAATATTGTGATTGCCTTCTCGTTCAATATGGATCAATTTCTTATCAATAAAACTGCTTCTATCTCCTTAAGCCTACCTACCCTAATTATTTCTAAATTTCGAGGACGAAATTCTTGTAAGTTGGGTAGGATGTTAACCCCTAAATTTTTAATATGATTTTTTTATTATCGATGTTTGGTTTTCGTAATCGTACGTCGCGTGCGAGTTCACGTTCTGCATATTTGTATGTCGCGTGCGAATTTGCGAGATGATATAAATTTTATACCAAAAATGTTTTATTAAAAGATTTATGTTATTTTGAATTATTGCTTCACATCGAGATTTGACAAACGTTATTTATTATTATAAAAAGTCTAGTGATTTTATGGTACAAATAGTAATTTGAAAAAAAACTATGTTTTATATAAATATTCTATTTGCGAGGTACATGAAATTTAACTTCATGTGTATTTTAGTTTTCAAAAACTTATCAAAATTATTTATTCATTTTAAAAATGTATTTCAAATATTTAAATATTTATCATAATTTTTGAAATTATTTATTTATTATTTATTAATTAAAGATAATTTGAAATTGTTGATTTAGTGCTAATTTGATCTATTAAATTTGATTTTTAATAGTTTTAAATTAAGGATTTGATTATCTAGATTTAGTTTGAAATTTGATTTGATAGAAATGGTTTTAGATCGAGCTAAATTAAAAGATGAAATTATCCATCGGGGTTTAAACCATCACTAATCCATATCCAACTAGGGAGTCCACCTCCTATATAAGGAGAGCCCACATTGCTCCTTTTTATAGAAATTCTATCAACCGATTCCCCACCAAGGCCTCGTGCATCGTGTCAGTGTCCCTCTCCCCATCCACTAATTTTTTCGATTACATGTACAATTCAGCCCCGTGTCCACAAATCTGGGCACAAATTTTCCTTATTCATCCTACCGTGTCGGACACACCTCGACATGCACTCACCTAATCCTAACCCTAATGGAGCTTCTGTACCCTGCTACAACCGACAAACTCCAATACCACCACCAGGCCCTGTCTCCACCTCCAACCACCAGCGCCCGAACCCGTCACCCCCAACCGCACCATTGCCATCATCGGACGACCTCCCTAGTCATCACCACCGGCGACCAGCACCACCCAATCTCGAAACCACCACCACCACCAATGTAGCCACCACCGTCACCGGCGCCCGTCGCTGGCGACGCCCGAAAACCCTCGACGCAGCAACCCGAACCCCAAGAAAACACATCCAACACCATCATAAATTAAACCCTAACCTTGACTTCGTCGAGCTGTGCACCGCCGATCCGTCGTGTCTTCCATCTCCCGAGCGCCGCTGGCACGTAGTCGAGTCAGTCGACCGGGCCACGCCGGATCTCCTTCCCTGGCCGCCTCCTCGTTCCCACCCGTGGTCGAGCGTCGCTACGTGCCTTCGACATCCCCGGCGACCGGATCTCGTCAGCCGTGCCCCCACAGCAGGCACCGCCGCTTCCTTCCGCCAGGACCGTCGTGCCGCCTTCCTCTGGATCCTGCCCTAACAGCCGAGCGCCAGGCCTCCCATCGCACCGGAGCCGTGCGCGAGAATCCCTCCGTCGTTTGTCGATCTCTGCTGGCGATCCGCCTCCTCCGCCTGGCAGCGCCGGAGTCGCACAGCCCCTTCCGCTGGCCGGTAAGCTTTCGGTCGCCCTCCCCTCTCCCGAATCCCTATCGTTTTCTCAACCTCTCATCTCTTTCTCTCTAGAGTTCCCTAAGAAAATATGGGGGAGACAACTGTTAGTTTTTGTTTTTGTTGTTGATGTATTGATTGGGTTGCTTCATTGATTTTGGCTTCTTTGGAGAAGCTTTACAGTTGGCTTCACTGTTAAACTTTGGTGGAAATTGCGATCAAAGGATCTACTATGGAAAAATTTCATGAAGAGGAAATACTTCCCCTATATCCACCCGACCCAAGCTAGAGTCCAATCTAATGCTTCACATATATGGCGTCGAATTCTTGTGGCCAGAGATTTGGATGAAAGGTTCCAACTGATCGAAGAGGATGGAAATGGTCCGTACTGGTTACCAGATCCTAGTTTCACTGTCTCATCAGCATGGAAGATTATAAGACCTACATTTCCAGTTGACAATAGATTCAAGCATATATGGAGTACTTGCATTCCTTCTAAATGGTCTGTTTTACTTTGGCGGATTCTTCTTGGTCGACTCCCTACTGATGATAATGTTCAAAAGCTGGGATTCCAGCTTGCTTCATCTTGCCATTGTTGCTTAAACCCTAAAACTGAAACTATCTGTCATATATTTTATGAGAGGGATTTGGCAAGAGAGGCTTGGAGAACATCACAGACTATACTCTAAATCTGCGGTCGTATGTCGAGTTAGGAGGGTTGTTTAAATCTCTGGTGGAGAAGGAACAATCTACATCACAAATAGATCACTGTTGGTGCAATATGCTGAGTATTATGGAAAAATAGAAATAAGTGGAGGTATGAGCAATACAAATACAATGGAAGACAAATCTGTAAGGAGATTCTGAGACAAATTGGCAAAGCTACAATCGCCTGCTCGCATGGTAGGAAGAAATCCTGATTATTTTTGTATCGGGAATCCTATGAATTCCTATGTATCTTTTCCTACTATTCCCTATTTCAATAAAAGTTTGGGTTCTTGAAATATATATATATATATATATATATATATATATATATATATATATATATATATATATATATATAGGCTTTATTTATTTTAACGATTTAGTTACGTTTCTATATTAATAGAAGTAATATATTTTGGAATAACTAAATACTAGTAAATAATTTTTCCTAAATGATATAGTGACATGTATTTTGGGCATTGAATAAAAAAAGGTTTTGGGTTGGACTTTATATGGGCTTTTATATTAAGCCCACATATTCTTTTGGCTATATATATATATATATATATATATATATATATATATATATATATATATATATATATATATATATATATATATATATATATATATATATATTTATATATATATATATATATATATATATATATATATATATATATATATATATATATATATATATATATATATATTATATATTATATATATATATATATATATATATATATATATATATATATATATATATATATATATATATATATATATATATATACATATATATATATATATATATATATATATATATATATATATATATATATATATATATATATATCTATATAAAATATATATATGTATATATATATATATATATATATATATATATGTATATATATATATATATATATATATATATATATATATATATATTTTATATATTTATATATATATATATATATATATATATATATATATATATATATATAAATATATATATATATATATATATATATATATTGAGAAATCCACTATATATAAGTATCAGGCGCAAAATGCTGAAGCCTATACAGAAGAGCGCGACTCGCGCAAACAGAAAGAGAAAATCTAGACCGGACCGCTCCGAAAATTAGGTTAATGCAACATCTCCCAAAAACTGCTCGAAGAGTGAGAACAGCGAGAGCTGACTTTGCTATATATATATATATATATATATATATATATATATATATATATATATATATATATATATATATATATATATATATATAAACTCTTAAACAAATTTATATAAGGGTTATAAATAAGTTTTGGATAGTTATAAATATGTTTCGATGTATATTTTTCTAATTAGGGAATTCCTTCTTCCAAATCAAATTCCCTCCTAGTATAGCTTTTTTATCATGACTGATTATGCTTTCCTATTTTTTGTAAAATTTGTACCTTTCACATCATCTAAGGCTATTGGACAACCGTACTTGTCGGATCATCATACCATACCAGACGTCACACCAGGCATGATACTTTGCCATTTATACCTTTTTTATTCAGTCTGCATTTCTTTAGTTATTGCATATCATTGTTCATTTATTTCCAGTTCTTCCAGCTGTACCATTATTACAGTTCCTGATTTACTACATGCTCAGTGATATTAGCTTTACTTTATTATTATCCTTTGATTGCATATGGACCTAGAGTCAAAGGACTGCCATCTGTAGTGTATTGCATAAACGTTGACACAATTGTACCAGGAGATATGTGTGAGATGAGTAGCATATAGAGGTACTTGCATGTTGGCTGATCACTCGTGCGCATGCGTTAGGGCAAACTGCTAATAGAGGCATGTTAGGGGACTTAGCAGTTAGTAAAGGTATATGGTCGTGGATGCGACTTAAATAAGAGCATTGGGTAGGGAGAACAATAACTGACGTATAGGCTTCTTTGCACTTCCCTGATTACCTGTGCGCTCCTCCGGAGTTGCAGGCTCCAGGTGCCCTCTGACATTTCCCAGAGCGTTATGGATGTACCCCCTTGTACATGATGTCCTCTGACGATCTTCGGACGTTACAGACATAGGCCCCTGGTGCCCTATATGGGGACTATGTCGATCCCATTGACAGCCAGGGCTCATGCGTCGAAAGGATTGTTTCTCAACTACATGTTCACTTTAGTACGGTTAGGTTACCTTATTGATGTCTTGTCACTTACTTTTATTTGTGACATATTTTATATCCAGTATTTATATGGCATGTTCTTTATGTATCTTGTTACGTCCCTCTGAGGACCTGGTGAACTCTCCAGGTGTGTGCCTTTGTGATGTTTCGCAAGTGCTCTAGCCAAGGCTATGTTTTACTCTCTTCCTCCGAGGCGATTATACTTGGATCGCTTTTGCATCGCTCGACAAATTTATTTGTTATGTATTTCTTCTCTTTTTAGTTGGTAGTAGATTTGTCTTCGCCCAACAATTTGTAAATGACAATTCATGAGTTGATTTATAAATTCTTCTTTCTTTATTTGAGGATGGGATTAGTGTTGTGGTTTACTACATTTCACAGCTTATGTATACATACGATGGTTCCATTTATTGGGGTATAGTTTATATGTATGCAGCTGGCATATCGACATACTTAGTCCTAATTATTTTGGGACTGGGGCGTTATATTACCCATGTTGATGTACTTGCTGAAATAACCAGAATCAACGAGAAGAACCCTCGTAAAAATGAGAGCCAAGCCATTTGGGCACATCTACAGCTGCTTTTGACACTGTGCTCATAGGATGTCTCCAAAGGCCGTGTTGACGTCCTATCTGATGTTATAGCTCCGCGACCACGTATTTGCAGGTGGTTCCAGTTCTGTGGAGAGGATATCCAAGAATCTTATTTTGCCGGCTGTAAAGCTGGTGTTTGGTCATCCTTTGGCTCTACTTCCCGCTATGGTTTGCAACCTGAAGCGAGGTTTGAGGGAGTTCACAGATAATGTGATAAATGAGATGGACAAGAGGGGTAATTTCCCTTGTACCAATTTGTCCTTTTATTATCTGATGGGGTGGTTGATCTTACACCATCCGAATACAATGACCCCTGGGTCGGAGGAGGAACATGTTGCTGGTGACGCCTTTATCCGCCGCTTCTACAAACAGAAGTGGCTATAAACGGGTATGCCTGTCTGTAGAGGAGTTCTGTCCTACCTCCAGGGATGGAAGATCATAAAGGTCCCTCCCAACTTTCAATGGTTTTGAGGCAGATGAGGAGCTGGAGGACTTTGGCGAGGATACGATCACTTTGCCAATGTGGGGGTTCCATTGGCTGCAGAGCATTCGACCTTCCCACCTAGTGTATCGGAACAAGAAACGTTGTTTCTTAGAACTGTACCTACCAAGTCGCTTCGCACGTTAATTCGGCTATACCCAATTAATGCTGAAAAACCCCAGCAATTCTCTGGGGTTCGTTGGGAGTTTGTTGGATGGAGCCCGGGGATGTCAATATTATAATGTCGGGTGCACGGGAGTGCGTTTCTTCTTCCTAGTTCATAATCCTCAGTTGCATATCTTGTATTCCATGGTGAAGCTCTATTGTACGATGAATACTGTTCCTCCTGGGTATGACCGGAAGACCAGTTTCATTGTCGGGACACAACTCGAAGCTATAGGGAGTATGCTGGCGAAGGCTCGGGCGTATCGTCCACCTGACGTGGTAGCTTTCAGGGCAGTCCCTACAGAAACTATAGGAGGTTCTCGAGAGGAGCCCGCGACAAGTCTGCTGAAGAGGCATGCTTCGACGAAGGCAGATTCATCGGCTCCCAAGAAGCCTAAGAAGATGTTATCCACTAAGGATGGGGGCATTATACCTCCATCGACGACACCAATAGAACCAGCTCCCGTAGTGGTATATAAATTAGCATCTGTTTGACTTGATCTTTCCTTTTGTACTTATACGTCTCTTCTTTACAGGAGGTGTTGAAGAAGAAACCCCGATCTTCGAGGCCGGGTTAAAGTAAACCGAAGGAGGTGGCGAGCTTGTCTGATGAGCGTATCTCTCCGATTACGCCATCTTCGGTGGAGGAGACTTTGGATGATGTCCCCATAGAAGTTCCAGCCCATCTCGACCACGGTAGAGAAGACGTCGCAGATGTAGCGGCTCCTGAGGATGTTGATTCCTTTTCGTTAACCAGTCGAAGAGTCAAAGCAGGATCTTCACAGGGAGTAAAACGAACTACCTTACCCCCCCAAAACTGGTGCGGGGGTTTTGAAAGAAGTAGCCAGACAAGTCCCTCCTGATGAGGAGGAAGAATGGGACTCGTCTTTCCCAGATGACGTCCCCGAATAAAATGTTGGGGGTGATCCCGTAACAGGTGGAAAAGAACGTGCCGACGAGTCGGCAACTGTGCCCTCTCCTGGAAGGGATTTAAAGGACCCAGTTTCAAAGGATGCTCCATTGCCAAATCCTATTTCTGTCCCGGTGGGAGACACGACTCGTTTGCCGAGTCCGACTCCCGCCTCGGGGATTGAGGTTGGTGAAGAGGAAGTGACTCGTCTGCTGAGTCCTACTCCTGCTTCTAATGAAGAAGAGGTGGGTGGGTCTGTTTTTTGCCCTGATACTGAAAGGAGGATCCCCCTTGTCGCAGATGTTGCTGCAGGGTCTACCGTGGCGGACCCGATTGTCATGAGGTTGTCTGGGGCTGGCTCAGACAAGGGCAAGGGCCCTTTGGCGGATGACACACCTTCCATTCCTTCTCCTTGGGGGAAGGTGTCGGGTCCCCCTGGAGGTTCGGCTCTGATGATGGAAGATTCAGAGGTCATGACTGCCGAGGCTCCGGTCTCCGACCCTGAAGGTATGGTGGTTGAGGCTCCTATGTGCCAAGCAGTGGCTGCACCATCAGCCTTAGGTGTGGGGGCTTCTGCCAATTTAACTGCCCCCCCCCGGTTCATGTAGTGGCTCCGGTAACTCTCGTGATGACGCCTCAAGTATTGGCCGATGCAGATGAATATGTGAGATTCATGGTCAATGCCATATACAAGATGCTATGGAGGGAGTATCGGTTGTGTTAGACGAAGGTGGAAGCTTTGCGACTGCAAAGTATACAGTACTTCCATTTATCCAGCAGATCCGTAGTCACCGAGGCCGTAACCATATAGCCGAGATCTTGGAAGCCTCTATCGCTGAGCTCGATCTTCGTCTTACGAAACTCCAGCGTCAGAATGATCTTTCCGCTTTGATAGAGGAGGAGGAGAACAAGCTTGTGGCTGAAGTCGAGTCAGCATACTTTGACACCATGGCTATCTGGGAGCAAGAGTTGGCCAGTACTGAGGCCAAAGAGCAGAGGCTGTCCCCGTCGATGGAGGAGAAGGCAAATCTGCAGGAATCTCTGAACGCCAGCATAGCGGAGGTTGACGCCAAGATTCATCTTTTTCAAGGACAACGTGCTCAGCTTCTGGCTGATTCTGAATGAGCACAGGGTGATCATGTCCAGCTTAAAAAAGAGGCGATGCATTTCACTCGCCATGTAGCCTTCCTATTCCGTCAGAAGAAGGAGTTGGACAAGAAATATGCGGCTGATCTTGCTTCTGAGGCCAGACAGACGATGCGTTGTAAAGTTGAGCGTCGCGTTTTGGCGACTGTAGAGACCAGGGCCGAGGCTCTGAAGCATCGTATTGGCGAGCTATCTGCTGACCCTTAGTTTTTGTCTTTTTTTATTTGGAGACGCAGTTGTCTCTCTTTTCTTTTCTTTTGCAAATGTAGTCCTTCCATTTCCTATCTTTGAAGAAATAAAAAACTTTTTGCTTTCGTTCATTCTTTTGATGAATCCGTGATTCTTGGTGGACCTATTATCTTTTTCCCACCTTGGTTTCTAGGTACAGACAATAAGTTACTCAAGGAGGACACCGACACATTCACTCAGAGGTAATATGGACATGGTGAATATGGGGTAATTTTGTTGGGGATTTTATGTAGACTTGTCATCCTTGGCGTACCTTGGTGTTAGGTACAGATGATAAGTTGAGGGTGAGGATCGACATATTTACTCAGAGGTAATATGGACATGGTAAATATGGGGCTAAATGGTAGAGTTTTTCTACTCAGAGGTGATATGGACGTGGTAGGAGTGAACTCTGTGGGGATTTATAGAACAACTCAGAGGTGATATGGACGTAGATGTTCTTTGGTTGATGTGCAATAACTCGGGGATTGTTGTACGGGATATTTACTCAGAGGTAATGTAGACATGGTAAACATAGTAACGAGCATGATCTTACGTAGTGTAAAATCCTGCTTCATAGGGTATAGAAAAGCAACTCAGAGGTGATATGGACATGGTTGTTCTTCTACTGGGAATGCAACAGAACAGCTGGGTTCCAGAAGCACATGATTGTCAAAGAAAGGTGTGTAAACCTGGTTTTGTCAAGTTCATGAAGTTCTCTCTTCTGGGGAGAGGGTAGTACATTTTTGATGGGTGTCAAGAATAGTACTTCTTCAGGAACTTGCCGTTGATTGATATCATGGACAAGTCCCTATTAGGTTGAGCAAGGCGATAAGTACCATTTGAGTATACCGTCTCTATGACGAAGGGTCCTTCCCACTTGGGCTCGAACTTTTTCGAAGTCTTGTGAGTCATTACCATCGGTCTTCTGACTGCCAGAACCAAGTCACCTATTTGGAAAGTCCTCTGTTTGACCCTTTTGTTGAAAGCCTGTGAGATGCGGGCTTGGTAGAGTTCGATGCGCTGTTGAGCCAAGAGGCGCTTTTCATCGAGCGCTTCCAACTCTTGCAGACAGAGACGTTGATTATCTTCTTCTGTCAGCTGGTTCGTGATCACCACTCGGAGTGAGGGTATCTGGATTTCCAGTGGCAATACTGTTTTGCTCCCATAGACCAAGAAGAACGGTGTGTTGCCTGTCAGGGTCCGTACCGTTGTGCGATAGGCCCAAAGGCATTCATCGAGCTTCTCATCCCAGTCGTGCTTGTTGGATGACACAAATTTTTTGAGTAGCTTGATGATGGTTTTATTAAAAGTTTCCGCCAATCAGTTTGCTGTCGGATTCTAGGCAGTTGATGCCACATTATGAATACAATTTTTGTCACAGAATCTACTGAATGCATGGCTGATAAATTTTGGACCGTTGTCGTGGATGATCCTCCGGGGTACCCCAAAATGGTATATAACGTGATGCTTGATGAAGCTGATCAACTTTGAGCTTTTAACTTCCATCAGTGGCACTGCTTCTGCCCACTTAGAGAAGTAGTCGGTGATTACTAGGATAAAGCGGTGTCCTCTGGATGAGGGAGGGGTGATAGGTCCCACTAGATCCATGACCCAGGCTTCAAATGGCCAAAAGGCGACCGTAGGATGTAGAGGCTCTGACGGTCTGTGGATGAAGTCGGCGTGTAGCTAGCATGCACGACATTTCTTTGTATACTCAACAACATCAGCGATCATGGTAGGCCAGTAATAGCCCATACGTTAGAGTCGGTCCTATAGCTTAGGACCTGGTTGATGAGCTCCGTATGTTCCATCATGAGCTTCTCGAAGGGCTTCATCAGCTTCTTCATTTGATAGACATTGGAGGAGAAGTCCATCGTAGGATCGTTGGTACAATATTTTAATGTCCATATCATAATAAAACCGGAGGAAACGCCTTCTGAATGAGACTGCCTCCTTCGGGTCTTCTGGGAGGATTTCGTAGACGAAAAATTCAAAGAACGGGAATCTCCAGTCTCTGACGTTAATGCTGGTATCTGTAGCCATGGCATGAGTTGTCCGCATGTACAGATTATTTCTGGGGCAAGCCAAATCCTGATCCATGACTATAATAAAGTGTTGAGTCCCGACTGGTACAGCCAATGAGGCTACGAGGCCAGGTAGAGCGTCAGCTTCTAAGTTTTGCAGCCGAGGCATGCGTTCTATGAAGAACTTCATGAAGGTTGAGATAATGTCCAACACTACTTTGTGATAGGGGATGAGGTCTTCATAGCGGACCTCGTATTGCCCTAGGACTTGATTGACAATGAGTTTTGAGTTGCCGTAAGATTCGAGGTAATCTACCCCCAGCTGCTTTGCCAACTGGAGTCCCATAATGAGGGCATTGTACTCTGCAAAATTATTGGAGTACGGCTCTGAAAGAGAGTAGGTGTGCTGGATGACGAGCTTATCGGAGGAGATCAGGACCACCCCTACTCCTGCAATGATATGACCTTTGGATCCAGTTCTAGAGGCACCATCGAAGAACATTTACCAAATGGATTTCCCTTCGATGATGTTCGATTCTTGTACTTCATCGGAAATGTCTTCATAGAGTCTGGACGATTCCGGAATTGGATGTGCTGCTAGAAAATCAGCCAGAGCCAGGCCTTTGACTGCCTTTTGCGGGACGAATACCATGTCAATAGTATCGCCCAAGTAGCCAATCGGGAGTTTAGTGCCCCCGGCTTTGTCATGAGGACTCTGAGTGGATTGACTCGGAAGATGACATGAATTGTCTATCCCGAAACATAGTGGCTAGTCTTCTGGATGGCAAACACCAGAGCTAGACATTCTTTTTCGACGGGATTGTACCGGTGTTCGGCCCCGACCATTGTCCTACTTAGGTAGTAGATAGCCTGCTCATGGCCTGCTTCGTTGTTCTAGGCCAACAAAGCACCAAGGGAATGGTACATTGCACGAACATAGAGCAGGAATGGTGTGCCTGCGGTGGGTGCCACCAGAACTGGGGACTCGTCTGATAAGCTTTGATGTCGTCGAAAGATTTCTGACATTCTCCCGTCCAGACATAGGAGACTCCCTTCTTCATGAGCTTGGTGAAGGGTTGGCATTTCTCAGAAAGGTTTACAATAAACCTTCGGATGTATACGAGACGTCCTTGTAGGCCTCGAAGTCCTCTAAGGTTCTTTGAAGGATACATGTCAAGGATGGCGTTGGTCTTCTCGAGATTGACGTGAATGCCCTTTGCAGTGATAATGAAGCCCAAGATTTTTCTACTAGAAATCCTAAGGAAAGATTTAGCAGGGTTCATCTTAAGCTGATGCGCCCGCATGGGATCGAAGATTGTCTTCAGGTCTTGTAGGTGATTACCCCAAATCCGACTTTTGACGACGATATCGTCAACATAGCACTCGACTGTTTTGCAGAGATGCTGATGGAAGATGGTGCTCATTGCTCGTTGGTATGTGGCACCTGCATTCTTCAAGCCAAAGGGCATTACTGTGTAGCAGTAAACCCCCTTCGGAGTCCTGAACGATGTGTTTCTTTTATCGTCTGGGAATATCTTGATCTGGTTGTAGCCCGAGTAGTCGTCCATGAAGGACATGCGCTCGAAACCACATGTGTTGTCGATTATTACGTCAGTGATCGGAAGCGAAAACTCATCCTTCAGGCAAGCTGAGTTGAGGTCCCGGAAGTCGATGCAGACCCGGATCTTTCTATTTTTTAGTGACAAAAACAATGTTGGCTACCCAGTCCGAGTATTGTTCTTTGCGAATAAACCCGCTGTCCAGGAGTTTACCCACTTCTTTATCGTTAGCGTCCATAATTGTCTGCCATTAAAATATCAAGAACAAGAATTACAGACGAATTAAACTTGATTTCAAACTCGCTTGTACAAAAGAAAATATAGAAAGAAATCCCAGGAAACAATCTAAGCACAATTGTTTAATTTTTTATTCTGGGGGATGAGGGATGACGATGGAGGCTCGGGAAAGTATAGCAACTCTGCCTTACTCCTTGGACTATCAGGCACAGTCTTTGCTCTTGAAGAAATTTGTCAGCCTTTGATTGCCAACCTTTAGCATGGGTGTGGTATCCTGCTAATTATAGTGATTCTTTCATACAGCAGATTTTGGGCCGCATAAAGGGCCACATGGCCACGTGTCTGTAATTGCACACAAAGACTCGATCTTGGGCTGCCAGCTAGTGGGGGTTGTTGAGATATCCTTGTTGTAGCAAATCTGGGTGGTTGAGACTTTGTCAAATTGCCACGTGTTCCCTCCCCCCCACAAAGTAGAGCCTGAATCGTTTTGGCCGCATAATGGCCTTAGGAGCCTTTCTTTTGCGGCTCGGATCTGCTTGGCCACATGGGATCTTTGAGAACCTTGCTTCTACGGCTTGGTTTAATTTGGTCGCATGGGGTCTTCGAGTGCCTTGCTTCTGTGGCTTGGTTCCTCTTAGCTGTATGGGATCTTCGAGAGCCTTCTCTCTGTGGCTCGAATCCACTTAGCTACAGGGGGTCTTCGAGAGCCTTCCCTCTGCGGCTCGAATCCACTTAGCCGCAGGGGGTCTTCGAGAGCCTTGCTTCTGTGGCTCGAGTTTTTCTTAGCCGCATGGGGTCTCCAGGAGCACTCCTTCTGCGGCTTAGTTTCACTTGGCCGCAGGGGATCTTCGAGAGCCTTCCCTCTGCGACTGGATTTCTTTTGGCCGTATGGAGTGATGATCCGTATAAACACCATCTTTTCCATGCTTCTACAAGACCCCCTACAAAGTTTTCAAATTGCAAATTTGGAATACTTTGAATAAGAAGCATGGAGACATTCATAAAACGTTAAGCCGCAGGAAAGCTTCGAGCCGCAGGGAGATCTCGATCTGTAGGGAAATTTTGAGCCGTAGAGAGACTCTGTCCAGCTGTCACTGTCGTATTTAATGCTCGGATTTGCTTTTAGATTTGGGTTCTTTTTTCATGATAAATGTGACGGTTACTAAGGATAAAATCCAAATGGCCATCATTATCTTTTAATGGCACAATAACCAAAGCGGTGCCTATCCGTTTTAGCCTATAAATACAGGCTGTGTGATAGAGAGAGAATTTCTTCTATTCTCTTTCGAATTTCTCTCTCTTTGCTGTATTTTCTTTATCTTCTTCGACTAGCCATGGCCGCCAAAGCTTCTAAAGCTACTAGCACTGCCGACAAAGGGAAGGGGACCGCTTCTTAGAAGTCACCCTCCTTCTACCCAGACGTCCATCCTCCGATCAAGGATAAGGCGGGAGAATGATCACTCAAATTTAAACATCTGTGTCGCATGCTTTATGCGCGGGTCTGAACACATTTCGTCACTGTGCCATGGCTTCAATGCCTTTAGTGCACAATTGGCTTTCATGGGGCATGTGCTGCATGTGCTCTGTGTGACTGGGCCGAATGGACCGAGCCGCATAAGTATCAGAGCACATGCGGCTTGTACCCTGTCTGTATCTGGGCCGCATATGAGTGAGCCACATGAATCCTTCCATATTTGGGCCGCATATGTTCTGCTTGGCTAGGCCGCATATGTTACTTAATTTGAGCCGCATATGCACCCTTCATAACTGAGACACATAGGCTCTGTGTACTGCTTAAAAACCCATTCATTTCTGTTTCCTTCTGAATGTCTTCTTTCTTTGATCTTTGTAGTCACCATGCCCACGGCTCCTTCAAGGGAGGTTATGGTAGGATATGCTCAGTCTGCCTTGGGTGCTAGATTTGACCATATAGTCCAAGATGTGTCGACTCAGATCACCAGAAGTCAACCTGAAGACAGATTGAGGGAGATCAGAAACCAATCCTTCTTCTTCTTACTTAGCATGACGAACTCTGGGCAGCTGAATGATATTCATTTGAAGCCTATGTTTCTGTTTGGGGATGCCCTAATTATTTCAGACCCGAGCATTATAGAGATATCTGAGAGCTGGGACTTCTATTTTCAGGGGAAAGCGATTCACATACCCCTAATGGAGCGCCACTTCCCCTATTAGGTTTCAATATGGTACCTCTTGAGAGAAAGATGTCAGGTTCCCTAACTCTGGATCAACCGGGAGTCTTCATGGGCCATATCCGTTTTAATAATCCTATGCGGTCGGTGGTTGCAGTAAGTGAGACAATGGGCTACTCTGTCATTGGGCTGGCTCCTGGCAGTCCCATTAACGAACTGAAGCCCAACATTCGATTCTCCGAGGCCAATACTTTTTTGAATCAGAATGCTCTCAAAGGGTCATACCCTGCAGGAAGATTGTTGCTATTGAACTGGCTCCACCGTTCCCCTCCATGGGTCAATCTGACCTCTTAGATCTTGGCGGAGTATGAAGATACCCTACGACAGATCGGCCTGTATTACGCCGTTAGGGGCTCCTGCTATGGCTTGTTTATGAACCCGAAGTTGTTTATAGCACTGCTCGAGACGTACAACTGTCGGACTGGGACCTTCTTTACTCTCGGGTGAGAGATGGGGCATGCTCTTCATGAGATACATGATGTGTCCAAATTGCCCTGGAGAGATAAAGCTTATGAGGAGTGTACCCCGACAAACGAAGAGTTTGAGGAACTGGAGTGTAGAAGCATGAAAATTTTAGCAGACATGACAACCATGTGCCCAAGCCAGGGAAGACATATGCGCCCATGTCACTAGTGAATTCATATGCGTCTAAGTCACCAATGAAGTCATATGCGCCTAAGTCACCTGTGAGGTCATATGCGCCTAAGTCACCAGAGTGAGCTATATGCCCATGCGCCCACTCTAGGTTCCTCCAGAAGGAGGTGCATAGCCCTGTTTCAGGCTATGCATCCAAGCCAGAATAGCCCCCGATTCGGTCAACCCACAATCAATCGTGCACCAAAGCATACGGCCACGTCAGTCTCCATGAGCAGTCGTGCACTGAAGCATGCGGCCGCATCAACACTACGATCAACCCATGATGACGCAGTCTGCATGCGCCTACACCCTATGCGCCCAAAGCAGGACCATGCGCCCACATGAAAACTTGTGTGTTTTTTCATGTGGGGGCATAACATCATTCCAGCACAAGAACGACTATAAAAAGGGGTCTCATACCACTTCAAAACACATAATAGAGAGCATTTTCAAGAGCCAAATTGCTGCACTTCTTGCCAGTGAGCCGAGAGTTAGCAATTTTCTTAGGTTTTCTTCCACTTTTGTAGTCGGAGTATCAGCGGAGTAAAGGAGCAACTGCCGCTCGATCTTCATCATCCCATTCTCCAGAATTCTTTTTGTACTCGGGGATCCTCAACGCAGGATCTCTCAAACGTACTCAATTTATGGTGCCTTACACCAATAAGAAAAGACAACGTTTCTTCTTCTTTTTTGTGTGTGTCCACAAAAATGGCGACTCTGCTGGGGACTACCTTTTTCTCTAACGAGAAGGTGGTGACACAATCCGATACCGACAAAGTGGGGAGCACTCAGAAGATGTTGATCGTGAAGTTCGATCAGCAGGCATTCGAAGAGATGCTCTCGAGGGACGGCTTTACTCCCTCAAAATCAGCAAAGCCAATTAGTCTCGCAAGACTTAGCTTCCGAAGGCTCGCAATGCATATCCTGTCAATGTCATAGCAGATATGCAACTGAAGGACTCTGTCACATGGGCACATAGAGCTCCTTTGTGGGTGCATGGCTATGCCACATAAGCTCCACAATTGAAGAAGGCGCATACTGTTCGGGGCTCTACTAGCCCAGCGATTTCTCTTTTGTGCAACCAATAACACAGTGTTCATTGCTCGAGACTGTTTGCAAAAACAAAAGTATGAACTTTATTGATACAAACTTTGTAAAGATTACAAGAATTCTGGGAAAGTACAACTGTAGGAATCCAATCTAGAAGATGATTGCTTTATCCCTTGGACGATGTGAACTTTGAAGACGGTAGCCTCTGAATTTGAAGGCAAAAGCCTCGGAAGAATACAGCAGCACTTGGGCAAGAACTCCTGAACTCTCTGATATTTCTGAACTTTATGTCTGATTCCTTTGAATGAAGACTTAAAACTTTATTTATAGAGTTCTGGAAATAACTAACTTTTAGTTATTCTGGGCGACGCAAGTTGGATTGCGCAGCATCAGACTGCGCAGGCAGTTGTCTGGTCGTGGGCCAACTGTCTTGGACACATGGCATCATTTGATTGAAATACGCATGATGGTGTGTAGACGGTTGCCACGCAACGATCAATTGATGGCATGAATGCCACGTGTACTTTTGTCATTGGTCATGATGAAGTGCACCACATAAATTGCACAGACTTTGGATTACGCTAGCATGGATGGCGCTGAGATGGATTGTGCTGGCATGGACTGCGCTACAGACAGAGTGCGCTGCATGTACAGCTGTCCTCGAGCACTGTGCGGCACAATAAATGAATAGTCTCCTAGTTCTTTGTGCTGTCAGTTGTCAGAAGATTTAATTGTGTCAGGTAATGATGATATGGCCACGTCAGCATGCGCACTTGAGAGTGTGCGCAGTCCAGTCTGCACAATCTGAATAATACGTAATCTGATGTCTACGTAGTTCATTTGAAAGCTATTTTTCTTGATTTTCATGACTTTGTTGATGGGTGCAACTTAATTTTTTAGGACATACAAGACCCCCTTCAAAGTTTTCGAAAGTTGAATTTATTCAAAATTTTGAAATACTTTGAATTTTGAATTTTAAATCAAGTTGCGCATAGGTCGAGCTGTCTGCGCAATCGGATGAATTAGCCCCTGCTTTTTCGGCACAATCTGTGGCAGCTGTTTATTTTGAAAAACTATAAATAGTTCACTCGATCTTTCAACTTATTCTTTACTTGCTTTTGAGAGAGAGAAATCCCGAGCCTACTCCGACTTCAACCTTTCTTCTCCGTCGATCTCATGGCTCCCAAGCGTTCCTTCACCGCCGCCAAGGGCAAGGCCCCCGCCGAATCTTCGACTCATGTGGCGCCTCGTCCTTCTCGTCATGAGACTGCGCACCCTGCTTTGCGAGGTAGATAACCCGATCGAAAACTCTTTTTAGAGTTTTTCTACTTTGTTGGCTCTTAAAATCCATCTCTTTTTAGAGATGTGATCGTACTGCGCTACCCTTTTTAGGGTTTTGGTTGCACGAACACATTATTCTTCATTTTTATTAAGAATACCTTCTTGCGCAATCGATTGAATTGCGCTGGCAAAAGTCAGCGCAATCGGCTGATTTGCGTGAGATTGTCAGCACAATCTGATGTTTGCGTGATCTGACATCTGCGCAATCTGATGCTTGTACAGTCTGATATCTGCACAATCTGATGCTTACGCAGTCTGATATCTGCATAATCTGATGCTTGCGCAGTCTGATATCTGTGCAATCTGATGCTTATGCAGTCTGATATCTGCGCAATTTGATGACAGAATTTCTGACTTTGACTTGTACTAAATTCTGCTTTCTTCTGTTGGATGCAGTTGATACCAGAGAAGATCCTGAATATGAAACATTTGTAGGAACTTTATCTGAGCCAGATTTCAAAGAAGATTTATCTCATGTACTATTTCCACAGTATGCCCTTCCATCATCTCGTCAGGCTATTTTGATAGCACAAGATAACGAGACTCTGCTAAGCTTGATAAATGGACAGCCTCTGCAATCTGCTGACGCTGTCACTCATAAGAAGCCCATGTTCCTCTTTGGAGATGCCATTGATAAAAGTTCTCAACCAAGACCCAGAGTTGAATTAAGAACTTTCCAATGGAAGGAGAAATTGATTCAGTTGCCAGTCATAGCTAGATGCCTTCCACTAGCAAGATATGCTCATGCTAGCCATCCTAGGAGGATGGAATGGGACATCACTCCTTTGCAACAGGCACGGACCAGAAAAATTTGTGTTAAGAAAGGTCCGAACAACAGGGACATGTTCTACAGTTCTTTCGAACGACACAGCACTTTATTGAGGGGGTTGAAGCCAGGTTGCATCCCTCCCGAGAACTCATCTTTATTGCTACCGGTAAGAACACCAGTTTTTGCCAATGAGTATGCCAAGGCAGAAGGCCGTTATCCGGATTAAGAGATCCGGTTGACAGGTCTAGTAAATCCAGAGATCAAAAGGTGGAGCTGTATTGCCAACTGGATACTGGTCCAGTTTGAAGATAAACTTAGAGAAATTGAGCTGTATAATGCAGTACACGCTACTGTATACGGCTTCTTTCCAAATCCTCATCTATTTTTGGCTCTAGCAGAGAGGTACAACTACAGGACATGGACGTTTATGACGCCCTGCGGGGAGATGGGTTTGGCTCTACATGAGATGAAGTATATCTCATTTTTACCAATGGGTGAGTTGCCTTACGAGGAGTACGTCCCGACCAACGACGAGTTAGATAGACTTCGTCGAGAGAATTCAAAGATGGTAGAAGTCTTTAATGAGCTTCTGTGCCATTATAACATCTGCTCTTTGTATTACCAAAGTGGCTCTGCTGGCACATGCTATTCGTCCAAATGGTTGACTTATCTTTTTCTCAACCGCATTATCGAGAAAAAGACAAAAGATCATGATTCATGTAACCCTGATTTCTTCTATCCCCTTAGCAATAGTGAAGTGATGAAGCTGATGGAGGAGAATAACAGAATGGATATCGAAGTTGAGGCTGAACACCAATATCCTCCTCTTAAGGCTGGAGAACTTGTGGAGAGCTTTATAAGAATGGGCTACAGGTCCATGTCTAAACACGCCCAGCTGTCAGGATTTCTGACGTACTGGCTATGTCGCTTCGTCATGCCTGGAGCAAGTACTGTAGACCGCTTTCATCGCGGTGTTCTTTTTGCTGCTGTCCGGTTAGTTTTTGGCTACCGGATGGACTTACTATCAACAATGACCTGTAGGATAAACGCAGGTCTCCGTCTGTATGTTGATTCTATGCTCAAGAACAAGGATGATAAGGGTGTCTTTCCTAGAGTGGAGTTACCCTATACCTACTTGTTCGGATGGTTGCTCTTGCATCATCCATCCTTGATGAACCCTGCCATGGGAGCAATTGGGGGCAGTTTTCTGCGTAGATTCTCACAGAGCCGGTGGATATACACGAGTTTGAGGGACTGCAGACGAACTCTAAACCTCGGCAAAGGATAGAATTTTCTTTGCTCTCCCCCTCCAACTGGTTATGAGCATATGGCAGCAAATCTGATTGACCTTGGGAGGCAACCAATAGGTCGAGTATCTTTTGAATGGCTGAAGACAATCAGACCATCTCATCTAGTACATAGATTTGAAGAGGAATGCTTCCTTGAGCCATATCTGCCGAGCAGCTTCGTTCGGCAGTTTGGATATGACCAGTTCCATGTGGGCAACGCCAAAACTTGCCTGCAAGGGACGGGGTACCTGATTGACGGTGCGAGAGCATGGGCTTACTATTATACTCGAGACACAAGGACTGTGTTCTCGATGCCAAATAGAACAGATGCTGGTCCTAGAATGCTGCATACTTATTCACAGTTTTACACAGCTGCAAATACATTTGCTGAAAACTACAGCCTAGTTGATAGTTTTACAACAACAAATCGTCTGAGGAAAGGAGCGACTGTCACATCAGCTCCTAATAACGACGAAGAACATGAGCCAGTGGATGACCCATTGGAAGCTTCCAGAGAAATCAATTTCCCTGAGGAAGTTAACCAACCTTTAAGAATTTCTCTGAAGGTCGTTAAGTCTCCAGTCAAAGAGAAGAAGAGAAGGAGAGAAGAGCCTTCTTCCCCAGCTGTGAAGAAGAAATTAATCTTGGAATATTCTTCAGAGAAGGTTACCACCAGATCGCAATCCAGACAATTGGCCGAGTCCACTCGAGATGAAGCAGCTACACCGACCTCTGTTCAGAAACAGGTCGAGATAGTAGATGTAGAGAGTCCTGAGAGGCCACTGCATAGAAAGAAATTGGCCCACAGAAGAAAGAAGAGAACAGTTTCTCCTCCAAGACAAATTTTGTCTTCGGTAGTGATGAACGCTGCGGCTGGAGTCACCATGCCATCTCCTACCCCTGTTTCTGAGTTTAGTCCATAACAGAGGGAGGACATTGAACAAAGAGTGGAGGCGGCAGAGCCCAGAGAAGAAATTGAGCAGAAAGAAGAGGCTGTGGAGCCCCGAGAAGAGGAAGCTGTACGATCACCTTCACCAATGGCATTAACGACTCATCTTCCTGTTACACCGGGAGCAGCCCGTGAGGAGGAAGATCGTCTCATGATCGAGGCACTGAATGATTGTGACTTCGGTTATCAAGAAAAAACTGATCATGCCACTGCTGCTGCTAGTGAAGAGGTTCCCGAGGACAGTGAGGACGAGGAGAGCACCTCATCAGAAGCTATTGATGAGACACAAAATCCGAAAGAGGATATTGAGATCCAGCCATCTCTTCGAGCTATTGATGACACTCTAAATCCTGAAAAGGAGGCTGAGGTGCCGATATCTTCAGAGAAGACTGCAGATAAAGAAGTGGCTTTGGAGGAAACTCCAGTTGTTGCTCCCCAAGGTATAGCATGAAATTAGCAGTTTTCTTTTAATAGATTGACAGCTAACATTTTTATTCTTATCCATACAGAACCCGGATCTTCTCCCGCTCCTCCAGCATGCATGGACATAGTACTGGCGAAGGCAATTGCTAGTAGCATTCGCCATTTATCCTGTGGCTCCGAAGCAGAAAGTAGTCAGGCGATAGTGTCTGAGGCTACTTCTGCTCAGCTAGAATCTGTCCCAACAGATGATAGGCCAGTCGCCGGATCAAACCATGGTAAGACTGTTTTCACTTTTGATTCTCTTTGACAATAGCAAATGACAGGCAAAATGACAATATTTTAATTTTACAGAGGAAAAACCAGGTAGAGCGACCAGCTCCACTCTGGCTCCTTTATTCAAAGAACCTTCAATCCAAATACAAAAAACTGAACGTCCTGCTGCCTCGTCATCAACAGGAGTAGCTGCTACTCCTGGTGCTCTGGCGACCAATCAATTCGTCATCCAATCATTTACCAAATTCTTTTTTGACTCATTGGGGCCATTGATCAATAGAGTGATTGAAAAAGAGGATGCTAATTTTTACACAGTTAGAGGTCCAACCTCTTTCTTAATTCATGCTATCCGCGAGCAAGGCGACGAGCCTCAGGCCACTTTTCTTGAACACATCTTAAATGAGCTAGAGACTTCAATAAAGAACTATAAAGAGCTCAATAAGGGGGAGGTAGAACCCTTAGTTCAAGCGGAGTTTGAACGGATGGCTCAGGAAGCTGCAGTTGAAAGAGTAAATTTCTAGATTTTCTTGGATGCTTTTGCTACTAAATCTGCTGAATACAATTCCAAGGTGGAATCGGTGACATCTACTGCTGAAAGAAAAGAGAAGAGAATTGCGGAACTGAGAGCGGCGATTGCCCGTCTTCAAGAAGAACTGGAAGATGAGGTTACCGAGCATCAAACTGCAATCCAACAACTCGGTGCTCTAACCCAAAAAAGAGACGAATATGTCGCAGCTCATAATGATGAAATCACTCGCAGAATGGTAACCATGCCAATTTTCAACGAGACATCTGGGATGGAAGAGGCCAGAAAGAGAGTGATGGAATCCCGCGAAGAGCGTCTGCAGGCTCTGAAGCAACAGATTGCCAATCTAATGACATCTCCAGCTCAGTAGAAAGATTTCTTGTATCTTCTTGATTTTGACAATATGTATGTTTTTGCAATGTCTTGAATTTTGATCAATAAAAGACATTTTTGTGGCTCTATTATTTATTGCATATCTTATTCAGATACAAATAATAGAGATAGAAAATATATTCAGAGGTACAGGACATGATATATTTCCTGATTCTGGAAAATAATTATATTTAAGTATATCTGCTCAGAGGTAATATGGACGTGGCAAATATAATTTATTGAATATCATTATTTCAATAGACAACTTAATCGAGAATGATAAGTTGCTGATGTGGATAAATGAACGAAATGAATCGTCAAAAAGATGTGAACGAAATAAATCGTCAAAAATGAACGGATGGACAGATGAACCGTCAGATGATGATGAACGGACGAACCGTCAGATGATGATAATGAACGGACGAACCGTCAGATGATGATAATAAACGGGTGAACCGTCAGATGAGGATGATGAATGAACGGGTAAACCGTCGGATAATTGTGGATGGCATGAACGGGTAAACCGTCGAATAGATGTGTGAACGGATGAACCATCAAAGGGGATGAATGTAATGAACGGACGAACCGTCAAAATGATGAACGGGCGAACCGTCAAGTGGATGTATGAACGGACGAATCATCAGATAATGATAATGAACGGACGAACCGTTAGATGATGATAATGAACGGGTGAACTGTCAGATGATGATGAACGGATGAACCGTCAGATGATGATAATGAACGGACGAACCGTCAGATGAATGTGTCATTTCGTTGTTTTGAGAATCTTCACCTATAAATAGAACAGAAATTTGGAAGGAATGATCATTTCCACTATTCAACATAAAGATGTCGTCTGGAGATGCATCCAAGAAGGCTGAGATCGCTTCAAAGGTTGAAGCGAGAACTAAAGAGCGTCCACACAAGCCGACTCAGCAAATAACGACGAGTGAAGGTTCATCTGCCCCTAAGCCGCCAAAGGACATCTTGGACTTCCTTTTTGAACCAGGGACGACTCTTTTGCTGATCATGTCTTTGATAAGGACAGCAGTAGTCCGCGTCCTAATTTCGAGAAGGATGATAGTGACCTTCCTTGATATCATGTAACATCGTTTATGATGTAATAAAAATCAAACTTTATTTATGAACTGTCTGATCATATTTACATAAAATCTCTGTTACATTTATACATAGTATTTTTTGAGGAATTTGCCATTGATGGGCATCATTGCAACTCGACCGTCTAACTCTGTGAGTTGATAGGCTCCATTTGAGAAGACTTTGTTTACGATATATGGACCTTTCCACTTCGCATCAAACTTGCCTTTGCTCGAGTGAGTCATAGTCATAGGACGTCTGACCGTTAGAACGAGCTCTCCCTGCTGAAAAGCTCTGACTTTAACTTTACGATTGAAAGTCTTCGATATGCGGGCTTGATACAACTCAATATGCTGTTGAGCTAATAGCCACTTTTTATCGAGCGCTTCTAATTCTTGAAGTCGGAGAAGATCGTTGTTCTTTGTAGTGAGTTCATTAGCAATGGCAATCCTCAAGGACGGAATTTGGAGTTCTAGAGGCAGAACTGCTTTACAGCCGTACACCAAAGAGAAAGGTGTACAGCCTGTAGGATTGCGGACCGTAGTTCGATAGGCCCAAAGACATTCCCTAAGCTTTTCACTCCAGTTTCATTTGTTAGTAGATACAAACTTCTTGAGGAGCTTGATGATAGTCTTGTTGAAGGCTTCAGCTAAGCCATTAGCAGCAGGGTTGTAGGCTGTAGAAGCAATATTATTAATCCGATGATCATCGTAGAATCTCGTAAACTTCTGGCTGATGAATTGTGGTCCGATGTCATGGATGATTCATCGAGGTACACCAAATCGATAGATGATATGGTGTTTGACGAAGTTGATGACACTGCTAGTCTTGACTTCAGCCAGAGGTATAGCTTCGGCCCATTTTGAGAAGTAGTCGGTTATTGCTAGTATGAACCGATGTCCTCTAGAAGAAGGAGGATTGATGGGACCGATGATGTCCATGCCCCAAGCTTCGAAAGGCCATGAAGCAGCAGTCGGATGCAGAAGTTCTGAAGGTTGATGAATAAAATCTACGTGGATTTGACAAGCTCGATATTTCCTTGCATATTCAATGGCATCAGAAACCATAGAAGGCCAATAATAACCCATGCGTCGGATACGATCCTGTAGCTTAGGACCGGGTTGATGTGCTCCACAGACACCGTCGTGAGCTTCATGCATTATTTGCTTTGCTTCATCACCAGCAAGACAGCGTAAGAGTAGGCCGTCATAAGTCCGCCGATAAAGAGTCTTGGTGGTCTGATTGTAATAAAATCGGAGAGACCGCCGACGAATACTCGTAGCCTCCTTGGGATCTTCAGGGAGTATGTTATGGACCACAAAGTCGATGAAGGGAGTTCTCCAATCTTCATTGATAACATTGGTTTCAGTAAGATTACTGAACTCGATGTTACGATTGTTTTTGACACAGAACAATTCTCGATTAGAGATGACCACCACTTGTTGTCTCCTGATGGGGATGGCTAAGACTGCTGCAAGATTGGCCAAAGCATCTGCCTCAGTGTTGCAAGCTCTGCGTACATATTCGATGAAGAAGGCTTTGAATGATGTAGCCATGTGGATTGCTGCTTCAAAATAATACACTAGGTCTTGATGGCGAACTTCACAGATTCCTCTAACCTGGTTAACGACCAACTTAGAGTTACCATAGACTTCAAGATACTCGACATTTAGTTGTTTGGCTAGCTGAAGGCCAATGAGTAGAGCATTGTACTCTGCTACATTGTTGGAGCAAGGCTTATCTAGGGAGTATGCTCTTTGGATAGCTGACCCGTCTGGAGAAACAAGGACAACTCCAACTCCTGTGACAATGGCACCATTGGGTCCAATCCGGGATGCACCGTCAAAGAATAGATGCCAAGTAGGAAATTCTTCGGAGATTGTATTAGATTCCAATGTCTCGTCTGGAATTTCGACATAGAGTTTGGACGTCTCTGGAACAGGATGAGCTGCTAAGAAATCTGCCAGTGCTTGACCTTTGACAGATTTTTGAGGAACATATACCATGTCATATTGGGCTAGCAGAATAGCCCATGTAGCCAGCCGAGAATTGAGTGTGCTAGGCTTTTTCATCAATACCCGAAGAGGATTAACTCGGGATATAACATGAATAGTTTGGCCAATGATGTAATGTCGAGTTTTTTGAACAGCAAACATAAGAGCTAGGCATTCTTTTTCGACCGGACTATAATGGTGTTCAGCACCAATCATAGTACGACTGAGATAGTAGATGGCTTGTTCATGACCTTCTTTGTTCTTTTGGACAAGTAAAGCACCCAATGAATGGTCCATAGCAGGGACATACATTAAGAATGGTATGCCAGAGATTGGTGGTACCAAGACTGGTGGATTCATGAGATACCGCTTTATGTTGTCGAATGCTCGTTGACATTCTTCGGTCCAAACGAAAGATACACCCTTGTTCATGAGTTGAGTGAATGGTCTACAGCGTCCAGACAGATTCAAAATGAATCTCCTGATGTACGCAAGTCGACCTTGGAATCCTCGTAGCTCTGTTAGGTTGCGTAGAGGACGCATCTCTTGAATGGCTTTGATCTTCTCAGGATCCACGTGTATACCCTTAGAGGTAATGACGAAGCCGAGAAATTTGCCACTAGAGATACCCAAGAATGACTTGGTGGGATTTATTTTGAGTTGATGTTGGCGCATGAGATTGAAGATAGTTCTCAAGTCTTGGATGTGATCTTCCTTTAGACGACTTTTGACAGCAATATCGTCGACGTAGAATTCGACAGTCTTACGCAGATGATCTCGAAATATGGTACTCATGGCTCGTTGGTATGTTGCACCAGCATTCTTGAGACCAAATGGCATGACAGTATAGTAGTAGACTCTGCGAGGAGTGCGGAAAGAAGTATGCTTTTCATCTTCAGGATACATCCGAATCTGATTGTATCTGGAGAATCCGTCCATGAAAGATATTCGCTCGAACCCACAGGTGTTGTCAATCATGACGTCCGTGATAAGGAGAGGAAATTCATCTTTTGAACAAACTTCATTAAGATCTCGAAAGTCGATGCAGACTCGAACTTTGCCGATTTTCTTTAGCACTGGGACGACATTGGCTACCCAATCAGGATGCTGTTCTTCTCGAATAAAGCCACAAGCAATGAGCTTCTTGACTTCATCGTCGATTGCGTCCATCATTTCTAGCTTGAAACGCCATTGTTGCTGTTTGACCGGTTTTGCATTTGGCAAGATGTTCAATTTGTGAGTAACAAATTTAGGCTCTAGTCCTGGCATGTCTTCATAGCTCCAGGCAAAGACATCAATGTATTCTTTAATCAGAAGAATTAATTCCTGCTTATCTGCCTCTGGGAGGTATTTGTTGACGAATATTGGACGAGGTGATCCGCTTTCTCCTACATCAACTTGAACTAATTGATCTTCAGTAGGAGGTTCCCTTTGTTCGAATCGGAGTTCCCATTGGGTGTCCATTCGTTGAGCCCAAGGATCTGTTTCAGAACTTTCTTCAACATCCTCGTCATAGCCTTCTGAAAGTTCGACAGAGACCATATTAGACGATACAGTCAACCGATGGACTTGACCGATGCTAGTATCAGAATTCCATGATCTAGAATCAGAAGAGTTAGAACGCTCCTCACTATCAGATTCAGAGCCTACTGGGGATAATACCGGGGGAGAAGCATATCCGAGACCTCTTTTGGTCCTACTGTAGTACATTTCTGACTTTTCTTTCGGCACAGCCGTACGGAGAGAAGTTTTTCTATCCTTACCGTAGTTGAGGCCACTCTTGAAGTCGTAACCTATCTTTCGGATGATGTCTTTTGATTGCTGACTGTAACAACGGAGTTGAAGATGTCCCGTGTCGTTAATTTTGCTATCATCCGTATAGCTGAATTATTGTTTCGACCTTTTACTAAAAAGTATTGGACTCTCGCCTTTTTTACGAGCGGGAACAATACGATATGAATCCTTTGGAAGTTCGAGTGAGACTTCTGTTTGAAGAGATTGTACAACTCCTATTGTAAATGATTGAAAGCTATCTAACATGTCCAAATAGCACTTAGCATGGTAAACGACATCAGTATACTGGAAAGCAGATGCTTTTTCATTGATTTGTACATTGGTATTTACAGCAGGACCTTTAGCCTTAGCAGGCTTGGTCAGATTAATTACAAGAGGGGGAGAAGAAGAACGTGCAGGAGGATTGGCTTTGTTACGACGGAGGTCGATAACAAGCGGCTCAGAGGAGGTGAGCTCCCTTTTTTCCTTGTTATAAGATAGATCTATAACAAGTGGCTCAGAAGAGGTGAGCTGCCTTTTTTTCTTGTTATGACGGAGGTCAATAATAAGTGGCTCAGAAGAGGTGAGCTCCTTTTGATCCTGATCATCATCAGTTGATTGCTTTCGGACTGGCAAGTGAATAGCCAGTGGCTTGGAGGATTGTGGACGAGAAACACGTCCTTTGACAGGTATGATGAGGGTGTCATTAGGCACTGTTTCTTGCTCTTCTTCAGTGTCCAGGGACAGGACAACTTTCATGAATTCATTCTTGTACATACGAGCATCGTTACAGTATGCTTCGACGCCTTTAAAAGGATAAAGGTCAGCAACCTCCTTTTGCACCTCTCCATTGTCATCAACATATTTAAAACATTGATGGAGAGTCGAAGGGACAATGTTATGTTCATGCAGAAATGGTCTTTCCAGCAAAGCATTATAGGAACAACCATGATTGTCGATGATGTAGAAGGTAACCTTTGTGCGAAGATTGCCTATTTGGAGTTTTAGGCAAATCTTGCCTAAAGGCTCACTTCTTCCCTGATTGAACCCAAGGATAGTGTTGATTGTACTGGAAAGACTATGCACTGGGACCTTCAGTGCATCTAACATTGTCTTTGGCATAATGCTGAGAGCAGATCCTGGATCTATCAGAATACGATCGACTTTCATCGAGTCGACGTATCCTGTATAGTAGAGAGGACGGTCATGCCTGTTGTCTTCCATCAGCATGTCATCTTGTGTGAAAGTTATGTTTGGAATTAACTCCAACACACTATGACAATGGAGGCAAGAGGCTGGTACTGCTTTCGGCTTCTTAAGAAGGGCTAGACAAGTTTCAGCTTGTATGAGAGCCTCGCTCAGAGTTTTTCGAGTCTCTTTAGAGAGGCGCAAGAGCTCGAAGATGGACAGCCGGGCTGGTGTATTAGCCAACTGAGCTAGGATATCAAAGTTGTAAGGCTTTTCAAGTCCGGAAGGAGATGATTTCTTCAAAGGTTTATCGAAGCGGACTTGTTGTTTGCCTTTGTCAGCTACCGTTGGCTTAGGAGGAATGGACACTACAACCGACAAGGATGTAGTAGGAATATCTTCAGTGGAAGCAGGCTGTACTGGAGCAGGCTCAGAAGAAGAGGCAGGCTTCTCTTGAACTTCGGAGTAATCCTTTAGATAGGCTTTCCCTGATCTAGTGCCCAGCAAGATTTCTTCATCAACTATGGGGTCAAAAGACACCATATTGCAAGTCTTTGTCTTGCCCTTGGAGCGATCTATCTTCTTGGAGGAAGAGGGACGTTCGAACTCTGAAGCAAGATCCGGATGAATCCACATAATCTCGCCTTTATCAAGAGACAAGGGGATGAGACCTTCACTTCGTAGAAGAGGGAGATTCTCGATCTCGAGAGTAACTTTAGGGATAGGAATGACACCGTGCTGTACCATCTGAGGCGGGAAGTCACCGAACTGAACTGAGACCATGTTTGCGGTAACAGTCTTCTCATCTTGCTGCAGAGTGACAACCCCAGCATTGACCAGCTCTTGGATTTTGCCTTTGAGCACATAACATGCTCGAGTAGGATGTCCGATGAACCTGTGATAGACACAGTATTTGGGATGATCAGTCTTACCGACTTCATCGGGCTTCTTGGGATCTGGAAGTTGGATTTTATTGCTTTTGATCGAGCAATCAAAGATGCTAGCAGTGTCATTCTCGTCAAAAGAGTACTATACTTTTGGACGTGGTTCCCTTGGTGGAGGTGCTGAAGGAGTAGGAGCGGATGCAGGAGGAGCTACGTTGACCGCCAAAGATTCTTTGTTCTTGTTCAAGTTGATATTCAAAGTTTCTTTTCCCTTGCGGTTGTTCTGGCGATTGCCACCACCCGATGTTTGGTGCTCATCCCGGTCGGGGTTAGACATTTGTACCCCTAGTTGCTTGAATTTGTCAGCGCTAACTTCAGCTGCCTTAGCGTTGACAATAAAAGATGGCCAGTCTTGGAACTGAGTAGACCCTGTCCACATGCTAATGATAGGCAGAAGATTTGCCTTACAGGTGTCTATGGTGACAGCGGCTGGAGTTCTAGGGGGTATTTTCAAAGCTTCCCGGCGGAACCTTTCAATGAAACTCTCAGCAGTTTCATTGTATTTTTGTTTGATTTTATTGAGGGCTGACATAGTCATGTCATTGATCCCCTTATAAAATCGTTCCAAGAAGATTTGCTTTAAGCCAGAGAAGGAGGCGATACAACCATCGGGCAAGCTTCTGTACCAATCGTATGCTACGCCGGCTAAACAACCGACAAATACTCTGGTAAGAAGAGCGTCATTTGGTTGAAGTTGGACAGTCATAACCTCAAAGTGGTTAATGAACTGACAGAGAGAAGTGCTGCCATCAAACAGCGAGATGGTTGGGATTTTGTACTTCGGAGGAAATGGGACTTCCTTCCATTCAACTGGGTAAGGTTGCTTGATCCCCAACCTTTGCAAGTTTTCTTTCTCTTTGAAAGCTTCAAACTGAGTTCGTAAGAGCTTAGCAGCTTTATTGGCATCTTCCACTGATGTAGAAGGAGCAGGCTGAACCACAGTGTTGGGAGAAGGAACAGCGTGATAAGCACTACCCCCAGCACCTGACTGACTGGGTGTAGGTTGGATTTGTACAGGAGGTACTTGAGTAGGTGATACCCCCAGTCCAGCATTAACAGGCACCGATGATCAGGATTTGTAGGAGGTACGGTCGGTGGTACCGTATGCTGGGCCACAATGACGGAATGCATACTTGCGACCATTTCAGCCATGGTCTCCAGCTTGTCTTCTAACGTAGCGATCCGTTGTTCTTGACTAGCTGAACTGGAACCATCAGGATCTTCATTGACAACATAGGCCGTCACTTCTCTGGGTACAGTGGAAGACACTGCCTGCTCTGAACTCTCGCTATATGCATCGTAGTCGGAGAAGGAATCATCTCCTGAGTGAGAAAGAGGAAGATGACCGGAAGGATCTTGAAGATTTCTTTGACCGATTGTGTCTCGGCTTCGGGAACGGGTATGTCGGAATACTCCTTCAGAAGATTCTTGGAGTAGATCCAAATACTGCTGGCTTGGCCTGCGAGGCTTGTCGTGCTTGGAACACTTCCTACCCCCAGTGTCTCTGGAGGTCATGTTGACAGAAGCGTACAAAACCTCGTCTTCATCTTCAAACATAGGTTCAAAAGTTGTAAAGTTCAAACGATCGAAGACAGATCATCTTGTTGTCTGACAACAACACTTGATGACCACTTTATGATTACAGTGATGTCCAAGTGGTTGCACTGGGGATGTTGGGATGTTGTCCCATTTTTGCTTGAGGTGTTCTCGGAGATCAGGGACAGCAACGGGACGAGCAGAAGTTCGAGGGACATGTTCTTTGATAATATTCGGAACATGGTTTCGGTTCTTCAAATGTTTTGTCCCTTGAGTGTACAGGGAAGTGCTCACTTCATTGGCATAAGTGTCAGAATTTTTGATCCTGGAGGTTTGCTTCTGACGTTGGTTGATCTTCGGCATTGGCTGTTTGTGTTTTACTGAAGTTGGGCGATTGAGATATGTTCTTAGATCAGCAAACTCACCCCCAGGGGTTTCTGTCTGAGACACTAGCAATTTTCCCTGTCTCGAACGGGAGATCTGACGAGTTGGGAGATCCTGGAACTCTGCTACCGGAGTAGACAGAATACCTCTCTGATCAGTACACTTCCCTTTGGCAAGGAGAGAAGAAGAATCCTTCTGAGAAAGGGTTTTTGTACTGACTGGTGCCGGAGCACATTCAGTTTGATCTTCTACGGTAAAAACCGAGGAAGACTGAGAAAAGACCAAAGGGCTTTTTCTTTTGTTTTGTGACGAAGGGTTAGCTAAAGAGCGTTTCCCTCTGTTGTCTTCCAAGTCATGGAACGAAGAAGTTTGAGAAAAGACCAACGTGCCTTTTTCTTTGTTCTGGAGAGGAGGAGGAATAGCCAAAGGACTACCCCCAGTGGATTGCACAGGAGCAACAGGGTGCTTGAGAGGAGGAGCTGAGCTTTTCTCCTTGCTGTGGGAAGAGGAGAGATTAGCCAAAGGGCTGTCTCTTTTAGACTGCGCTGGCGCAGCTTACGCACTGGCAGATTGCACACTGGCAGGTTGCACACTGGCAGATGACTTTTTGGTTCTGGCCACAGATACTGTGGTTTGTGTATCAGGAGTTCTGGCCACAGAGTGTTTGGGATGCACTCTGGTTGTTGGAGTAATGGACTGCGCAGGCAGAATTGTAGCCAACTGCGCCAAGGACAGAGGAGTCTTGTACTTTGACAGGGCAGCATAGGAAGTAGGTTGTGCACTGGCAACAGCAGACAGCACATGAGTAGCAGAGGCAGATTGTGCACCACACTGTGCAACAGTCTTAGCAGCAGAGATTTTAGACTGCGCAGCGGTCTTGGAAGCAGACTGTGCAACAGCAGAAATATCAGACTGCGCAGCAGTCTTGGGGACCCACACTGAGCGCACTTTACTCGTGGCAGAAGTTGTTGCAGTACGAGGAGTGGTCCTGGAGTTGATCATGGCTTTATGGGCCGTCTGGTTGACCTTCACAACCAGCATCTTCTGCGTCTTTCCGATAGACGCTACGTCACATTGAGTTGTCACTTCCTCGTCGGAGGAGAAAGTCATCTCCAGCAGAGTCGCCATTTTGTTTGCAAAAACAAAAGTATGAACTTTATTGATACAAACTTTGTAAAGATTACAAGAATTCTGGGAAAGTACAACTGTAGGAATCCAATCTAGAAGATGATTGCTTTATCCCTTGGACGATGTAAACTTTGAAGACGGTAGCCTCTGAATTTGAAGGCAAAAGCCTCGGAAGAATACAGCAGTACTTGGACAAGAACTCCTGAACTCTCTGATATTTCTGAACTTTATGTCTGATCCCCTTGAATGAAGACTTGAAACTCTATTTATAGAGTTCTGGAAATAACTAACTTTTAGTTATTCTGGGTGGCACAAGTTGGATTGCGCAGCATCAGACTGCGCAGGCAGTTGTCTGGTCGTGGGCCAACTGTCTTGGACACATGACATCATTTGATTGAAATGCGCATGATCGTGTGTAGACGGTTGCCACGCAACGAGCATTGATGGCATGAATGCCATGTGTACTTTTGTCAGTTGTCATGATGAAGTACGCCACATGAATTGCGCAGACTTTGGATTGCGCTAGCATGGATGGCGCTGAGATGGATTGTGCTAGCATAGACTGCACTGCAGACAGAGTGCACTGCATGTACATCTGTCCTCGAGCATTGTGCGGCACAATAAACGAACAGTCTCCTCGTTCTTTGTGCTGTCAGTTGTCAGAAGATTTGATTATGTCAGGTAATGATGATATGGCCACGTCAGCATGCACACTTGAGAGTGTACACAGTCCAGTCTGCACAATCTGAATAATGCGCAATCTGATGTCTGCGCAGTTCATTTGAAAGCTATTTTTTTGATTTTCATGACTTTGTTGATGGGTGCAACTTGATTTTTTAGGACATACAGAGACTTGACAAAGAAAAACACTACGATGCCATGAATCGAAGTGTTCGACACTCTGGGTGAACTCAGCGAGGCTCACAAATGAAGGAGGCAAAGCTGGAAGAAAATAACGCTGCTTCACCAAGCATGCGCCCAAAGCTATGCGCCCAAGAGGGTGTGTGGGCGCATAACTCTGGCCAGAAGACTTCTGTCTTCGACAGATTATGCATCCAGGGTCATACGCCCAAGGCTATGCGCCCGAGCTCAACTGACCCATACTATGCGCCCACATTGAGGAAGCTTAGATATGCTGCCAAGAAGTATGCACCCAAAGGCAGATTCCAGGGCCTATGCACCCACAGCAAAAAGACAGGTCCCAACGCGTAGAGCACGGACTGTCTTCAAGGTCATCACAGAACTTAGGTTTGGGGGTTGCCCGTGTACGTCAACTAAGTCCGGATGTACCAACTCTCCTTAGATACCCATATGCAAAGCTCGGCGATACATGTGACATGGGCTTTAAGGCAAAACTCCCTTCCGCTGACTTACGCGACATGATAAATCATAAGCATAAAATGAGGGATGATACATCAATTCATGGTGTACATCAATGCACCAGTATTGTCATCAACTGTTGCTGCTCTAAAGCAACAAGAGTGCCTCAAAGGCAGTCTGTATTTCGACGACTGTATTGCTCTGACGATGAAAAGCCATTGTATGTTTCATCCAACATGGCGTCATGGGGTCCTCCTTACGGGAGCCCCAATCAATGAATATGGACTAAGAACCCAACTTTTTCTCTCAGTTCCACGAACAAAAGAAGAAGAAGTCTGCTAACAGATAGCTAGCAGGCTGTCACATCTGAAGGAGTCTATATGGGTACTCGATCGAGGACGAGATTCCGTATAGATGACGAGAACTTCCAAGCTGGAGGTGATGATCCTTCAGCTGGAGGTAGTATTCCCTCAGAGTCTGAAGCAGATGACCTTCACACCGGGGGTAGCCTTCCAGATGACGATGATCTCTCTGAGTCTGACGACGATTATCTACCTCCCCTATCTGAAGATGAGGGACTTTTCATCTCAGAGACAGACAATATCAGCACCAGTTGTACTGTTTCCTCTGTTCATCCTCGTATGTTATCTACATACATGGCGGATGGAGAAAGACCTGAAAAAGCCAGTGATCAGACCAACAAACGGCTAGAGGGTCTTGAAACAGAATTTGCTAAGATCACTGATATGCTTACCAATATCATGGCGGTCCAAGCTGCTGGGGATGTTCCTCCACCTCAACAAAACATCTCGACATACGTTAGTCTGGCTCATAGCAACAACCCTTCTTCACTATAGAAGGAGTATCATTCCGTTGCGTCTCCTCTAAATCTTGCAAATGCTAGAGGTGGTCCTTTACCAACAACGCCTGACAACGGTACAACAGCCATTTCTCAACACCTGTTCAATCAACATGATGTAATTGATTCTCTTGTTGCCCGTCTCAACACCATCTCACACAAAGACGAGCTTCAGAAGATGGGGATATCTCAACCTTATCCTCCTGAATGGAAGAATGCTACTTGCGCTCCTAACTACAAGCTGCTGACGCTAAATTCATTGACGGAATGACTTCTCCTCGCCAACACATGACATACTTCAACACGCAGACTCTACACTTACCCAGGGACGATCCGTTCTTGTCAAAGCTGTTTATTAGCACCTTGCAGGTGGTAGCTTTTGAATGGTTCTGAAGTCTGCCTAACGGTTGCATCAATTTCTTTAAAGACTTGGAGAGGTTATTCCTCAACAGATTTTACGAGAGTGGCATGTATGTTAGTATGTCCACCCTCATTGAGACCAAGTAAAGGAGAACTGAGTTTGTCATTGCTTTCATCGAATGCTTCAGGCGACTAGCATTGAAGACGCCCTTTGGTATACCAGACTCAGAACTTATTGATACCTGTCGACATAACTTCCTTCCTACAGTAAAGTTTTGTCTGGGTATACAAAAGTATGATACATGGCCCGCTTTTATTGGGGACACTGATGCTACTGAAAATGACGTCTATAATTTAGAATTACTGGGGTTGAAAACACCCAAATATGAAGACAAAGACAAGCACCCTCAAACTATCCCTGTCCGTGGGGATAAAGGGAAAGAAGTCTTGAAGGTCGATACTTCCAAGGGAGCTTCCAATTCTCAGGGCGCCTCTGACAAACCTAAGGAGACTTTCTCCTTCGACGATGTCACGACCCGCACCCGCTTTTCAGATATGAGACGTGTCTAAGCCAGCCTACGCCGCAGAGTCGGTGATAGAACGCTGTCATGGCCAAGATGCTCAAAATCACAAAATATAATATTTATTGCTCATTTACATTACTAAATCAAGTTTACAAATTACAAGGTTTCAGAACTTTACATTTGCTAGAAATACAGTGTCTCACAAATAGAAAAAAAATAGCTACTTCAACTATCTAGGTTGACTTCAGCATACCCATGCCTTCCCAATGCTAAGAGTGATCACGGCTAAACCTGAAAAATGTTGGTTTCCAATCAGGAATGGAACGAGTACATTCTCACAACAGATTCAATAAATGACAAAATCCATAAATCTGTAAATAATAATGAAATACACGACGAAAAGATAAGTATAGAATCATTGCAAAAATTGAGCATGGTGAACATAGAAAGTGAGTACTAAAAACAGAGTAGACCTGTAGCTAGCAATGTATACTGTAGAACCAAAAACTGTATCTATCTAGTGAGTTGAAATACTACTTCGACATGTAAACGACTAAGGGTAAATCCGGCACCCCACACATGAAATATGCGACTGCTATTAGACACGAATAAGATCCGGTACCCCGCACGTGAAGTGTGCGACTGCTATTAGGCACGAACAATTTTGGGTTTGTTTACATGTCTAGAGTATTTTTCCGTCCGACTAGTACTCATGGATCCAGACAGGTCACGAACACGGTAATGGATTGGTCACGAACAACATGTAAAGAATCCATAACTACTATCTCGTGTAACATCGTGTCGAGAACCAATAAAATGTCAATGTAAAATACTACTATGTACAAGATTCATAGAGATAATCAAATATGAGAACTATCAGAGATGTACTCGCCTGAGGTCCTGTGCTGGTGAAACTGATAATACTATACCACTCAGTGAGCCACAATAGTCAACACATGCAAAAGTCTTCGGATGCTGAAATAAATATTACCAACATTTTTAGAATAGTCAAATTAGCTAGAATTGTCTGTCCTTAAGTCCAATTCAGGACACAGGGGCAAAACGGTAATTTCGGGTCAAAACGGTATCCGCCGTTGGACCCACTTTGCACCGAAAAGTGTGCCAAAGTCTATGGTCTCTAAAGTCGTCAAACTATATGTCTACAGGTCCGATTTTCTGATATGAACCCAACCGTATGTCCAAAGTTGGATTCTATCGGGCCATGCACAAAATTGCCCGTTGAGTAGGATCGTGGGGCCCGCAAAACAGTGATCCGATCAACTGTCTTAGAATCGAACCAAACTTGGTATATAGGACCAAAAAAACGATATGGTCCTGTTGGTGCAAGTTTCGTCTCGATCTGACGAACGTGCACAAAGTAATGGAGAAATTTGCAAAGAGGCCGATACGGTGAATTTTGACGGATAAGCATCAAATTCGTCGCGCACATGCAACCAATTTAAATTCTGTCAAAGCCCACACATCTGCGAAGCCATTACGCACCTTTCGATGCTTTCGGTTCGCGACCACGTCGCCCAGATTGGTGGGACGTACGTCGTATCGAAGGATTTTATCGTTTTCGAAAAACAGTTTTTCGTATTTTTTTCTTGATTTTCAAACTGGATTATCTTACTGTATAAACAACTAGAATCAAAACTAATGATGGGGTTTCATTCTATTATATGTTATCTACAGAGATGTTTAGGTAGTTTCTTAAAATTATCGATGGATCGACGGATACTCGCCTTCCAAAATAGGGTAATGGGCGGTTCTATACCATGTCTCAGGACAGGGTTTTCCATCGACTTTGAGTCAATTTTTCGAGAGATCTAAGGCATCTATGTACAAAGTAAAAGAACAGGCTTGAAGGGGTCATGTCGGGATCGTACGTGAAGAATCGGTTCGTGGAACGATCGAGAGATCGTGGAGAACGGTCGATACGAAGTCGGCCCTCTTGCCCACTACTGTTGTTGTCGATGCTCTGTTTTCTCGTGCGCATGCGGCCCCCGGCGGCTCGCATGGCCATGCGCGACGTTCCAGAAGCATGCGTCGACGGTCCAGCGGGTAGGGCACGATGAGTTCAGGGTTAGGATTCTCGAGTTTCCTCCTCTCGATCTCTCTCAATTTCGTTTATAAATAGTCGGGTTCCGCTCGGGTCTGGGGGGCTTGGCCTATGTGGCCGGGCTGTGCTGGGTTTGGGATTGCTTTTCCCTATAGCTATGCATATACATATATATATATTTTATATATATATATATATATATATATATATATATATATATATATATATATATATATATATATATATAATATGTATATATATATATATATATATATATATATATATATATATATATATATATATATATATATATATATACATACATACCTACATATACATATTATATATATATATATATATATATATATATATATATATATATATATATATATATATATATATATATATATATATATATATACACATACCTACATATACATATTATATACATATATATTTATTTGTATATAAAAACCATTAGCTAACCACATATACAATATTTATATTTAATATCTTATTATTTCCTTTATATATTATATCTATATTCATTCTTATATAATAAACTCCATAAAACCTCAATAATAATTTATTTCTAGTGTAGGGTCTACCTATATAAATATGAACACATATATTATAACATTTATTTGACAATAAATAATATAACCAATAATAGTAAAATAATATTATATAATAATAACATCAACAACATTAAGAATAATAATATTCCTAATAACAACTGAAATTAACAATTAATGGATATAATAGTTTTTGGTGGACTTACCAAACACACCCTTGATTTGGCTCTAGAAAATCGTGTCAATACTCTAAAATATCCTCTGATTTTATTAATATCCATATTATACGTATAATTTATATTTAGAAAATATTTGGTGTTTCCCAAAAATATATACAAATTATTTTCACATACATGAATACGTTTACATGGGCATCCTTGGTCTCGCTGCATGCCTACATGGGCTTGAGCTTGGTTCGGGTCCAGTTTGGGCTAAATTGGTACAACCGGGTCTTTTACAAGTCAATAAAATAGATTAATAAATAATTAAACCATCTATAGGGGTTAGGTCACAACTTGGCCTGGTTTTCCTAGTTAGAACAAACCTATGGCTCGGCCTTTCCTAGCATAGCTAATACATTAGCCAAAGCACGCAACTGTATTATCCGTGCCACGATTCCTAGTCACCTTGTACTCTAAATCTCAACTATGACTAAGGGCCTTCAATAACAATCAATTAATTAAATATTTATAAAAATAAAAATCGTAATTCAAATAAAATAAAAATAAATTAAAATTTCGAGAAGGGGGAATTACAGACGAAGACGATGTTATTACCATTTTTCACACATTGACGAAGGGTAATAAACTGACACTGCCTCCACCACGATGTCCTGCGGAGGCGAACCAACTCAACGATCCCAAGTACTATCTTTATCATCAGTACGTGCACCACTCTACCAAGGATTACATCGTCCTGAAGAAGAAGATACAACAGCTTATCGACAGCCAAGTGATCAACCTCGAAGCTAAAGACAAGGTCGTATCTTCTAACATGATCTCTCTTCAATTTGGTGACTTTTCTCCCACAGAAGTCCCAGATGGCATAGTCCCGATCCCCAAGGCAATACTGGAAGTCGTCAACCTGCCGCCAGCTCGTAACTCAACCTTGGTGCCACTCACGACTGAACGTGGTGAGATCATGTGGGTCCATCCGGACCTTGTGCAAGAAATGGCGCAGGGGGTGGTATCTCCCAAAGTAAAGAGGGGCAAGAAATACAAATCATGTCATATGGTGTCTTCTCTCATTTACGAAGTTCTATCTGGCGAGACGCGATTTGGGAAGGCTTACCTACAAACTTATGACCCTGCACAAGAAGAAGCAGTACCTTCTCAAGCTCCTGCTGCCCCTAAAAGTTCAAAAGTCGGTCCGTCTAAGCCTTCAACTACAGACAAAGCCAAGCAGAAGGAGACGCAATTTGACAAGTCTCTGAAGGTGCCAACTCCCGAAGGCATGGATCGGCCTTACAACTTTGACATACTGGCATAGCTAGCCAATACACCTATCAGGTTGTCTCTGTTCGATCTATTGTGACTCTCCAAAGAAACACGAAAGGCCTTAAGTGAGGTATTACTACATGTCGACTCTTATCTCGTTGAAGTCAAAGCCCCTGCTAAAGATCCTGTCTCCTGTCCTCACTGCCATAGTACTATGTAAGTAGTGCCCAATATTACCTTTTTATAGGAGGACATGCTACTCAAAAAAAATCGTCATGATAGACCTCTGTACTATACAGGGTATATCAGGGCGATTAAGGTGGATCGGATGCACATCGATCCAGGTTCCTCCCTCCGTATCATTCTTAGAAGTTTGCTCCAAATTCTAGAAATCCCTCTGCACAAGCTATCTGCAACCAATACAACTATCATGGCTTTCAATGCTGAGAGAAGCCATCCGCTGGACAAGATCCGTCTCACGTGCCAGATTGGTGATCTCCGAACGAAGGTATCTTACTATGTAATCGACGCCAATGTATCCTACAACGTCTTATTGGGACGTCCATGGATACACGAGAACATGATCGTTCCTTCCACACTTTACCACTGCTTCAAGTACGTCAACAGCGATGGCGTCGTGAAGACAGAGTTTTTCGATGTCGATCCTTTTAAAGGCATTGAAGCCTACTATGGAGATTCGGTACTTTACCAATCTCAGTCCTCCAAGGATGACGGCAACGAAGCTGACGATGAAGCTGAAGCGAGTTCATCCTCCAGTGACGGTCCCCTGATTATCCAAGTCAAAGGATGTACTACTCCAAAAAGTACTCCAAAGCCTCTCACAATCTGGGTGAAAAAGAAGAACCCTGATAAGGTCAAACCATTGACCATCACTCTCCGCAAGACACCTTGGGTGGAACCTGCTGAAGTCCGTCCTCCCAATCCTGAAGAGTTATCCTATGTGGTGAACTTAGCCAAGACTGCGGCTCCTCTTCCAGATAATGATCCTCTCAATGAGTATATCAATACACATAATAATGTACCTTCAGTGGATGATGTTATCCCTGAAGAAGAACTTGCGTATTTTCTTAGTAAAGGTTTATCTTTGAATTACTCCGATGTCTACCAATTTGTAAACCACTACTGTAAAACCCCTAAATTTCTACTTTTTTAGAAAAAAATAAATTTGGTACTGATTTTTTTGTATTTATACGTCGCGTAGTTGCATTGTACGTCGCGCACGAAATTTCGTTTTTCGTAATTGCTCGACGAGTGCGAATATGTGCGAGCGTACATATTTTTAGAAAAATATTTTTCTATTTTTTTCAAAATAATATATATATAATTATTCTTGCTATCGTACCAAAATTTTCTAAGTTTTGTTATTTTAATTATAAAAGCCTTTCATTTATAACAGTTATTATTAATAAATAATTGTTATCAAAAAAATGCAGAAAACATATATTTCATTTCAATATAATATAGTTAACATGTTTATTTTGCTTGAAGGTATATAAATTCCGTCGCACTAGTGGCAAAATTTTATTTATTTATTTATGCCAATTTCAAAAATAATATATACATAAATATTTTGTGTTAGTCGCATACGAGATACATGAAATTAAATTCATGTATATATTTGAAATCTTCAAAAAATTATTTTATTATTTATCATAATTATTAATAAGGTATTTTAAAGATATTATCAATTAATATCCAAATAATTATTGCAATTTTTGAAATTATTTAATATTGATTATTTTTTTACTTATAAGAGATAATTTGGAAGTTTTGATGATTTAATATTATGGTAATTTAAATTATGATTTAATTTATGGATTTTGAATGAAGATAAAATTTATCTAAGATTTGATATGGATTTAGATTGATTAAACTTATTTTTGATTGATTTAAAATAGTAGGAAGATTATCTAAGGGAGTTTTAATTTATTCCAAATCCATATCTAAGTAAAATTTCTCAACCATATATATAGGGGAGACACCCCATTGTTTCCTCCACAAACATTATTCTACAAATTTCTCCACCGAAGTACGTGCATCGTGTCTGTGGCCATTTCCCTCCGTGTCAGCCGTGACGGCCTCGGGTCCGACCCCGGTTGACTATCTTATTCCTTTTTTTTACATATACATTGAATCCTCACCCCCGTGTCGACAATCCCGACACGGTAAAAATCCTGTCCCTAACCCGATTCTAACTCTGCCCATCACCACTGCTATCCCTAATTCCTCAACCTTAGCCTCACCCTGCCCACCAAACCTATCGACTTGTCCAGCGTCCCTCCGCCAACGCCACCACAGTGGCGCGGCCACCGTCGCAGACCGCACCTCGTCAACCACCGTTGCCAGTACCGGACACCACCGTAGTCTCCCTGTCCGAGACCTCACCCCCACCGGCCACCCGCCACCATAATCCCTGCCACCGCCATCATCGGCCTAACCGCCGCCACAGAATCACCACCACCGTCCGTTTCCATCATCCCCGCCAAATTCCTCATCATCGAAACATCCCGACCACCTCCGGCCACCTTGGCCGAGCGCCACCACCGACAGCCCAAACCCCCACCATCATCGTCGCCACCGCCATCATGACCGACCAGAAACCCCCAAACCAAAGAAAAAAATAATTTAAAACACACACACGCAACCCAGTCACCGTGGCCGTCGGCCGGATCCGCCGCTGGTGTGTCCTAGCCGCCTGCCTCCAGCCGTGAGTGCCTCGCCGTCGAGTGTGCCTCCCTCCTCGAGCTAACCCGCCGCGCGTACGCCGATCTTCCCGCGTCGCCTCCTCGCGGTTGGCCGCGCTTTGCCACGCCCGTCCCCCGGCGAGCCCCGCGCGGCCATCAGCGGCGGCAGCAGTCTCCGCCGTCTGGACCACCTGAGCCCCTTCGTCCCTCCGCTCTTCCCCTTTGGTTCTCCCTCATCGATCTCTTCTTATCTCACTAACCCATCTCTCCTTCCCTCTTCCTTCCTCTTCTCCTTCTTTTGCTGTTCTCATTTTATTCTTTCCATCTCTCTCTCTCTCCCTATAAAAAATTGTCATTTCTTTTAATGAAGAGAGAAGAGGGACTCTCTTCTCGAAGAAACAGCAGTAGATGTGTTGTTTCTTCTCTGTCTTATTTATTTATTTATTTTGTTAGTTTCTTGATTTTTGGACTTGTTGTTTTGTTGCTTTTGATGGCTAAAAAAAAGGGTTAACATTCAGCTGCCATTAGATAATTTATTAAAAAGATTATTATTATTATTATTATTATTATTATTATTATTATTATTGTTACTGTTATTGTTATTGTTATTGTTATTATTATTATTATTATTATTATTATTATTATTATTATTATTACAAGTATGTATGTATTTTGTTTGTAGGTATATAAATAGTATATATATCTATATAAGAGTATACTCACTGTTATAGTAATATTTGTAATTGGCATTACTTGGGTTTCTGTCAATTAGTATATTCATTGGTCTACTAATATCAATTCCATATTTATTATTAATATAGATATTTCCTAATTCATATTATGGTATTTTGAATATAATTTTTACTTAGAAATAATAATATTTTGATGTAGCATTCTAGATATTTCTTTCACACATAGTTGACCTTAGAAATAATATTTTTAATATTTTTAAATATAGTTCTTGATCAAAATGTAATATTTAATCTAGAAATATTTTTTAGTTCCAAATTATCTTATATATTTTCAAGTATTGTATAAAATATTTACTGAGTAAATGTGTTTGACCTAAAATAATTTTTACTACTTATAAACATTTTAGGATAATAAATTATAGTTTTCAAAGATTATAAGTAATTTTCTAAAATTGTATATATATATATATATATATATATATATATATATATATATATATATATATATATATATATATATATATATATATATATATATATCCAAATTTCCTTCGATTATCCTCATGTCCATGACCAAGCCATTAATCCTACTACCTTCGTCAATTCTGTCCTTCCGCCTATCGACCATAACTAGTCTGACCGTCCTGGACACGATGGAATTGTCCGTACCACCACCCGAGGTCACCTTGCATAGTTGTTGCACCGAAGTCGTAGTTCGTGTCACCTTGATCATTGCAGTACACCAGGCGTCCTACCAGGCAAGATACCTTGCCATTTGCTGTTTATTTAGTTAGCTCATATTTCATGCATTATTCATTATTTTTTTATGCAAAATAAACTATGATATATGGCATAACCTGTTAGAACTTACTGTTCATTTATATTTCCTGCTATGTATTAGTTTTCTTACACATTAATTTTAGATTTAAGGGACCACCTTGTGTGTTGCATTCATAGGCCTTGACACATTTATACCACGTTGATGTGAGTCACATATAGGACTCCGACATGCGTGATTGGCTGGCCACCAGTACGTATAAGTCGTACGTTAGGAAATAACTGCTAATAGAATTGTATGCTAGAAGACTTAGCAATTATGAGTTGGCATTGGGCGGAAAGTACATGATTGGAAGTTGACTACCACCCTATCTATCATAAACTCGCTCGCTACTAAGGAAAGATAGGTAGACTATATGCTATAGACTCGTTCGATACTGAGGAATAGTATATGGTGTTGTGACTCGCTACTGAGGTACTGTATTGGTATTTTCTTGACTTAACCAGGTAGTCATGCGACCATGAACTGTTCTTCAAACTGCATTTACTTAGATTGGTTAGGCACGTTATCCGTTAGGTATGAGTACTCTTGGTTTGGGTACTTGTATTTGATCGTGGCTTGGAACAATAACTTATCGCGGATTAGTTCATCACATCTTATCCTTGTTTGGTTGTAGGTGTGGCTTACTACTCCGATGAGAATGTATTGAACCTTGTTGGGGTCCGGATACCATATTGGATTCATAGCATGGAAAGATACGATACCGTAAATTAGTTTACCATCTCCTTTCCTTGTTTGGTTGGGAGGATGGTACGCTAGTTCAATAGGTGTGTATTGGACCATGTTATAATTCAATTGACTTATTTATTTGAGCAATTAATATTCAGTTATATTGGCATGATATTATGTGTCTTGTTACGTCCCTCTGAGGACCTGGTTATCTCTCCAGGTGTGTGCTCTTATCTTTCGCAGGTAGTCTAGCTCTAGTCTTGATCCTCTCTATTTTTTCGAGGATGATTGCGCTTGGATCGTATTCGCTTCGCTCGCCAAACTCTTTCTTTTGTTATGTATTTCTTTTCATAGTTGGTAGTAGATTTGTCTCTGCCCAACTACATGTACCAATGACAATCTATAGTTGATTATATAACATCTCTTATTCTTTCATTTTATGGATGAGATTAGTTTAGCCTTGGTTTTACTGCACTTACAGCTTATGTATCCATACGAGGCCTATGTACTTCGTATGAATACAGCTGGCATGTCTACGTTCCTAGTCCTACGTATTTTAGGACTGGGGCATTACATATTTTTATGGTGGCCCATACAGGTCAAGATAAATTGTTTGGTTACTTTACCGTACCAAGCAAGCCTGCGTATAGGATTAGAGTCTAGGATCTCATCCACATACTTGACCTTTTTTCTAGATTTTATCTACCGCTCGACTCATCGATTGCATCTTGCTTGATTCCTTATATCATAATTCTTATCTTCCCTTTGTGCTTGCTAGAAGTTAGACATGTGATCCCTACTAGGTAGATATGACTCTTTTGTCCCAAAACACTATTAGTTTAATTCTTTTAAGTTGGGTAGAATGCCTTATGACCTAGCAACCCCTTTGTCCTAGTGACCTATATTAGCAAGTTTACTTAGATTCTAGAATCTAGAGGACCCTAACCCGTCTAGCCAACCAAGGACTTGGACAAGAAGACTATAGGACGACTGTATAAAGACCATCACAGGACATGACTTAGATCCTTTAGAAGTTCGACTATACTCCCTCTCAATTTTAAACTCTCGTGCCTATAATTATACTCTCTTGACAAATATTGCTACTATAATCTAGATTTGCAAGTTCATTAATTTATCGAGCTTGTTCACGATATATGTTATTAGAAGAGCTCCCACTAACATATTGTCTAATCAGAACCGGTGCATAATGGTGTGATCAACCAAGTGCACTTTGGTTCGCTTTTGTCTATTATTCTATATGGATGGAACATAAATAAACTTGGCCTTTAGAATCCCATCCACGACTCCTTTAACAATTCCTTTGAAATTATTCGGTCGTCTTTGAACCACGTATTGTATTCGATAATATCGTCTATTGAACTCCCTATTGCTTTCGCCTTCACCTATTTTAGAAGGACGAAGGTGTTGAACTAGAACTTCCTCTAGTCTTCCTATCGATTAGGACCATTATCACTCGATGTTGCTATATCTTCATCCTAATCTACTCGTCCTTTTCTCGGCCCTATCATGACCTTCTAACCGCTTAACTTAGGAGTGAAATCTAATTTGTTCTCTAAATTCCGCCCTCATCCTACTCTCAAGAGACCATAACTTTAAGGTCTCTATTTTATTTTATTTTTCTTGAACCCATACTATTCTTTATTGTGCGTCATCTTAGCCATTTTCCTTCTTGCGTTAATCCATAATTATCTTCGCCTTTATTGAAATCATGACTCTAATGCATGTTTTCATTAAACGTCGTTTCCTTGTCTCACCTAATGATCTGACTGTGCTTTCTTATCGATATACCCTTGTACCTTCTCACCCCCTACAAATTTTTAATTTCGAGGACGAAATTCTTTTAAGTTGGGTAGGATGTAAAACCCCTAAATTTCTACTATTTTTTAAAAATAAATAAATTTGGTACTAAGTTTTTTTGTATTTATACGTCGCGTAGTTGCATTGTACGTCGCGCACGAAATTTCGTTTTTCGTAATTGCTCGACGAGTGCGAATATGTGCGAGCGTACATATTTTTAGAAAAATATTTTTCTATTTTTTTCAAAATAATATATATATAATTATTCTTGCTATCGTACCAAAATTTTCTAAATTTTGTTATTTTAATTATAAAAGCCTTTCATTTATAACAGTTATTATTAATAAATAATTGTTATAAAAAAATGCAGAAAACATATATTTCATTTCAATATAATATAGTTAACTTGTTTATTTTGCTTGAAGGTATATAAATTCCGTCGCACTAGTGGCAAAATTTTATTTATTTATTTATGCCGATTTCGAAAATAATATATACATAAATATTTTGTGTTAGTCGCATACGAGATGCATGAAATTAAATTCATGTATATATTGGAAATCTTCAAAAAATTATTTTATTATTTATCATAATTATTAATAAGGTATTTTAAAGATATTATCTATTAATATCCAAATAATTATTGCAATTTTCGAAATTATTTAATATTGATTATTTTATTACTTATAAGAGATAATTTGGAAGTTTTGATGATTTAATATTATGGTAATTTAAATTAAGATTTAATTTATGGATTTTGAATGAATATAAAATTTATCTAAGATTTGATATGGATTTAGATTGATTAAACTTATTTTTGATTGATTTAAAATAGTAGGAAGATTATCTAAAGGAGTTTTAATTTATTCGAAATCCTTATCCAAGTAAAATTTCTCAACCATATATATAGGGGAGATACCCCATTGTTTCCTCCACAAACATTATTCCACAAATTTCTCCACCGAAGTACGTGCATCGTGTCTGTGGCCATTTCCCTCCGTGTCAGCCGTGACGGTCTCGGGTCCGACCCCGGTTGACTATCTTATTCCTTTTTTGTTTACATATACATTGAATCCTCTCCCCTGTGTCGACAATCCCAACACGGTAAAAATCCTGTCCCTAACCCGATTCTAACTCTGCCCATCACCACTGCTATCCCTAATTCCTCAACCTTAGCCTCACCCTGCCCACCAAACCCTTCGACTTGTCCAGCGTCCCTCCGCCAATGCCCCCACAGTGGCACGGCCACCGTCGCAGACCGCACCTTGCCAACCACCGTTGCCAGCACCCTGCCACCACCGTAGTCTTCCTGTCCGAGACCTCACCCCCACCGTCCACAATACCTCCGTGCTGCCACCCATGCCCGATCATCACCGACCACCCGCCACCACAATCCCTGCCACCGCCATCATCGGCCTAACCGCCGCCACAGAATCACCACCACCGTCCGTTTCCATCATCCCCGCCAAATTCCTCATCGACCACCTCTGGCCACCTTGGCCGAGCGCCACCACCGACAGCCAAAACCCCAACCATCATCGTCGCCACCGCCATCATGCCCGACCAGAAACCCCCAAACCAAAGAAAAAAATAATTTAAAACACACACACGCAATCCACTCACCGTGGCCACCGGCCGGATCCGCCGTCGGTGTGCCCTAGTCGCCTGCCTCCAGCCGTGAGGGCCTCGCCGTCGAGTGTGCCTCCCTCCTCGAGCTAACCCGCCGTGCGTGCGTCGATCTCCCTGCGTCACCTCCTCGCGGTTGGCCGTGCTTTGCCACGCCCGTCCGCCGGCGAACCCCGCGCGGCCATCAGCGACGGAAGCAGTCTCCGCCGTCTGGACCACCTAAGCCCCTTCGTCCCTCCTCTCTTTTCCTCTGGTTCTCCCTCATCGATCTCTTCTTCTCTCACTAACCCATCTCTCCTTCCCTCTTCCTTCCTATTCTCCTTCTTTTGTTGTTCTCATTTTATTCTTTCCATCTCTCTCTCTCTCTCTCCCTATAAAAAATTGTCATTTCTTTTAATGAAGAGAGAAGAGGGACTATCTTCTCGAAGAAACAGCAGTAGATGTGTTGTTTCTTCTCTGTCTTATTCATTTATTTTGTTGGTTTCTTGATTTTTGGACTTGTTGTTTTGTTGCTTTTGATGCTAAAAAAAAGGGTTAGCAGTCAGCTGCCATTAGATAATTTATTAACAAGATTATTATTATTATTTTTTTTTATTATTATTATTGTTATTATTATTATTATTATTATTATTATTATTATTATTATTACAAGTATGTATGTATTTTGTTTGTAGGTATATAAATAGTATATATATATCTATATAAGAGTATACTCACTGTTATAGCAATATTTGTAATTAGCATTACTTGGGTTTCTGTCAATTAGTATATTCATTGGTCTACTAATATCAATTCCATTTTTATTATTAATATAGATATTTCCTAATTCATATTATGGTATTTTGAATATAATTTTTACTTAGAAATAATAATATTTTGATATAGCATTCTAGATATTTCTTTCACACATAGTTGACCTTAGAAATAATATTTTTAATATTTTTAAATATAGTTCTTGATCAAAATGTAGTATTTAATCTAGAAATATTTTTTAGTTCCAAATTATCATATATATTTTTAAGTATTGTATAAAATATTTACTGAGTAAATGTGTTTGACCTAAAATAATTTTTACTACTTATAAACATTTTAGGATAATAAATTATAGTTTTCAAAGATTATAAGTAATTTTCTAAAATTGTATATATATATATATATATATATATATATATATATATATTTATCCAAAAAAAAATATATATATATATTTATCCAAATTTCCTTCGATTATCCTCATGTCCATGACCAAGCCATTAATTCTACTTCCTTCGTCAATTCTGTCCTTCCTCCTATCGACCATAACTAGTCTGACCATCCTGGACACGATGGAATTGTCCGTGCCACCACCCGAGGTCACCTTGCATAGTTGTTGCACCGAAGTCGCAGTTCGTGCCACCTTGATCATTGCAGTACACCAGGCGTCCTACCAGGCAAGACACCTTGCCATTTGCTGTTTATTTATTTAGCTCATATTTCATGCATTATTCATTATTTTCTTTATGCAAAATAAACTGTGATACAAGGCATAACCTGTTAGAACTTACTGTTCATTTATATTTCCTGCTATGTATTAGTTTTCTTACACATTAAACTTAGATTTAAGGGACCACCTTGTGTGTTGCATTCATAGGCCTTGACACATTTATACCACGTTGATGTGAGTCACATATAGGGCTCAGACATGCGTGATTGGCTGGCCACCAGTACGTATAAGCCGTGCGTTAGGAAATAACTGCTAATAGAATTGCATGCTAGAAGACTTAGCAATTATGAGTTGGCATTGGGCGGGAAGTACATGATTGGAAGTTGACTACCACCCTATCTATCATAGACTCACTCGCTACTAAGGAAAGATAGGTAGACTATATGCTATAGACTCATTTGATACTGAGAAATAGTATATGGTGTTGTCACTCGCTACTGAGGTACTGTATTGGTATTTTCTTGACTTGACCAGGTAGTCATGCGACCATGAAGTGTTCTTTAAACTGTATTCACTTAGATTGGTTAGGCATCCTTATCCGTTAGGTATGAGTACTCTTGGTTTGGGTACTTGTATCTGACCGTGGCTTGGAATAATAACTTATCGCAGATTAGTTCGTCACATCTTGTCCTTGTCTGGTTGTAGTTGTGGCTTACTACTCCGATGAGAATATATTGAACCTTGTTGGGGTACGGATACCATATTGGATTCATAGCATGAAAAAATATGTCACCGTGAATTAGTTTACCATCTCCTGTCCTTGTTTGGTTGGGAGGATGGTACGCTAGTTCAATAGGTGTGTATTGGACCATATTATAATTCAATTGACTTATTTATTTGAGCAATTTATATTCAGTTATATTGGCATGATATTATGTGTCTTGTTACATTCCTCTGAGGACCTGGTTATCTCTCCAGGTGTGTGCTCTTGTCTTTCGCAGGTAGTCTAGCTCTAGCCGTGATCCTCTCTATTTCTTCGAGGATGATTGCGCTTGGATCGTCTTCGCTTCGCTCGCCAAACTCTTTCTTTTGTTATATATTTCTTTTCATAGTTGGTAGTGGATTTGTCTTCGCCCAACTACATGTACCAATGACAATCTATAATTGATTATATGACATCTCTTATTCTTTCACTTGTTGGATGAGATTAGTTAGCCTTGGTTTTACTACATTTACAGCTTATGTATCCATACGAGGCCTATGTACTTCGTATGAATACAGCTGGCATGTCTACGTTCCTAGTCCTACGTAATTTGGGACTGGGGTGTTACATGTTTTTGTGGTGGCCCATACAGGTCAAAATAAATTGTTTGGTTACTTTACCGTACCAAGCAAGCTTGCGTATAGGATTAGAGTCTAGGATCTCATCCACATACTTGACCTCTTTTCTAGATTTTATCTACCGCTCGACTCATCGATTACATCTTGCTTGATTCCTTATATCATAATTCTTATCTTCCCTTTGTGCTTGCTAGAAGTTAGATAGGTGATCCCTACTAGGTAGACATGACTCTTTTGTCCCAAAACACCATTAGTTTAATTCTTTTAAGTTGGGTAGAATGCCTTATGACCTAGCAACCCCTTTGTCCTAGTGACCTATATTAGCAAGTTTACTTAGATTCTAGAATCTAGAGGATCCTAACCCATCTAGCCAACCAAGGACTTGGACAAGAAGACTATAGGACGACTGTATAAAGACCATCACAGGACATGACTTAGATCCTTTAGAAGTTCGACTATACTCCCTCTCAATTTTAAACTCTCGTGCCTATAATTACACTCTCTTGACAAATATTGCTACTATAATCTAGATTTGCAAGTTCATTAATTTATCAAGCTTGTTCATGATATATGTTATTGGAAGAGCTTCCACTAACATATTGTCTAATCAGAACTGGTTCATAATGGTCTGATCAACCAAGTGCACTTTGGTTCGCTTTTGTCTATTATTCTATGTGGATGGAACATAAATAAACTTGGCCTTTAGAATCCCATCTACGACTGCCTTGACAATTCCTTTGAAATTATTCGGTCGTCTTTGAACCACGTATTATATTCGATAATATCGTCTATTGAACTCCCTATTGCTTTCGCCTTCACCTATTTTAGAAGGACGAAGGTGTTGAACTAGAACTTCCTCTAGTCTTCCTATCGATTATGACCATTATCACTCGATGTTGCTATATCTTCATCCTAATCTACTCGTCCTTTTCTCGGCCCTATCATGACCTTATAACCGCTTAACTTAGGAGTGAAATCTAATTCGTTCTCTAAATCGTGCCCTCAATCTACTCTCAAGAGACCATAACTTTAAGGTCTCTAATTTATTTTATTTTTCTTGAACCCATACTATTCTTTATTGCGCGACATCTTAACCATTTTCCTTCTTGCGTTAATCCATAATTATCTTCGCCTTTATTGAAATCACGACTCTAATGCATGTTTTCATTAAACGTCGTTTCCTTGTCTCGCCTAATGATCTGACTGTGCTTCCTTATCGATATACCCTTGTACCTTCTCACCCCCCTACAAATTTTTAATTTCGAGGACGAAATTCTTTTAAGTTGGATAGGATGTAAAACCCCTAAATTTTTACTATTTTTTTTAAAAAAAATTGGTACTGATTTTTTTTTGCATTTATACGTCGCGTAGTTGCATTATACGTCGCGCACGAAATTTTATTTTTCGTAATTGCTCGACGAGTGCGAATATGTGCGAGCGTATATATTTTTAGATATAGTTGGCAGGCCAAGAATATCATCAAGAACATGGGATATGATATAAAAAGCAACCAGGGGCTAAACTACGACCGGGGACGACGGTTGCCAATACGTCACTTTGCTCCTCCCGGCAAACCCGAGAACTATTATCAACAAAACGGTGTTGGCTTGGGTTATATCACTCCTCCAACAACTCATGGAAGATCATACGTCGAAGCAGATCGTTGTTCTCATTCTTCTGATTCCTGCCTCTGGGATTCACACTCCAGTATTGGAGACATGTTCAAAGCAACTTTGTCCGTCAACATGGTGTCAGTTGACCAAATTGTAGACGATGTCCAATCGATCGAGCTTGAACAATGGGCTCAAAAGATGGATACTAGATGGAAGTTACATTTCGAATAACGTGAACCACCTACTGAAGATGAAGTCGTCCAAGTCAATTTAGGAGATAAATTATCTCTTAAACCAATCTTTATCAGCAAAAGTCTGTCTGGCGATGAACGACAATCTCTTATACAGCTTATAAGAGAATACATTGACGTCTCTGCATGGAGCTATGAAGACATGCCAGGTTTGGACCCTAAAGTTGCTATGTACCGGCTAAATATCTTGTCTAAAGCTAAGCCAGTGAAGCAGCAGCAACGACGATTCCGACCAGATATCATGGAGGTCATTGAGAGTGAAGTCAATAAGCTTATTGCAAGTGGATTCATTCGCGAAGAACAACACCCTGACTGGGTCGCTAACATCGTGCCAATCATGAAAAAGAATGGCAAAGTTCGAGTCTGTATCGATTACCGAGATTTGAACTCTGCATGCCCGAAAGATGAGTTCCCTCTACCAATTATTGACGTAATGATCGACAATACTTGCGGCTTCGAGCGGATGTCCTTCATGGACGGGTTCTCAGGCTATAACCAGATCAAGATGTTCTCCGACGATGAGAAGCACACATCTTTTCGAATACCGTTGGGGGTATACTGCTATACGGTGATGCCCTTCGGATTAAAAAATGCAGGGGCGACATACCAGCGAGCTATGAACATAATTTTTGCGATCATTTGTGCAAAACAGTGGAATGCTACATAGACGATATCGCAGTTAAAAGTCGTCTCAAGGGCAACCACCTCCAAGACTTGAGAACGATGTTCGAACTAATGCGTACACATCAACTCAAGATGAATCCAACCAAGTCTTTTCTGGGAGTCTCTAGCGGCAAGTTCCTTGGTTTTGTCATCACTTCAAAGGGTATACACCTTGACCCGGAGAAAGCGAAAGCTATTCTCGATATGCATCCCCTAAGAAATCTCAAAGAGCTACGCGGACTTCAAGGAAGGCTAGCCTACATCAGACGATTCAATTCGAACCTATCTAGACGGTGTCAACCGTTTACTCAGCTCATGAAGAAAGGCGTATCTTTCGTCTGGACTGAACAATATCAACGCGTATTTGACGACCTCAAGAAGTATCTCACAAGTCCCCCAGTATTGGTAGCTCCAAAAATGGGAAAGCCCTTCTTACTGTATGTTAGCGCTATGGACCATTCCCTTGGCGCCCTATTAGCTCAGAAGAATGAAAGCGTCCATGAACATGCAATCTACTACCTCAGCCGCACAATGGTGGGTGCCGAGCACAGAAACACACATGTGGAAAAGGAATGCCTTGTACTGGTATTTGCTATCCAGAAGACACGCCACTATGTGTCTAGGCAGACTATCCACATCATATCTAAAGTTGTCACTACCACTTTTTTAGGACAAGGGTATTTCTGTCATTTCATAAATAGAGTCTATTTTTTTCTTTTAATATGATGGTTATAATTATTAGTAGTCTAATTAATCATTAGTCATAATAGACCTCATTTATTTTGACTTGACCAACTAGTTGATAAATTAGACTCTATTCATGGTTAGGTTGAACACAAGCCTTGATTAGAGCCAAACCACATAGCCTACTTAAGGACCCACTTAATACTAAGTGTAATGGGAGGATTAGGGCTAGTCTAGAGCCTATTTAACCCCCATTTTACCTAAAATAGCAGCCACCATTAATTTAGGGTTTCCATCCTTTCCTCCATTCCAAACTTCCCCAAATTTCTTCCTCTTTCCTCCATTGTTTGGACAAAAGCTTGGGGAAGCTCAAGGAGGCTAGAAGAAGGCTCTAGCAAGGGTTTGAAGGCTCATTCTCCATCTATTTTCTCTATTTTCCTGCAACTTGGTAGAGGCTCCTTCCTACATAGGTATAACTCCCTAAACTTGCATTTCTATGGTTCAAATCCTTGCATTCATATAGGAGACCCACGCCATGACTCATAGGAAGTGTATTGCGGTCCTAGTGAGCCTATTTGTGATGGTTATCCATAGCTTTGTGTCCATTTGTGTAGGGCTACGAAATTGGACCCCTAGGTGTTTGCTAGAATGCCACAATGACCATTTCAATTATGTTTTTTTTCTTGTTTTGCCCATGAATGGCTGTTTTGGCTCATAAGAGAGTATATGTGAGTTCATATATATATGTATATATTTTATAATTGATTGTATCAATATTTGAGCATGTGGATTGATGGAAGAGGGTTGTTTACTATTGTTTCAGTAAGTAGCAGTATCCAGTGGGTCATTGTTTGGCCATCACAGATTTGAGGGTTGGAGTGTCATTGCTTGAGAGTGAGTGAGGGGTCGGGCAGCAGGGGATTTTACAATTGTGTGCCCCTTGGGTTTTAGAAAGGGTTAGCAAACCCTGTGATCAGTGCAATGTGTCAAATTTACATGTATATAGGTATGAATGTTTTGTATACATGTGAGTGGATTTGTTAGGGAGGTCGGGCATGGTATCAGCCTATACTCCTTAGTGTATCAGTCCTTCACTGGCTGGTTTCAGTTGACAGGATTTGGCCATAGGCATGTGGGGTTAGTTGGCTTGGCCATTGGTCATTTTGGCAACTGGTTTTAGGTTCAGAGAATTGGGGGAAGATTGATATCAGCCATCTAACTGATATAGATATCAGTCCTTAATTACTTTGATATTCAGTCCTTGTTCAGTCTTTGATATTCAGTCCTATATCCCTGTTTCAGTCAACTGTAGGAACATTGGTATCAATTAAATGTGATATATTGTGTCTATATTAGCTTGCTCAGTCATATCTTGCTTGTATCAGCCATTTTTATGCAAGTGTCATTTACACTTGATCTTATATCAGTCTTGGATATATCCTAGTATCAGTCCTATAGGCCTATCCATATATCTCTGTTAGCAGATAGGATGTAGGGAATAGATGTATGCATAGAGATAGGTAGGAGTGATCCCCATAGGCATTAGAGGGATTTATTTATGTTTCAGTTGCAGGACTGTGAACAGTGTATCCCCTGCTGCCACGAGCTCGGTTCTCCCTCGATACGACTCGATATCACTTGCTAGTGACAAAATCGAGTAGGGGCTATGACTGACAGCTAGTGTGGAGAGTTTGGCTTCAAACCATGGAGGATTTGAGTTGTTATTCGATCCACAGAGGTCATTCTGTACAGTCGAGTGCACTGTTTGCATTGCTTGAGCACCTGCATTCTTGTATTGCTTTGGCAGCTCGAGCAGTAGCAGCAGCAGGTGTAGAAGCTTACAGATCAATAGGCATAGGCAGCAGTGGCTCGAGCTTGCCTTGGCATTGGCTATTTGGCTGAATGCCACATAATCAGTGAGTGAGTGTGTCGTGTTAGAGTATGGTATCAAGTGTGAACCTTAGTATTCAGTGAGAGTGAAGGGAGGCTTTAGGCATGGGCCAATTAGCCATAGCCTAGTGTGTGTGGTCTTGTTCAGTCAGTGACTTGGGTCAGTTAGAGTGCACATGGAGATGGGAGATGTATGTGTATGTTGTATATATATGAAATCGTATGTGTGAGTTGTGAGATGAGGGGATTCTGCATACAGGCATTAGAAATAGGTAGATGGCTCTATTTGGAAGTTATATATATATATATATAATGGATGGTTCTCATGTGAAGGGGATGCTAAAGCTATTTATTTGGTGTGGTTCTGTGATAGCAGTAGGATGTAAGGGTCGGGGGCCAGGCAAGATATCGGACCATAGTGTACTCTATGTGTCCTAGTGTGTTTAGATGATACTATAGGCTTGAGAGCATTAGATGAGTGAGTGACATCAGTTAGGAGGTTGTGTGTAGCTCATTTAGGAGTCGAGCACTCGACCATTGGCATTAGGCTGTGATCCTAGTATCACTGTTCATGTAACAGAGAGTGGGTGAGCAGGGGGCTCGAAATGCAGTGTGTGTGTGTGTGTTATATATTGTGAATAATGAGAGAATAGGGGAGGGGATTTCCTTTCCCTGTTTGGTCGAGTGCCTTGGCACTTGGCCATGTTGCACAGCCACCAGATGGGCCATTGGCCATTAATAGTATCAGTAATATTGGTGAGGGGTGTGGCTTGGCCTGGGTATGCATTGAGCAGCAGGGGATGTGGTTATTGAACCTTGAATGAATGTGAGGGGCTTGTGGCATGTAATACAGCAATAAGAGAAATTACAGTGGCTTAGTAGAAATGTTTGGCATTGCCTAATGGATGGGTTATTGGTGTCAGGCTGGTATATACCAGAGGGTACATGGAGTTTAGGAGTGAGGGTGTGAGTATCCTATTAGGATTTGGTTTTAGAATTAGGATATGGGATTCGGGTATGATGAGAGTATTGATGTTTGAGTTAGGATGGATAGGTTAAAGGAGATGTAGGGACTGCAATGCAGTTGGTCTGTATTGTTTTGCAAGAGCTAGCTACAGCAGTAGCATTTAGCCAAAGGCAGTAGCAACTGCATTAGCAGTAGAGGCAGTAGGCATACCATATTGCCCAGGCCTGTGCTGGCCTGCCTTGGCTTGGCCTGGCTTTGCATTGCAGCAGCAACATTGCAGGCAGGGTAATAGTGGTCAGGTAGTGTGTTGGAGTAGACTTGGAGGGCTGTTATGTCGTAGGACTTTTAGTTTAAGCTAGACAGTTCCAGAGTTAGATGGCTTTTGGGTTAAGCATATGTGGTTGTGTTGTGTGGCCTATTAGAGAGGTTATAATGGTTGGTTGGTATCTGTTGTAGTGGCCCTGTTTTGGTTGATATTGGTTAGTAGGCTAGTTCAGATTGTTAGGAGAGAGTTGGTTGTAGATAGTGTAGTGTAGGAAGTTATAAGTTCTTGTTATAGGTTGTGGTTGCATATTAAGGTTCATTACCTATATGTTCTTGTAGTTAAGGTTGAGCTGTGTTAGTTTATAAGGAAATAGGCCTTAGGTGGCAGGCTATGGGTAGAGTAGTAGTAGGCCATAGTGTTAGCTTGAGTTTTAGTTAGCCTATAGGCTTGGGTGTAGTACTTAGGCCTATAGGATTCTAGCCTATAGCTAGTATTAGATTTCCCTAGGTTGTTAGCCTAGTATAGAATTCTATTAGACTTTGTGATTTTGATTTAGGCCTAGTGTTGACCTAGTGGCCTAGAGAATCGACCAAGGATGACCCAATGGTTCAAGATTGACTCGAGTTGACCAAAAGTCAACATTGAGTCAAGATGTGACCAATTGACCTAGTTTGACTAGATGTTAACTTGGATTGACCCAGAGTTGACCAAGTTTGACTTGGACCTAGTTTGACCTAGACAGTTGAACAGGTTTGACTTAGGGTTGACTTTGACCTAGATTGGCCTAGAAATCATGTAGATTGTATCATAAACTCCATTTATCTTATTTTAAACATATTATAACCTATATTACTCTGTTTAGGACATTGTGACTCCGGTGCAGACATATGATATTATACTACTCTTTTTAGAGTACCAGGCGAGTACATTCTCTGATAGTTCTCTCATTTACTTGTCAATTACTGTACTTTAGTTCTAGTTAGTTGTATGCGATTCTCTATTACAATACGTATCGATATTCTGGATTCATGTATGCGACACACACACCATATTGTCTGGCCTCTATTACTGGTATCATCATATTTGGCTTCTATTACTGGAATCACTTACTGGAATCACCCTGGAATCACTTGCTGGTATCATCATATTTGGTTGGACTCATCTCGATTCTCGTGTCGTATTCTGGAATCACTTGTACTTGCTGGGAGGGAAAATACTTGAGTAAGACATGTAGACATACCCCAATCTGGAATCTCCCAGCTGGAATCTACTAGAATCTACTAGAATGATAGCCATCTCACACCCGTCCAGGTGTATGATGTGCCGTATTACCTACAGCCGTTTACATGTCGATCTCGGTATTTTAAAACACACTGTTAAAGTATAGACTGGACTCACCCTGGAATCATTGATCACTATGACTGGAATCGTCCCGTACTGGATTCATCTTGTATTAGATTCGTCTTGTACTGGACTTACATTAGAGTTACACTTGTCTACATTTTCTGTCTGGACTTATATCATGTTATCCTGGTTCAGCTAGCTTTTACTTTACAGTCTTTATTGCCATGATTCTTCTCTTGTTTAGTTACTTACTTTCCTTGTACTTTATCCGTCTTTCTTACCATCACCTGAATATAAACTGCCATGTTCATCAATACAACTGTCTATAACTGCTTTATAGTTCTCTGTCATTTACTTGGGTTTTCTAGATGAGATTGTGCTCGTTCCTGTCCTGACTGGACCTGTTGAAAATTTTACAGATGACTGCCCTGAGGATACTTGCCCTACATATTATGGACCCGGAGATGGGATGGCTACCTTTGGCCCCGACATTCAGGAGTGATCAGGATTTAGTTTGGTAGACTAGCATATGTTTTCATGTTGAACTTGATGTAGATGATTTGAGACTTGTGTAGTATTTGAGATTGTTGAGAGTTGTTATTATTTTAGTAGTTGTCTTCTATTCTTAGTTAATTCTTCTGTGATTATCTTATCGTGCTTAGACTGTGATTGAGTTACAATATCTTATACTTGTCCTCCGTTCGGAGTTGATCATGATGAGTACATTATATATTGCGTGAGTTGTTGGTTAGATAGTAACCTAGTACAACGTTCTACCGTCGACACTGCGGAGTAGGCTGGGCGTTGTTACGTGCTCTTACCCTCACAGCAGGTGCGGGTCGTGACACATTTTTAGTGGTGGCCTATGCAGGTCGAGAGTCGCATTAGTGCAATATCATGGTAGTACGACGACTTAGTTGTACTGCTGCGAGCCTGCGTTAGAAATGAGCGATAGGCTTCAACGGAGAGGTACTCAATCACAGTTAGGACTACTTGAGACAATTCCTGGGATGACCCTTGAGAATCTCATTATAAACTATCTAGAAATACGATTCTGATAGTATCTGTCTATCTTCCTCGATTCATCGTTGAATTTGATTCTTGGTATTCATTTTTGACTTGATTTCTACCAAGATAACATTATGGGCTAGGTTGCCTCAGTCATGGAATCTAGAGTCTTCTACAGCCATATCAGTTGGTTGGGCGATGAGATAGAGTCTGATCTTTGGATGTATTTCTCGGGTGTGGGAAATTAAAGTTTTGCAGCCAAGCTAGCGGTAATGCAAAAATTTTAAATACCATGATTCTAGAGGTATGTACATTAGTTTTGGACTCTATGGATTATCGCAGCCATACTTACTGGTGTGACGAGGATTCTGGTAACATGGTTCTGGATAGACGGGTATGATTATCAGATTGCAGAATATATACCGTATAGATGGTGCCCTAGTATGATTGAGTGGGATATCAGGGTGGATATTACTTGAGTATCATGGATTAGATAGAGGGAGCTAGGCCACCTGTAGCGCAGCACCGTGCCCCGTACCATCAGAAGGATATACCCCAGAGGGGCAGGGCTTTTGCGCTGACAGTCGTGTAGACTGACGCTACGGGTGACGGGTTAGCAGGTCTTTCTTTTCTGTCCTTCTTTCCATCTTGTTGTATGATTCCATTAGTACCTATCAGGATACCTTGTGATGTGCTAGATAGTATAGTGACCCTGATCAAGACTGCAATATCACGACCAGTAGGACCACAATTTGTATGTTTTAGATATAGTTTTCTTGACCTTGATTGTTGGGGGTTTAACCTAGAAAAGTAAGGCCATCTTAATTTCGAGGACAAAATTTTCTAAGGGGGGAGATTTGTCACTACCACTTTTCTAGGACAAGGGTATTTCTGTTATTTCATAAATGGAGTCTATTTTTTTTTTAATATGATGGTTGTAATTATTAGTAGTCTAATTAATCATTTGTCATAGTAGATCTCATTTATTTTGACTTGACCAACTAGTTGATAAATTAGACTCTATTCATGGTTAGGTTGAACACAAGCCTTGATTAGAGCCAAACCACTTAGCCTACTTAAGGACCCACTTAATACTAAGTGTAGTGGGAGGATTAGGGCTAGTCTAGAGCCTATTTAACCCCCATTTTACCTAAAATAGCAGCCACCATTAATTTAGGGTTTCCATCCTTTCCTCTATTCCAAACTTTCCCAAATTTCTTCCTCTTTCCTCCATTGTTTGGACAAAAGCTTAGGGAAGCTCAAGGAGGCTAGAAGAAGGCTCTAGCAAGGGTTTGAAGGCTCATTCTCCATCCATTTTCTCTATTTTCGTGCAACTTGGTAAAGGCTCCTTCCTACATAGGTATAACAACCTAAACTTGCATTTCCATGGTTCAAATCCTTGCATTCATATAGGAGACCTACCCCATGACTCATAGGAAGTGTATTGAGGTCCTAGTGAGCCTATTTGTGATGGTTATCCATAGCTTTGTGTCCATTTGTGTAGGGCTACAAAATTGGACCCCTAGGTGTTTGCTAGAATGCCATAATGACCATTTCAATTATGTTTTTTTTTCTTGTTTTGCCCATGAATGGCTGTTTTGGCTCATAGGAGAGTATATGTGACTTCATATATATATGTATATATTTTATAATTGATTGTATTAAATATTTGAGCATGTGGATTGATGGAAGAGGGTTGTTTACTATTGTTTCAGTAAGTAGCAATGTCCAGTGGGTCATTGTTTGGCCATCACAGATTTGAGGGTTGGAGTGTCATTGCTTGAGAGTGAGTGAGGGGTCGGGCAGCAGGGGATTTTACAATTGTGTGCCCCTTGGGTTTTAGAAAGGGTTAGCAAACCCTGTGATCAGTGCAATGTGTCAAATTTACATGTATATATGTAAGAATGTTTTGTATACATGTGAGTGTGGATATGTTAGGGAGGTCGGGCATGGTATCAGCCTATACTCCTTAGTGTATCAGTCCTTCACTGGATGGTATCAGTTGACAGGATTTGGCCATAGGCATGTGGGGTTAGTCTTGGGTTAGTTGGCTTGGCTATTGGTCATTTTGGCAACTGGTTTTAGGTTCAGAGAATTGGGGAAAGATTGATATCAGCCATCTAACTGATATAGATATTAGTCCTCAATTACTTTGATATTCAGTCCTTGTTCAGTCTTTGATATTCAGTCCTATATCCCTGTTTCAGTCAACTGTAGGAACATTGGTATCAATTAAATGTGATATATTGTGTCTATATTAGCTTGCTCAGTCATATCTTGCTTGTATCAGCCATTTTTATGCCAGTGTCATTTACACTTGATCTTGTATCAGTCTTGGATATATCCTAGTATCAGTCCTATAGGCCTATCCATATATCTCTGTTAGCAGATAGGATGTAGGGAATAGATGTATGCATAGAGATAGGTAGGAGTGATCCCCATAGGCATTAGAGGGATTTATTTATGTTTCAGCAGCAGGACTGTGAACAGTGTATCCCCTGCTGCCAGGAGCTCGGTTCTCCCTCGATACGACTCGATATCACTTGCTAGTGACAAAATCGAGTAGGGGCCATGACTGACAGCTAGTGTGGATAGTTTGGCTTTAAACCATGGAGGATTTGAGTTGTTATTCGATCCACAGAGGTCATTCTGTGCAGTCGAGTGCACTTTTTGCATTGCTTGAGCACCTGCATTCTTGTATTACTTTGGCAGCTCGAGCAGCAGCAGAAGCAGGTGTAGAAGCTTGCAGATCAATAGGCATAGGCAGCAGTGGCTCGAGCTTGCCTTGGCATTGGCCATTTGGCTGAATACCACATAATCAGTGAGTGAGTGTGTCGTGTTAGAGTATGGTATTGAGTGTGAACCTTAGTATTCAGTGAGAGTGAAGGGAGGCTTTAGGCATGGGCCAATTAGCCATAGCCTAGTGTGTGTGGTCTTGTTCAGTCAGTGACTTGGGTCAGTTAGAGTGCACATGGAGATGGGAGATGTATGTGTATGTTGTATATATATATGAAATCGTATGTGTGAGTTGTGAGATGAGGGGATTCTGCATACAGGCATTAGAAATAGGTAGATGGCTCTATTTGGAAGTTATATATATGTATATAATAGATGGCTCTCATGTGAAGGGGCTGCTAAAGCTATTTATTTGGTGTGGTTCTGTGATAGCAGTAGGATGTAAGGGTCGGGGGCCAGACAAGATATCAGACCATAGTGTACTCTATGTGTCCTAGTGTGTTTAGATGATACTATAGGCTTGAGAGCATAGATGAGTGAGTGACATCAGTTAGGAGGTAGTGTGCAGCTCATTTAGGAGTCGAGCACTCGACCATTGGCATTAGGCTGTGATCCTAGTATCACTGTTCATATAACAGAGAGTGGGTGAGCAGGGGGCTCGAAATGCAGTGTGTGTGTGTGTCATATATTGTGAATAATGAGAGAATAGGGGAGAGGATTTCCTTTCCCTGTTTGGTCGAGTGCCTTGGCACTTGGCCATGTTGCACAGCCACCAGATGGGCCATTGGCCATTAATAGTATCAGTAATATTGGTGAGGGGTGTGGCTTGGCCTGGGTATGCATTGAGCAGCAGGGGATGTGGTTATTGAACCTTGAATGAATGTGAGGAGCTTGTGGCATGTAATACAGCAATAAAAGAAATTACAGTGGCTTAGTAGAAATGTTTGGCATTGCCTAATGGATGGGTTATTGGTGTCAGGCTGGTATATACCAGAGGGTACAGGGAGTTTAGGAGTGAGGGTGTGAGTATCCTATTAGGATTTGGTTTTAGAATTGGGATATGGGATTCGGGTATGATGAGAGTGTTGATGTTTGAGTTAGGATGGATAGGTTAAAGGAGATGTAGGGACTGCAATGCAGTTGGTCTGTATTGTTTTACAAGAGCTAACTACAGCAGTAGCATTTAGCCAAAGGCAGTAGCAGCTGCATTAGCAGTAGAGGCAGTAGGCATACCATATTGCCCAGGCCTGTGCTGGCCTGCCTTGGCTTGGCCTGGCTTTGCATTGCAGCAGCAACATTGCAGGCAGGGTAATAGTGGTCAGGTAGTGTGTTGGAGTAGACTTGGAAGGCTGTTATGTCGTAGGACTTTTAGTTTAAGCTAGACAGTTCCAGAGTTAGATGGCTTTTGGGTTAAGCATATGTGGTTGTGTTGTGTGGCCTATTAGAGAGGTTATAATGGTTGGTTGGTATCTGTTGTAGTGGCCCTATTTTGGTTGATATTGGTTAGTAGGCTAGTTCAGATTGTTAGGAGAGAGTTGGTTGTAGATAGTGTAGTGTAGGAAGTTGTAAGTTCTTGTTATAGGTTGTGGTTGCATATTAAGGTTCATTACTTATATGTTCTTGTAGTTAAGGTTGAGCTGTGTTAGTTTATAAGGAAATAGGCCTTAGGTGGCAGGCTATGGGTAGAGTAGTAGTAGGCCATAGTGTTAGCTTGAGTTTTAGTTAGCTTATAGGCTTGGGTGTAGTACTTAGGCCTATAGGATTCTAGCCTATAGCTAGTATTAGATTTCCCTAGGTTGTTAGCCTAGTATAGAATTCTATTAGACTTTGTGATTGTGATTTAGGCCTAGTGTTGACCTAGTGGCCTAGAGAATCGACCAAGGATGACCCAATGGTTCGAGATTGACTAGAGTTGACCAAAAGTCAACATTGAGTCTAGATGTGACCAATTGACCTAGTTTGACTAGATGTTGACTTGGGTTGACCCAGAGTTGACCAAGTTTGACTTGGACCTAATTTGACCTAGACAGTTGACCAGGTTTGACTTAAGGTTGACTTTGACCTAGATTGGCCTAGAAATCATGTAGATTGCATCATAAACTCCATTTATCTTATTTTAAACATATTATAACCCATATTACTCTGTTTAGGACATTGTGACTCCGGTGCAGACATATGATATTATACTACTCTTTTTAGAGTACCAGGCGAGTACATTCTCTGATAGTTCTCTCATTTACTAATCAATTACTGTACTTCAGTTCTAGTTAGTTGTATGCGATTCTCTGTTACAACACGTATCGATATTCTGGATTCATGTATGCGACACACACACCATATTGTCTGGCCTCTATTACTGATATCATCATATCTGGCTTCTATTACTGGAATCACTTACTGGAATCACCCTGGAATCACTTGCTGGTATCATCATATTTGGCTGGACTCATCTCGATTCTCGTATCGTATTCTGGAATCACTTGTACTTGCTGGAAGGGGAAATACTTGAGTAAGACATGTAGACATACCCCAATCTGGAATCTCCCAGCTGGAATCTACTGGAATCTACTGGAATGATAGCCATCTCACACCCGGCCAGGTGTATGATGTGCCGTATTACCTACAGCCGTTTACATGTCGATCTCAGTATTTTAAAACATACTGTTAAAGTTTAGACTGGACTCACCCTGGAATCATTGATCACTATGACTGGAATCATCTCGTACTGGATTTATCTTGTATTAGATTCGTCTTGTACTGGACTTACATTGGAGTTACACTTGTCTATATTTTCTGTCTGGACTTATATCATGTTACCCTGGTTCAGTTAGCTTTTACTTTACAGTCTTTATTGCCATGATTCTTCTCTTGTTTAGTTACTTACTTTCCTTGCACTTTATCCGTCTTTCTTACCATCACCTGAATATAAACTGCCATGTTCATCAATACAACTGTCTATAACTGCTTTATAGTTCTCTGTCATTTACTTGGGTTTTCTAGATGAGATTGTGCTCGTTCCTGTCCTGACTGGACCTGTTGAAAATTTTACAGATGACTGCCCTGAGGACACTTGTCCTACATATTATGGACCCGGAGACGGGATGGCTACCTTTAGCCCCGACACTCAGGAGTGATCGGGATTTAGTTTGGTAGACTAGCATATGTTTTTATGTTGAACTTGATGTAGATGATTTGAGACTTGTGTAGTATTTGAGATTCTTGAGAGTTGTTATTATTTTAGTAGTTGTCTTCTATTCTTAGTTAATTGTTCTGTGATTATCTTATCGTGCTTAGACTATGATTAAGTTACAATATCTTATACTTGTCCTCCGTTCGGAGTTGATCATGATGAGTACATTATATATTGCGTGAGTTGTTGGTTAGATAGTAACCAAGTACAGCGTTCTACCGCCGATACTGCGATGTAGGCTGGACGTTGTTACGTGCTCGTACCCTCACAGCGGGTTTGGGTCGTGACAAAAGTCAATCCTCTCAGAATACTCATGACTAAACCGGGTTCTCTAAATTCCAATTTAGCTACATGGGCAATGCTGTTGACTCCATATTATATGTTGTTCGTTCCTTAGAAGGCAGTAAAAGGCCAAGCGTTAGCTAATTTTCTAGCAGCTCATCCAGTGCCAGAATCTTCCAAACTCTACGACGAAATCCTCGATGAAGTAGTGGAGTCTAATACCGCAACTAAAGAAATCCCTATTTGGCGAATGTTCTTTGACGGTACATCAAGAACAGGACCTAAAGGAAATATCGTGGCCGGAGTAGGCGTCGTGCTCGTGTCACCCGACCATCTGGTTATACATCATGCATATTCTCTCGTGGAACCCTGCACCAACAACGTGGTCAAATATAATGCCCTATTGATCGGCCTGCAACTGGCAAAACAACTGGGAGTTGACTATCTAGAAGCTTACGGCAATTCTAAGCTAATAGTTAGTCAGGTCCGAGGGGATTATGAAGTTCGTCACGAAGATCTCATCCCCTATCACAAAGCGACAATCGAGTTGGCATCTACTTTCCCTGGATTTTTCATCGAGCACGTGCCTCGACTACAGAATATAAAAGCAGAAGCTTTAGCCGGTCTCGCTGCTTCTTTGACCGTCCCTACCAATACTCAGTAGTCGATCACAGTGTCTGGTCGAGAACTATTGTGTAAAAGATGTCTTGCATATTCATCACAGTTACACAACGAAAACAAACGTCGACGTTAAAGACTGGAGATTTCCTTTCATAGACTACGCCATCTATGGAATCCTCCCCGAGGACCCAAAGAAAGCAGTGTCTATCCAAAGGCGATCCCTTAGATTTTAGTACGACACAGCTACCAAGATGTTGTACCGATGCTCTTACGACGAGCTACTGTTACGATGTTTATCAGACACAGAAGCCAAACATGCACTCCGGGAGGCTCACGACGGAGTTTGTGGTACACATCAACCAGGCCCCAAATTACAAGATTGCCTCAGACGAATGGGTTATTGTTGACCCACGATGATAGCAGATGCTGTTGAATATACAAATAAGTGTAGGGCTTGTCAGTTCCATGTCGACTTCATTCATCAACCTTCGGAGTTTCTACACCCGACGGCAGCATCTTGGCCCTTTGAAGCCTGGGGTATGGATGTTATAGGCCCAATCAGCCCACAATCTTCTAAAGGACATCGGTTCATCCTAGCCATAACTGATTACTTCTCCAAATAGGTGAAAGCTATACCGCTCACCGAAGTGAATGTGTCGAACGTGATCAGTTTCATCAAACATTACGTTGTCTATCGCTTCGGCCTACCTCGCAGGATCATCCATGATAATGGTCTACAATTCGCAAGCCATACATTCTGTCGGTTCTGTAATAGGAATCGAATCCAGAATGTAGCCTCTTCTGTCTACAATCCAGCGGCTAATGGGTTAGCAGAAGCCTTCAATAAAACCATCATTAAACTTCTCAAGAAGTTTGTGTCTTCAAACAAGCGCGATTGGAATAAAAAGCACGACGAATGTCTATGGGCCTATCGTACAACGGTCCTGACTCCAACAGGCAGTACGCCATTCTCTTTGGTTTATGGAAGCGAAGCAGTTCTTTCCTTAAAAATCCAGATTCCTTCTCTTCGAGTAGCCTTAGCCATGAGTCGACTGCCGAAGAAAGCTACTATCTGCGACTACAGGATCTCGAAGCGCTAGACGAAAAAGACTTGTTAGCTTAGCAGCGTATTGAGCTATACCAAGCACGCCTTTCCAGAGCCTTCAATAAAAAGGTGAAGGAAAGAATCTTCCAAGTTGGTGATCTAGTCTTAGCAGTGAGAAGACCAATGGTCATGACGCACAAAACAAAAGGAAAATTTTAGCCTAAATGGGAAGATCCTTTCGTTATAGAATCAGTGTATTCTAATGGTACATACCGACTAACCAAGCCTGAGGGTGACCTGCTCATGATGCCTATCAACGGTAAGTTTCTGAAGAAATATTATGTGTAACCTTTTGTAAACAATGTTCGTATATGTTCAGTCATGTAAATGTACAGTGCAATGTTTACGTGATTCAAAAAATTATCTAACTATTATCCGTATTTCAAGAGTCTTGAATACGCCTTGGATAATAGGTCCTCTAAAAAATTTCTCTAGTGGAATCATTTTCGTTTTTGACTCTGCCCAAACTCGGTTTGACGAAAATAAGTCACGTCCCTATTACCTCTGAGTTGTTTTTTCGATAATTATTTCCCCAGTGGAATGATTATGAAACATTTTTCCACGTCCATATAACCTCTGAGCAAATCATTCATCAAGGATAATCACGTCCATATTACTTCTGAATTATCCACTCCTACCTAATGTTATATATCCTTCTACGTCCATATTACCTCTGGTCAGATATAGAACATCCTCTGCTATTACGTCCATATTACCTCTATTAGCAGCTTCTTTCAACTTATTATCTATATTCAAAAAACCTGAATATAAAACGGATAATGAGTCCACATCAAATTCTCCAGCGGAATACCCACCAGAAATATCCTTACTACGTCCACATTACCTCTAGTTCTGATATTTCACAAAACCACATTCATAAATTTTGAAAGCCAAAAGATCCTTTATTTAAACGTCTATCAAAAGATGGAGAAAAAGATACAAAAGCCTTGACGGCTAAAAGAGAAACAGTTACAAACAAAAATCTAAGGGATACACAGTCGATTGATATTATCCCTTAGAGCCGCGATTTTGGCTTTGGACTTTGCGGTAGCTCGGCTGTGCACCTCTTTTTGACGAGCAGCTTCATCGTGGAAGGGGATCAGGTTCATGTGCTCTTCCTCCAACTTCACCAGCTGTTCTTTTAAGTGGTCAAAAGTTGTGGCAATCATAGCAGCCTGAGCCAAATAGTCCTTCTGTTCAGACGTCGCTGTCCTCAAGCTGGCCTCAAGTTGAGCAATCTTGCTTTGGATTCGCGCAATGTGATTATATTTCTCAGTAATCTGTGTAGCCAGCTTATTCTTTGAAGCAGCACGTGCCTCACTCGCAGCGTTAAACTGCCCATACTGATCAGCCAATTCACTGATCTCTTGAGCGAGGGCATCCTTCATTGCCTGGAAAGTAGCCTCCTCCTCCGCGAGAGCCGCGACCAAAGCTTCGTCTTTTGTAAGAAATAGCGACGTCGGACTCTGTTGTTTGGCGTCCCAAAATCTGGTCACCTGACCCTCCAGATCATTCAGAACCTTCCTTAGAGCATTAGCCCACTCTTTATAGCCAGCGATGCTCTCAAAAGCCGCCACTTGGTATTCAGCAACAGCCTTCACAGGGCCAAAGGCGGCATTCCAATTCAGAACTCCAGGAAGCTTTACTTTCAGCACAGAATAGAAAGCTTTGACGACTTCCAGGAAGAGATGCCTGACAAGAAACCGAACCTGGAAAGAAAACAATATATGCATCTGTAACCAAAAAAGGAGAGTATAAAAGAGTTGTAATTTTGTACCTTCGGCATGCTCAGCGCCAACTTGGGCTAAGTCATTGGTCTTGGTTCTGGGAAATCGAGAGCAGGCTCAGGCTGTTCAAGAAGAACAATATCAAGGCCTCGATCGGCATCAGGCCGAGTATCTTCCACAGTCCCAGCTGGACCGGGAGCAGATTCAGTAACAGCCCCCTCAGTAGGCTGTTCAACTTCTCCTTCTGCAGCCAATGCCAGCTCACTAACGGATCCCTCCGTACCAGCAAATTTAGAGGAGCCGGGGTCAACCTCTATTTTTCCCCAATGTATGGGGTTATCTTTACGAGCGATTCTTTCTCCTTGTCTACAAAGGAACATACAATTGTGGTCAGCCTCACGAAGAGCACGCAAAATCGAAGTCGAAAAATCTTATCCGATGAGAGGCACAAAGATAACGTACCTACATGAGAATGAGCCAATTGGACTTGATTCTCGTCCAACTCTTTCAGTATGGCCCCGATTTCAGACATCGCCCCCAAGGAGATATCGAAAGAAGGACTGGCTCTCTGGTCGCCACCATAATCCGGGCATTCGCCCTGATCATCCTTTGATTCAGCCTCCTTGACTGGGGAAGGCTGAACGTCGTCTGCCGATCGAGGATAAGGAGGGGACGCTGTTATCACGTCTACTACCTCAGACGAGGAGGCACCTGCCTCAGCTACAACTTCAGGATCCTGTGCAAAGGATAAACGCAAGGGTGAGAAAGCCTTTAAAGGTTTGACCAGAACGACTATGGAGTCTAGAAAGGGATCTACCTTCCGAACAGTAACGGCTCGCGACGCCGTTCCACTTTTTCCAGTTTGTCAGAAAGACCTTCTCAAGGAAGGTAAGCCAGCACCCACTTCCTTGGCTCTCCTTAGGGCGACAGTCTTCTTCTTCCGCTTTAAAGTTGGCTCCTGGTCCAATTCAGTTGAAGCTTTCCTCTTCTGAGTAAGATTGAGAGGAGCAGAATCATCATCTTTTGTGTCCTCCTTTGGAGGCACTGCTGGCTCCCTAAGGATAGCTTTCGGCCGTGGTACCGCGGCTGGCTTCACGGTTGGAGTAGCACTCTCCTTCTTACGACCCTTCGGTGCCATTTGAGCACGTGTCACAGAAAGGGGGCCAAACCGAGTCCCCAATATCAAGCTCTGTTTACAATCATACTGGGGATAAAAAGTATTGATCTGAACATAAAATTTGGCGACAGCATAGCACAGGTGGGTCTCAGGCTTATCCAAGGGCAGAGTGAAGATTGCCCTCGTACATCCGGCATTGTAATACATCCAGGCACGCGCCCCGTCAATTAAGCTGCCTATTGACTCCAAATGCGGGCTAGCATTTCCCAAAAGGAGCTGGCTGTAGCCAAACTGCCGCACGAAACGACTCAGCAGGTATGGCTCCAGATAGGCATGGTTTATGTTTTTGAGCACCAGATACGACGGTCTAATAGACTGAAGCCAGTAAAATGCCCCAGCAGTCAAACTAGTGGCATGAACTCCCTCATATACTAAGATATCTCCTGCACTACCGCTGTCGGATGGAGGGGATACCCTGAAGAACTCATAGTTCTGCAAGAAGCTTAAAGCCTTTCTGCAAGCGGGTACACCAGTGACGACCCAATCTGTATCACAGAATCTACGAAGAAAGGCATCTCCCGCCAAAGAATCCGCCACCGGCCCAACGTCATCAGGGTAGGACAATGCAGTAGCAGCCACCCCATCAAGAAATGATACGAAAGTTTGGTCCGGGTGAAGTTGGCTCTACCGTCAGGAGTTACCGTATTTCTAACAAAATCCCGTAGACCCCGTCCAGTGGCACAGACCATCGCGGGATCGAAGGTAAGACGGTATCCGAACGCTAGCTTCACAGTCGAAAGTATTATGCTCCGGTTCATCCTCTCAATAGTCCCTGAACCCCCAGGGGCTATGCAGTCACGAAGCCAGATCATTAAGAAAGCTGCCAGCACAGCTTTCTCCGACAACGGATATTCAGCTTGACAGAAATAGTAGCCGATCGGAGACTTTCCTTCAGGATCATCACTGTCCTCAGTATCTGCCGTATCATAATCTGCCATCCAGACTTCTATCTCAGACTTGGTCATAAGTTTTAAAATAAAAAATGAGGCCGGATCCTCTCCTTCTCCTTGAACGAAGACGTAGCCCGTCCAAGCTCTTGTGTGGGGATTGGCCCCTTCGGTCCTCCCTTTTTTGTTGATCCTATGACAAATGAGGAGGTGGCAGAGTAACTCCTTGTATACATCAATCATCTCGGAGTTCTCATTCTCTAGATCTCGAAGCTCCTCATCACAAGGCACGTATTCTTCATACGGCTCTGTGCCCCAGGGAAGCTTCGATACTTCCTGTATCTCGTAGAGAGCCAATCCCATCTTCCCGCCCGAAGTACAAAAAGTACAAGTATAAAGGTTATATAACTCCGCCAAAGAGAGAAACATCGGCCAGTTGACCCTTACGCCATATTGGATGGCCCTAATAGCATAAAAAAGGCCAGCAGTCTTCAGGGTAGCTTCATACATGGAAAGCACCCAGCCAGTGAGGTTGCTCCAGAATGAAGCTGGATACCTCCAGCCTTCTATCTGCATCTTCCCTACGGGATGTGACATGTCCTCCGACATCATCAGATTGCAAAGCGTGTCAGCGGTATAAGGGTGGAGGTCAGTCGGAATGTCGTTCATTATGGCACCAGGTTGCAGCCCCCTCGTAGAGTAAGATGTAGAGCCCCGAACACACTTGAAAGTGTCCTTCTTTCGATCTTCTGAGTCAAACTGTATTCTTCCGGAGATGACCCCGGGGAGCTCATGAGTTAGCTCCCACTTCATCTATCGCTGTACGGCTAAGACAGTAAAAGCAGACAAAGGATACTAACGCTCCATCAATGGTAGCCATATCCTATGATCAGCCTGACCACTAGTGGGTTTCTCAAGTATATCGTCTCATCATCTTCGAACCCCACACTGTCGCCGAATAGGAAATACGGCTTCTTGAAACGACGTGCCCCTCCAAGCAAGAACTTCTCATCGTTAATCATCTGCTTCAAAAAGGTCTTATCCTGTTCAAGTATGGCAAGTGTCCGTTCCATAGGCTAGTTATGACTGATCTTGGCTTGAACCTTGTTGATCATGTTGGTTATGAGACTGGTGCCGAGGACTTAACAAACAGAGCCGAAAGGGATTCCATCAAGTTTTGGGACAAACATGTTAACTGCAAGGATAGAAGAGAAAGTCGAGGACTCAGAAGGGATTCCATCAAGGCTTCTCCAGAAGGGGGCGCATAGCCCTATTTTAGGCTATACGCCCAAGCCAGAATAGCAGCCCCCGACTCGGTCAAACCTACGATCAATCGTGCACCGAAACATATGGCCACGTCAGTCTCCACGAGCAGTCGTGCACCGAAGCATGTGGCCACGTCAACACCATGATCAACCCACGATCATGTAGTCTGCATGTGTATACACCCTATGCACCCAAAGCAGGACATGCGCCCACATGAAAACTAGTGTATTTTCTCATGTGGGCGCATAACATCATTCCAGCACAAGAACGACTATAAAAAGGGGTCTCATACATCTTTAAAACATAGAACGAAGAGCATTTTCAAGGACCAAATTGCTGCACTTCTTGCTAGTGAGTCGAGAGTTAGCAATTTTCTTAGGTTTTCTTCCACTTTTGTAATCGGAGTGTCAACGGAGTAAAGGAGCAACTGTCGCTCGATCTCCATTGTCCTATTCCCCAGAATTTTTTTTATACTCGGGGATCCTCAGCACAGGAACTCTCCGACATACTCGATTTGTAGTGCCTTGTGCCAATAAGAAAAGACAGCATTTCTTCTTCTTTTTTGTGTGTGTCCACATGGAGCAACGGTTCCCCGGATTCCTTGTCGTATACCAGGAAGTGCTATGTCACATAGCACCTGTCAACAAACATCCAAGAAGAAGGACGAAAGCTTAGAAGGGAACCTTCCTCATGCCAAGGCTTGGATCGGTTATCTTTTTGACCTTAGCGCCTCTGGTCGGGTTGCCGTTAGGAGTCCCCAGTCTCTGGAAAAAGTAGGTGCTCACATGCGAAGCACCAAGAGGGCCCGGGCTTCTAGTAACAGGTTCGGGAGTCTGAGCGACATTTTCAGCTATTTTTATCATGATACCTAACCTCTATCTGCTAAGGCCATCCTGGCCGGATACCTGATGATATGGCTGAGGATTTGTGTCATCTCGGGGGGATCTGGTTCGATTGAGAGGATCAGCCGCAACCTGATCCTTTTGGCGGTGAAACTGGTCTTCGAAGGCAAGTTGGCTCTGCTTCCAGCTATGGTATACAGCATTCATCGAGGTCTTTGTATTTTTACGTCAAAAGTTATTGCTCGTGAATTTATGAAAGCCTTTAACAGAATTGAGCTTCCGTACCATTATTTATTGGGGTGGCTGCTGATGCATTGCCCTTCTCTGATACGACCTGACCCGGAGGTAATACGACTAGTGACGATGCCTTCATCAATTATTATCGCGATATGCCATAAAACTATACCACCTTTCTTGACTGCCGAGCCGCTCTTGCACGGGTAGACAGATACTCCTTTTTTGTGTCGGTCCCGTCTTTTGCTGATGAAGAGATAGAACGCGTTCACCTTGATAGCGCTGCTGCGCCTCAGGCCATATCCGAAAAGCTATTTCGCTGGTTGCAGAGTATCCGCCCCTTACATCTGGTGTACCGCAACCGCAACATTGTTTACTTAGAGCCATACTTACCCAGCCGATACTCTCGATAATTTGGGTATAGTCAATTATATTTGAATAACCCTAATCCCTGTCTAGGTTTTGAGGGGAGCGTCTTGGATGGTATTCGGGCCTGGCACTATTATTCGGTGACCCACACCCAGGCCAGCTTCATCCTTCCTGACGTCGGGACTTTGGGGTATATATCGTATATGGCGGTCCTTCGTCATATGTCCGTGAACGCGCCCCCCAACGACTTTGATCCACGAACCAGTTTTATTGTTTGTAAAAAATTGGAGGAGCGACAGAGGGAATCCCACAAGAGGACGGAAAAGGGGAAGAGGAAAGCTTTCGATTCTGACACTGACAGCACAGGGGAGAAGGAGGAAAACTCTGAAGATCTCCAGCCCTCTGTAAGTCCTTTGGCGATACACGCGTCTTCCCCTGTACCGAACACTTCGCGTAAACGAAACATGCCTGAACACCCTATCACTGATAGGCCTCGTTCCCAGAAGCGAGTTGCGGCTAGGTTCCGTGGGCCTGTCGTCGAGGAAATAGATAGTGACACCGAAATCAACACAGGGGTAAGTTCTTTCACGACAAGCCCCAATGTTGTTCTCGAAATATTATCTGAAGGCTCTTCTTTGCAGGCATCGGAGGAAGCAAACCTTCTGTCACCAGATGCTGCCCGTGCGGTTCCCTCTCTGGGATCTGAGCCTGGAGCTGTAGGGTCCTCACAAACTGGTATCGATATAATTACGTCTCTGCCCATAGCAACAGAGGCTGAGGAGGTAGACGTGGGTGGTTCGAGCGCTGCTGTTGACCTTACAAGGGATGTGGAGGCGGCGGGAGGAGCTGAGACTACTCCGACTGAGCCCCAGTCTTTGCCCCCCACCTCTGGTAAGCTATGTCACATTCTTACCAATGAGGATATATTTTTGCTTCAACTCCATCTTCTTCAGGTCAAGCTGATTGTCGGTTGTTCTGGACCTATAGGGCATGCCTCTCCATTATCGATGGTGGATGTGGCCGTAGAGGAAGGGATAGAAGAGGATCCAGGTACTGACCTGGTACAAGTAAGAAGTGTCCCTTCTCTCCTTCCAGCTCGAGTTGAGGGGCCTTTCAGCTCGAGTTGAGTACAGAAGTCGCGGCTCCTTTAACCTCTTTGGTGGATGCGGGATCGATTGAAGTTGCCTCTTCCCCGAAAGTTGAACTTTTTGCTCTGCCCAGTTTTCAGCTTCTTCGGACCGCAGAGGAGGAGATTGTCGCCGCACAGAAATTTCATCGCTCGGAGTTTGTTTCCCTTCTAACAGGATCGTCAAGCTCCGTTGCACCTCCTTTCCAGACGCTTTCAGCTTCCTTAGATGCTATCCCTTCGACGCCTATCTCTTTGGAGAACTTAGACAAGTTGTCAAAGGACATAGTTGAGAGCTTTTACCGCCATTTGAAATGGGGGGTTGAAGCTGCTTTGAAGAGAGGAACATCATTCGTCGTAGCTCGTCATTATGCCTACGGTCAGATTAAACTGTTGAAGACGCTCCCGGGTAGAGAAGGGATGGCTACTCTTTTAGAGCACAAACTGGTAGAGGCTGATCGACGCCTAACCCAATTACAACAACTACGGTAAGTCGACATGCCCGCTGCAGTAGAATAGGAGCGTGCCTTTCTCATAACAGCCGTAGAAAAAGTGAAGGCTGTACTGGAGACGACCAAGCCTAACTTGGAGAAAGACCTCCAAAAGTTCTCTTAAGTACGATAAGCTGAGCCGAAATAGAGAGTTTTGCCTAGCTCGTGAGGAGACCACCGTTCGTGCTATGGTTGAAACTAACGAGCAGATCCTCTAGCTGCAAGTCAAGGTAGAATCTCTGGAGACTGAGCTCCAAGCCACCCGTCGAGAAAGGGAGAGGATCTACGAGGAAACCGATGAAGTCACACGAGCCTCTGCCGCTCTGGAGGGCACACTGAAGAAAGTGGAGGCAACTGGCAGGCTCATGCACATCTTGAGGATGCTAAAAAGCTAACCCAGAAAGCTGAACACCGAGCCAAACTGAAAATTGAGCGCTCAACAGCACAGCTGGAAGACATACTCACCAAACTATGTATTGCTGATGAGTAGTAGATTTTCCCTTTAGCTCTTTTTTTATTATTGCTGGAGATGTAGCCTCATGAATGTAACTAATTTTAAATAAAAGAAAACATTCACTTCATTCTTTATTTGTGATGTCTGAAGTGCTGGTACTATAGGGCTTAATACAACGTTTGTGGTTGGTAGAGGACATCCCACTGGGGGACTTTTTTGTGGATCTATTGTCCTTTTGTGCATTTGGAGATGCGAGCAATAGATTTGAGCAATTTTTGTAGACGTATTACCCTTTTGCGTACTGGTAGTGAGGGTAGTAGATTTGAATGATTTTTGTGGACCTATTACCCTTTTGTGCACTGGTAGTGCGGGTAAAGATTTGAAACAAAACCTAACAGAGGTAATATGGATGTGATAGGTTCAGTGGCCTTAACACCGTGATTTTATCCCGGATGGGGTACAGGTGTTAATTTAGAAGATTATCTATATCAGAGGTAATATGGACGTTGCATATGATAATCATGAATAATTTTTGGTGGACCTATTACTCTTCTGCACACTGGTGGTACGAGTAATAGAGTTTGAGACAAAAAACCCAACAGAGGTAATATGGACGTGATAGGTTCTGTGGCCTTAACACCGTAATTTTATCCCGGGTTGGGTACAAGTGTTAAGGTAGGAGATTATCTATATCAGAGGTAATATGGACGTGACATACGATAATCATGAATAATATTTGGTGAACTTATTACCCTTTTGCGCACTGGTGGTGCGAGTAATAGATTTTGAGACAAAACCCAACAGAAGTAATATGGACGTGATAGGTTCTGTGGACTTAACACCGTAATTTTATCCCAGATTGGGTACATGTGTTAAGTCAAGAGACTATCGGTATCAGAGGTAATATGCACGTGATACACGATAATCAGGACCAAGAAGTTTTCTCAGAGATGACAATAAGCCTGGTGAACTCCGGCGGGGAGAAGCTTCAGGGTGGAAGTTCATAGGTATTTAGTATACATGGCTTGTCACCCAGGGGGATGCAATGTGAATCCACTCGGAGCTAATAAAGTGTAAGTTCAAAGGTACTTGGTGTACATAACTCAACAGTCTGGGAGATTTGGTGGTTTGAGAAAGTACCAGCATGTCCTTAGACATAGTATTTCTTTAGGAACTTGTCGTTTGTGGGCATCATGAGTAAGTCTACATTCTGTTTCGTGAGCCGGTATGTGCCGTTGGAGAATACGGTCTCGATAATGAATGGACCCTCCCATTTGGGCTGCAATTTGCTGACAGTTTTGTGAGTCATGACCATCGGTCTGCGAACGGCCAAGACGAGAACGTCTACTTAGAATGTCCTCTGCTTGACTTTCTTATTGAAGGTCCGAGAGATGCGTGCTTGATAGAGCTCGATGCTTTGTTGAGCTTGCAAACGCTTCTCGTCTAGGGCTTCCAATACTTGTAGCCGTCGGCGGTAATTATCGTCCGACGTCAACCGGTAAGTAAGGGCCATGCAAAGTGAGAGGATCTGGGTCTCTAATGGGGGAACTGCCTCGCTCCTGTAAACCAGAGAGAACAGTGTATTTCCTGTAGCCGTCCGAATTGTAGTGTATTACGCCCATAAGCATTCGCCCAGCTTTTCATTCCAGTCGTGCTGGTTTGAAGACACAAACTTTTTGAGAAGCTTGATTATGGTCATGTTAAAAGCTTCAGCCAGACCATTAGCCAATGGGTTGTATGCCGTTGAAGCTATATTCTGAATTCGATTCTTGTCACAGAATCGATAGCAAGCATGGCTTGCAAACTGCGGACCATTCTCATGAATGATCCCCTGGGGTAGTTTAAAATGGTAGATGACGTGATATTTTATGAAAATGATCACGTTTAATGTCTTTACCTCTGCCAGCGGAATAACTTTTGCCCACTTGGAGAAGTAGTCGGTGATTGTAAGTATAAACTGGTGTCCCCTAGATGACGGCGGGGTGATTGGGCAGATGATGTCCATTTTCTATGCTTCAAATAGCCAAGAGGCCACTATTGGGTGCAAGAATTCGGATGGCAGATGTATAAAATCTGCGTAGATCTGACAAGCCTTACACTTCTTTGTATAATCGACTGCGTCTGCTACCATTATAGGCCAATAATAGCCCATCCGACGAAGACGATCTTGCAACTTCGGGCCAGGTTGGTGAGCCCCGCAAACGCCATCGTGAGCCTCGCATAGGGCTTCTTTGACTTCTGTATTTGACAGGCATCTTAACAGTAGTCCATCGTAGGATTGTCGATATAACATTTTTGTTTCTGTGTCATGAAAGAATCTGATAGAATGCTTTCTGATTGAAGTTCCTTCTTTCACATTCTCTGGAAGGATTTCGTAGACTGCAAAGTCGATAAACGGGAGTCTCTAGTCTTGCATGTCATTGGCTATCTGGGCAGAGTAACTCATACCTAGTTGAACATTATTTTTGGGACAGACCAGCTCATGGCCTATCACGTTGACTAGATGATGAGCATGATTTGGAACCGCTAAAGAAGCGGCGAGGCGTGTTAGGGCGTCGGCTTCAATATTTTGGAGCCTAGGGACTTGCTTTATAAAGAACCCTTCCAAGGTTGCAATGATGGCAATTTCTGTCTGATGATAAGGAATCAGGTCCATGTTGCGAACCTCGTATGAGCTTCGAATTTGATTAACAATCAACTGCGAGTCGCCATATGCTTCTAGGTATTCGACCCCCATTTCTTTTGCGAGTCGAAGTCCGATGACTAGAGCATTATATTTAGCTATGTTGTTTGAACAGGGTTCTGTTAGAGAATATACCCGATTGACCACCAATCCAGGAAGAAATTGATACTATCCCGACTCCAGCGACGATACACCTTGGGGCCCCGTCCTTGAAGCACCATCGAAGAACATCTGCCACACAGCATCATGTATAGTCATATTTGAATTAATAACTTCGTCTGGGATTTCCTTATAGATTCTGGTTGTTTCTGATCCTGGATGGGCTGCTAAGAAGTCGGCCAAGGCTTGACCTTTGACAGCCTTCTGTGGAACGAAAATCATATCGTAGGCGGATAATAGTATCGTCCAGGTGGCTAGACGAGAACTGAGTACGTCCGACTTGGTCATGAGAACCCTGAGGGGGTTAACTCGTGAGACGATATGGATGGTCTGCCTGTCATATAGTATCGTGTTTTCTGAATGGCAAACACCAAGGCAAGGCATTCCTTCTCCACGGTGGTGTACCTATGCCCCGACCCCACCATCATTCGGCTGAGATAGTAGATGGCTTGTTCGTGCCCTGCATCGTTGTTCTGTGCTAGCAAGGCACCGAAGGAGTGTTCTATTGCTCGTACATAGAGCAAGAAGGGCTTTTTGACGACCGGAGCTACCAGAACCGGCAGATTCGACAAGTATTCCTTAATGTCATCAAAGGAGCGTTGACATTCCTCATTCCATACGAAAGAGATGCCCTTATTCATAAGTTGTATGAATGTTGACATCGCCCTGAGAGGTTAGATATGAACCTCCTGATGTAGGCTAGTCTTCCCTAAGAGCACGGAGTTCGCGGAGGTTCCTCGGTGGGCTCATCTCCAGGATTGCTTTTGTTTTATCGGGGTCTATGTGAATACCCCAGGAAGAAATGACAAAGCCCAAGAACTTCCCGCTAAACATGCCCAGGAAGGACTTGGTGGGATTCATCTTCAGATTGTGCGCTCGCATAAGATCGAACACTGTCCTCAAATCGTGTAAGTGATCATCCTTGGAGCGGCTTTTAACGGCAATATCGTCAATGTAACACTCCACCATCTTGTGCAAGTGATCTCTGAAGATGACACTCATAGCTTGTTGATATGTAGCACCGGCATTCTTTAGGCCGAAGGGCATAACTGTGTAACAATACACGCCTATCGGTGTTCGAAATGACGTATACTTCCCATCATCAGGAGATATTTTGATTTGATTGTATCCTAAAAAGCCATCCATAAAGGACATGCGTTTGAAGCCACACGTAGTATCGATCATTATGTCGATGATTGGAAGAGAGAATTCATCCTTAGGACATGTCGCATTCAGATTACGAAAGTCAATACAGATTCGGATTTTTTCATTCTTCTTGATGATTGGTACTATATTAGCTATCCAGTACGGAACTGCTATTGCTGTTGTTTAACTGGTTTTGTGTCCAGATGAATATTGAGCTTATGAAGTGCGATCTCGGAGTTTAGCCCTGACATGTCTTCATAGCTCCAAGCAAAAATATTGATATATTCTCTAACGAGTTGCAACAGTGACTTTCGCTTACCGTCCGTCATGCTTTTACGGACTAAGATTGGCTTTGGAGAGGATTCGTTACCGAGGTCAACTTGCATGACTTCGTCTTCAGTGGGAGGGTTTCGTTGTTCAAAGCGCTTCTCCCATTGTGCATCCAGTTGTTGGGCCCATGTCTCCAATTCAATAGATTCAGCAGATCTTCGTCCTCTTCCTGAATGTCAGCGGATGCCGTATTGACAGAGAATGTTTGCCTGAATATATTTCCAATGCTATCATCGGAATCGTATGTAGGCGATTCGGATGATTGAGAATGACACTCATATTCCTCATTGGAACTCTCGGGTGTTGTTGCTGGTGTAACATAACCGAGACCGTGTCTGGACTTGCTATAATAATCCCAAGGTTTTCCAGCCGGGACTGACATCTGGAGAGGCGATCATCGGCCATTGCTGTAATTTTGACCTGGGGTAGTCTCCATGTCGTATCCCTGCTTTTGCATAAAGTACTTGGCTTGGGAACTATACAGGTAGAGCGGCAATCTTCCAGTGTCGGGTTCGAGATCGAACTCTTCTGGCACAAAAGGTTGAGGACCATCTTTTCGGCCGAAGATGATCGTGTGATCCCCTTTTCTTCTGCCTAGGACTAGGAAGTAGGAACCTCTAATAGGAGTAAGTTGGTTTGCGGTATGGACGGTTGTCACCTGTGTGTGCAGGTTAATGTCCAGACCGTGCTCCATAGCATACATCAAATTAAGCTCAGGGTAGTTCAAAGATAGCCTCTTATTGATGAAATAAGAAATTTTGTCTAGAATGATTACACCCTCAGGAGAGGGACTATCCACCTATGCAACCAGATACTTTGCGAGTTTTGCCTCCTCTTCAGCTACCCCCTGCGTGACCGGAGGTTGGGACGTTGTCTTGGGCAGCTTGACCACCAAGGGTTCTGCTCGTGGCATTGGCTTGCCTGAGGGCATAAAATCAATACTTGGTTGTCGGCTCATCTTGGGAAGACAGATAACCAACGGCTCGATAGAGGACTTTGCATCTTTCGATTGCCTTTGATTGTATTTTGGCAATCAGATCACCATCAGCTCCACAGAAGGCCTCGCATCTTCCGATCGCCTTTGATTGGATTTTGGCAATCGGGTCACCATCGGCCCTACGATGTGTTTTGGCTCCTGGCTGGACCTCGGGAGTCGGATGACCATCGGTTCCAACTGCACAACTGGGGCGGGGGAACCGGGCACCTCTTTATGCAAAGTTGCGACAAGCGGTGCGGCTTTGCCCAATTTACGGGCCTGGAGATGGATTTTCAAAGGTTCCTCTGACCCTATTATGGCCTCCAGTTCATCAGTTATGTTCTTCTTGGATTCTTTATATAGACAAGCCTCCAAAGAATAGTAAGACTCAACCCCTTTGAAGGGATCGATGTCGACGAATTTCGTCTTCACGAAGCCGCGCTTACAGACATACTTGAAGTACTGGTGGAGTGCGGATGGCACGATCATATAGTCATGTATCCACGGACGCCCCAAGAGGATATTATAGGACGTATTTGCGTCTATGACGTAGCAGGTAACCTCCGTCTTCAAGTTGCCAATCTGACATTTCAAGCGGATCTTTCCAAGGGGATAGCTCCTTCCCGAGTTGAAACCGCTAATGGCAATGTTGGTCGCCGCTAGCCGGTGCATAGGAATGCCGAAGAGTTAAAGCAAGATTTTCGGGATAATGCTTATTGACGAGCCAGGATCGATGTGCATCCGATCCACCTTGATGTCGCCTATGTATCCAGTGTAGTACAAGGGACGATCATGCAAGTTGGTCTTAATTAACATATCTTATGGGGTGAACACGATGTTGGGCATTGCGTCTACACAATTGCTGTCCTGGAGATTTATTGACGCATCCTCCCCTGTAGGCTTGACCTGGGCTAAGTAGGCGTCAGCATTCTGGAGTGCTTCGCTCAATGCGATACGATGATCCTTGGAGAACCATAGGAGCTCGTATAACGACAACTTTGCTGGCATATGTAACGCCCCAGTCCCAAAATACTTAGGACTAGGTACGTATCCATGCCAGCTGCATACATACGAAGTATACTCCAATATGTGGAAACTCGTATGTATACATAAGCTGTAAAATGCAGTAAACCAAGAGTAATCAAATCTCATCCACAAATGAAGAATAAAAGATATCATATAATCAACTGTAATAAGTCTTTGTACAATACATTGAGCGGAGACAAAGACCACTACCAACAAGTAAGGAAAAATATACATGAAACTAAAATGAATTGGCGAAAGTAGCAAAGGAAGACCCAAGACACGTCATCTCCGAATGAATAGAGAAGATCGCGACCTCGACTAGAACACCTGCAATATCACAGAAGCACACACCTGGAGAGATAACCAGGTCCTCAGAGGGACGTAACAAGATACAATAAACATGCCAAATAAATACTAAATATAAATTATGCCACAAACAAAAGTAAGTGACAAGACAACAATAAGGTACTCTAACCAAACTAAAGTGAACATGCAGTTAAGAACAAACCTTTCGTCGTATGAGCCCTGGCTGTAAATGGGATCTGGTATAGTCCTCACTTGGGCACCAGTGACCACAGCGCATGACGTTCAAAAATGACAGTGGCAAACCTGAGAGGCTCAACATGCCCGTATCTCCAGCGGAGCTTTCGGGTTACAAGGAAAGTACAATCGAAGCCCATACGACAAGGAAATGTTCTCTCCACCCAATGTACCTATCATGTCGCATCCACGACCATGTAACACTACTAACAGTCAAGTCTTCTAATATACAACTATTGACAATTAGACCTAACGCATGCGTACTGGGGATCAGCCAACACGTAAGGACCTCTACATGCTACTCATCTCATATATCCTTGTGGTACAACTGTGTCAAGGTATATGCAATACACTACAAACGGTAGTCTCTTAACTCTAAGTCCATATGCAACCAAAGGATAATAACAAAGTACAACTAATATCACTGAGCAGACAGTAAATTAAGAACTATAAAAACTGGAAATAAATGAACAGTGATATATACTAAAATGCAAACTGAATATAAACAGTATAATGGCAAGGTATCTTGCCTGAGGTTATGTGCAAAAGAAAATAATCCAGTACCTCGAACAGACAAATAAACGAAGCAAGAAAAGCCAAATCCTGCAGATGACTCCGGATGCTGCAACAAACATCACGAACGAGTTTGGAATATAAGATATACCTAGGAAACGCCTGTCCAAAAGTTAAATTTTGGAACAGGGGCAAAATCGTAATTGTGGGTCAAAACGATGTCCGCCGTTGGACCCGCTTTGCACCGAAAGTACGCCAGAACCTACGGTCTCTAAAGTCGTCAAACTATATGTCTACAGATTTGTTTTGATGAGACGAACCCAATGGTATGTCCAAGTTTGGATTCCGGTGGGCCGTGCACAAAATCGCCCGTTGAGTGGGATTGTGGACCCGCCAAAATAGCGTCCCAGTCAACCTTCTCAGAATTGAACCAAAGTTGGCTCATAGGACCAGAAAAATATTTCGAGTCCAATGGCGCAAGTTTTGTCTTGATTTGATGAGTGTACACGAAGTTGTGACTTAATTGAAAAGGGTCGATACGGGAGTATCTCGACGGATACGTACTGGTTTCGTCGCGCACATGCAACGAAATCGGGTTCCGTCAGTTCCCACACATCGACAACATCCATACGCGCCTTTCGATGCGTATAGTGTGCGACCACGTCGCCCAGTTTGTCGGGGCGCACGCCGTATCGGGGTGTTTTTCTAATTTTCGAAAACAGAATTTACAATTTTTCGTAAAACTTTAACAACGTGTAACTTTTTACACCCTAGATAAAAAGTGAATCCAGAAGGTGTGTTACAATCTCGGTTATGTTGTCTTTGACTGCCTTTAATTAGTTTCTACAAAATCCTATTGTACAGAACGAAAATTGGCCGACAAGTTGGTGTTTTAAAACGGTTTTTAATATTTCAGAAAAGTAGTTTTTATCCAACTTCGTCTCGATTTTTCGAGCAAGTTGGATGGACATGTCCAAAATCCACCTAGGGGATCTCGAAGAGGGTCATGTGGGCTTTCTACACGAATTTACGGATCTAAAAATGTATTTAAAATTAGAGAGATATCGATCGGGGAAGTGGGATACCTTAAAGTGAGAATCTGTTGTTTTATTGTTGTTGTCGCCGTGACGATCGGGAGGTGGAGATGCTGTCGCTCCAGCAAGGCTGGCACGCACGCCAATGAGATAGAGGAGAAGGAAGGAAGGAGAAAAGAGGAGGATATTAGGGTTTTTCTTTTTGAGGGTTAAATATATATATGTTTATAAGTGTATATATCTATATAATGGTTTAAGGGTTCGGCCAATGTTGCTGCTACTATATTGCTGCTTTGTGGGGACAATGGGGCGTACAAGCATTGCTAGCACTGCTGCTTTTTTGCATGCATGTGGTCGGTTTTCCCACTTGGTGGGGCCGACCACACATGTCATTTATATTTTTTTTTTCTTTTCTTTTCTTTTCTAATCCTACTTATATATATCTATATATTTATATGTATATATCCATAAATATATCAAAAAATCTATTTAAAATCCAAATACCATTTAAAAGTCAACTATCCAATTATTTAATATATTTGAGGATATCTACATATATATATAAATTCAATCCTTAATAAATCAACTCAAAATAGTAACAATATTTAAATAGAAAAACATGTTTATTAAATCTCCACAAAATAACTTTAATAATAATAAATTAATAAAATTATTCCAATGAGTGCACTTATACTGCACACCCTTTCCCGGGTCCACAAAATGTACTATTTTGTAAAATATTATTTAAATAATAAAATACCAATAATTGCACAAATAATTAAATAATTTTAAATTGTACATGAAATTCTATAATAATTTAGAAATTATTTTTACGTACATAAAATATGTCTACATGGCCACTTTGGTCCCATCCCATGCCTATATGGGCTTAAATTTGGTTCGGGCCCAGTTCGGGCTGAACTAGACAAACCGGGCCGTCTAAAAATCAATATATAAAATAATATTTAATTAAAATGATTTAAATAAGTCCATTCACAACTTGGCCTAGTTTTCCTAGTTTGGACATCACCATGGCTAGGCTTCCCCCGGCATGACCGGTACACTAGTAAAGGCACACTGCTACATCTTCCGTGCCAAAATTTATGGTAGTCTCGT
>JANAVB010025399.1:16628367-16935867 GCA_029216955.1 Iris pallida | reverse complement strand
CTCTTGGACTTCTCTCTTTGCCTCCCTGGCCTCGTCTGCAGCTGAGGGAGCAGTTACTCCAGGAGGATTGTCGCCCAGAGGAGGAGCGGTCGTGTTTGAGTCTGTATTGACTGCGGGGCCCAAGCTTGTTTGTCCAGGTGTCCTTGCTGGTTGAGTCGGCAAGGCAGCTTTGATTTTGCCTAATGACTTGACCAAGGATAGGAGCATGACTTCAAGTACTTCTATACATTTTCGATCAGTAGGTCCTTCATGATCATCTTTCGCCATAAATACTGTCCGCAGGTGGGGAGAGACAGATGGGACCGTAGAGGATGTGCTTTCCGTGTCGTACCCTCGTACAGAGAAATCGTTGGGGAACGTCAGAATGTCCTCCTCCTCAGATTCGAAAGGGGTGCCACCCCCTGTGCAGGAAGCTGCATCATCTTGGCGAAGGTGGTCACCCTCGAGGACGTTCAAGTCTGTTGTATAATTCCAGTGAATCGATATACTGTATGTATCCTCTTGGAACACCGGGTTGTCGCATATATTGAGGGGACTACTCCCCCCAGCTTCATCTACCCCCAGGGAGGTCGAGGATGCACCCCGGGTGTTGGAAGCTTCTTTCTGGAATGGGTGCCCAGGTAGACACCCCCTGTGGTTGTCGGCGGCAATCCTCCAGATAAAAGTTTCCTTGCAGTGCTGGCTGAGATTGTCGGGCTGGAAGAGCCTGTCTTCTTTCCTCCTTTGCCGGTAGGAACCTGCCGAGTTAAATTATAGGAGGCGAAAAGAAATTCCTTGTCTTCCGAAATTTGAATATGTTTCTCGAGTTGTCGTCGGACAGGTGCTGGCTGGTGCAGTCATTGGAAAATGAACTGCCGATCTTCAGGTGCTGCCGACTTGTCGCTGCAGCAGTTGATGATAACTTGGGTACAATTATGTCCTAGGGAGGGTTCACCATATGCCAAGGTTGCCTCTCTCTTCTTGCGTTTGTGGATGAGTACTTCTCACAAGTCGAGGGCAGATTGATCTACCTTTGCATCCGTTTTGTGGGCTCGGGTATCCTAAGCGCACGGGTGCGTAGATATCATTTTTGCTCCATGATCCGAGGCTAGTAAAAGCACTTGCTTTCACTTATAATTGGAAGACTTTTGAGACCCACCATGTCTGTTTGCCCCGGAAGGGTGGACGCGGGTGGTTCTATACAACTTTCTATCAAGAGCCCGTATAACAATTAACGGTTCCCGCTGACGGTCAACAGCTTGGACAGTTGACTGGGCTTGTTGGGCCCGTACTACCCTAAACTTTTTCGACTTAGCATCCGAAGGCGCATAGTAATAAGAGTCCAGATTGGAATATTCCACATTCTCAATGGGTCGCATGGGGTCGGGTCTGCATGAGAGACAGTCGAAAATAGAGCTTCTGACAGGGCCGCATGAGGCAGCCTGTCTGCGGCCAGGATTGGCTGCCATATGGGTCATCTGCCTGCGGCCAAAGTTGGCTACCGCATAGGCAGACTGCCCATTTTTCTTGTGCGGCCTCTTCTTCGTCCGTATGGACTTCCCTTGTGCCCCCAAAAGCTCAGCATCGTAGTATTTTCCTTTGCTGGATTTGGAGACGGTGGGGTTCTCTGCGGTCAGAAGCAAAGCCGTAGGAGAGCTTTGATCACCGTCTTGGGCTGCAGAAGGAGCTTCTTCGAGAACCTGGCGAGCGGCAACAGTTTTGTGCTTCGGCGTCCTGCGGGTTCTCTTCGGGTTGGCTCGCTTCTGTGACGAGCTGGTGCTACCTTCAGAGAGCATTTCTTCGAATGCTTGTTGGTCAAAACGAACCACAAGCATTTGCTACGTAGAGCTGAGCTTGGATGCATTGGATTGCGTCACCAACTTCTCGTCAGAGGAGAAGGAAGTCCCCAGCAGAGTCGCCATCGTGTTTGTCATTAAAATATCAAAAACAAGAATTACAAACGAATTAAACTTGATTACAAACTTGCTTGTACAAAAGAAAGCCTGGAAAGAATCCTAGGAAACAATCTAAGTACAATTGTTTAATTTTTGATTCTGGGGGGGGTGACGATAGAGGCTCGGAAAGTGTAGCAACTATGCCTTACTACTTGGACTATCAGACACAGTCTTTGCTTTTGAAGAAATTTGCCAGCCTTTGATTGCCAACCTTTAGCATGGGTGTGGTACCCTGCTATTTATAGTGATTCCTACATACAACAGATTTTGGGCTGCATAGAGGGCCACGTGGCCACGTATCTATAACAGCACACAAAGACTCGATCTTGGGCTGCCAGCTAGTGGAGGTTGTTGAGATTTCTTTGTTGTAATAAATTTGGGTGGTTGAGACTTGGTCAAATTGCTACGTGTTCCCACCCACAATGTAGAGCCTGAATTATTTTGGCCGTATAATGGCCTTAGGAGCCTTTATTCTGCGGCTCAGCTCCGCTTGGCTACATGGGATCTTCGAGAACCTTTCTTCTACGGTTTGGTTTGATTTGGCCGCATGGGGTCCTCGAGAGCCTTGCTTCTGCAGCTTGGCTCCTCTTATCTACATGGGATCTTCGAGAGCCTTTCCTCTGCGGCTCGAATCCACTTAGCCACAGGGGGTCTTCGAGAGCCTTCCCTCTGCGACTCGAATCCACTTAGCCGTAGGGGGTCTTCGAGAGCCTTGCTTCTGCAGCTTGAGTTTTTCTTAGCCGCATGGGGTCTCCAGGAGCACTCCTTCTGTGACTTAGTTTTACTTGGCCGCAGGGGATCTTCGAGAGCCTTTCCTCTGCGGCTTGGTTTCTCTTGGCCGCATGGAGTGATGATCCGCATAAACTCCATCTTTTCCATGCTTCTACAATAATGTTAGGACGAAAACATCGTTGTCGCTACTTAATAGGCTTTGTGTCAGGTAAGATATTAAGTATATGCGTCGTGACTTGTGGATCGAGGTCGGGCATGTCTTCGTAGCTCCAAACGAAGACGTCGATGTATTCTTTGACCAGCTGGACCAAGGATTCTCGGTCCTCTCCAGCCAAGATTTTGCTGATGAAGTTAGGTTTGGAGGAAGATCCATCCCCGAGGTCGATTTGCTCGACTTCGTCTTCAGTAGGGGTTCCCGTATTTTAAAGTGTGATTCCCATTACGCACCTAGGCGTTGAGCTCAGGGTTCTTCTTCGAAGAATTCTATTGCCTGGTCGTCGTCTTCATCTTCTGAAGGATATACGAATGTCATGTTGGAAGACAACACTTTTCTGAAGATTGGGCCGATGCTATTGTCAGAGTCCCAAGTAGAAGCTTCAGACGAGTGAGAATATATGGCATCCTCTGCTTCTGAACTCTCCGGGGTTGTCGGAGGAATGACATAGCCCATCCCCTGTCGAGTACAGTGGTAATAGTCCTGCGACTTTCCTTTCGGCATGGGAAGTCGTAGGGGAAGACGTCGACCTTTGCCACAGTTCAGACCCTAGCCGCTCTTCAGGTTGTAACCCATCTTTTAGATGAGATATTTGGCTCGATTATTGTACCGATAAATTTGTATTCTGCAGGTATCGAGTTCTGGCTCTGCCGGTGGAAGGTCTTTATGACGCTAGACTTTACGAAAGATGATAGACCTCTCGTCCTGGTTCCAAGGCGGGACTATGTTACAGACTCCTTGGTATGGGACGACTCGATTTACATATTTTACAGTCATTATTTGTGTTTGCAACGACTGCAGGGTATTATCTAAAGTATACATCGCATTCTAGTGTGGAAGACTAGAATAATTGAAAGACACTCTTTTATAGATAAAATATGAAATTTTGTCCCAAGGGATTACATCATCAAGGGATGGAACGTCAATATTGGCTGATATGTACTCCTCCAGTTCTTCGTTAGTGAGCACTGGAGTAGCTTTGGGCAGTTCAGGAGAGTCCATCGGGAGCTTGACCCGTACTGGCTCTTGGGTCTGTGCTGAGAAAGACGCTGGGGCCTTTTTCTGTGGCCTAGTATTGAGAGGTGCCGACGACTGAGGAGGTCTGCCTTTAAGCCACACCTTGAGGGGTGCCTCAGTTGTTGTCCCGACGGCTGGTACCTTTCCCCGTAGTTTGGCTACGCGGGGAGCCACCACTTGGGGAGGTTTCCCCTTAATTCGTACCTTTATGGGGGCTTCAGTGGATGCTCCGTCCAGGGAAGCTCGTGCCTTCCCGCGAAGTTTAGCCACCATAGGAGCCGGTATTTGAGGTGGCTTCCCTCTGAGTCGCACTTTCAGGGGAGCCTCGATTATCATTTCTGTCTCCAAATCAGCTTCGGCTTCAGCTTCATCGTCGGAGTTATTGGCTTCATCTTCGAGATGAATTGACTTGTATAGGTCCGCGTCAGTGAAGAAGGCTTCAATCCCTCTGAAGGGAACGTCATCAGCGAACTCCGTTCGGACGATGCCGTTGGTGGATACGTACTTCATACATTGATGGAGAGTGGATGGTACTACCATATACTCGTGTAGCCATGGGTGCCCTAATAGAATGTTGTAGTTGACATTCGTATCCATAACATAACAAGTCACCTCGATCTGGAGATCACCGATATGACATTTGAGCCGAATCATCCCCAGCGACTCACTTTTGTTGGCATTGAAGCCACTGATTGTAGTATGGGACGCTGTCAGACGATGCATCAGGATACCCAGTGTCTGGAGCAGAGTTTGGGGGATGATGCTAAGAGAAGACTTAGGGTCGATCTGCATTCGATCCACCTTGATAGCCCCGACATGCCCTGTGTAATACAGCGGTCTGTTGTGCCTGTTATTCTTGAGCAGCATGTCCAGTTGAGTTAATGTGATGTTGGGGATGATTTCTTCCATACTATGGCAGTGTAAACATGCTGTTAGATCGTCTTCAGGCTGCTTGACCTGACTGATGAAAGGCTCAGCTTCCTTTAGGGCTTCGTAGAGAGCCTTCCGAGTGTCTTTGGATAGACGGAGGAGTTCGAACGGGGACAGCCGAGCTGGGGGACTGGCAAGTTGGGCCACTATGTCGAAGTTGTGGGGTTTGGTTAACCCTAAAGCATTATCTCTTCGTAGAGGCCTGTCGAAGCGAGCCTCTTTCTGCTTCTGTTTATCAGCTGCTGAAGGTTGGGAATGACCCTCTCCTGGAGGAGCTGAGGAGGTGCCACTTCGACAGAGGCCTCCTTTGGTTGAGCATTCTGCTGTGAATGCATTTTTACAGGAAGTGCCTCCTCAGGAGAGGTAGTCACCATTCGGCAAGACTTGATCTTCTTGTCTTTGGCCTTAGAGCTAGAACGTACCCCCGACTGAGTAAGTTCTGGAGCGAGATCTGGATGAACACACGTGATCTCACCCCGAGGTGTGGTGAGTGGAATCAGTCCACTTGCGTTGTCACGAGCTGGCAGAAGGTTAAACACCTCTATTGTCGCCTTCGGGATGGGAACAACACCATCTTGAGCTGTGGTAGGCGACAAGGTGCCGAACTGGAGCGACACTATGTTGGCCGAGACTGTCTTCTCCTCGTAATCGACTGAGATGACATTCGCATTGATCATGTGCTGTATGTAGTCTTTGAGGATGTAGCAGTCTTGAGTTGGATGTCCAACAAACCGATGGTAGTGACATTACCTCTGGTCGCCGACTCTGCCCACCTCACCAGGATACTTTGGATCAGGCAACTTGATTTTGTCGCTCTGCTTCAGCATCTCGAAGAGTTGTAAGGTATCCTCATCATTGATGGAGTAGACCATCTTTGGTGTCGGTATAGGTGGAGGCTTCTAAGCGAGGTCCTGTATACTTTTTGAAGCATTGACAGTCAATGCATGCTTCCCTTTTGCCTCATGGCCATTGTTGTTGGTAGCAGGCCGCTTCCCTTTGTCGTCGAAGGCGGGAAAGTTAACCCCCAGAAGGCGAGCATTACGTGCCTTCTTTTCAGCGGCCTCGGCTGCGATAATCAATGAACTCCAATCGAGAAACAGAGCAGAGTTGAGCCAAAGGATGATCGCAGGGATCATGTTCATGCTGCAGGAGTCAATGAGTGCATGTTCTGGCATACCTGGAGGTAACCTTAGGCATGCTTATTGGAAACGCTCGATGAAGGTTCGAACAGTTTTCTTCTCCATCTGATGGACTTCTATGAGAGACGACATGGTCATGTCTTTTCCACCGTCGTAAAACTGATCGACGAAGAGGCATGTCAAGTCATCGAAGGATGATATGGAGTTGTCAGGGAGACTGTAGTACCAGTCGTAGGTGACTCCTTTTAATGCCCCAACAAATAGGCTTGTGAGTAGGACATCTTCCTTTGGGAGATGCCCCGTCTAAGACTGGAAGTATGTCAGGTACCGACGAGGAGAATCCTTTCCGTCGTATGGCATCAGTGTTTATGGTTTATACTTGGGAGGATAGACCACCTTGTTCCACTCTTTGGGGTAAGGTTGCGTGATTTCCATCTTCTGACGCTCCTCCTGCCTATTTCGAGCGTCAAAGCGCTCACGCAGGTCTCTAATCATCTCGACCAGATCTTCTGTAGAGCTGGAAGAAGGTAAAGGTGGTAGAGCCTGAAGTTGGATATTGGAAGGAGCCAATGTCCGGGGTGCGGCATGATGATCTGCACTCGAAGATATCCGTTGAGGGGGTATACTTGATTCCCCATTCGCCCCTGGATCAGGACTGGTAAAGACATGTGCCCTTGCTAGAGTGGTCCGAATCTCGAACACTGCTTGAGTCAAGGTCTGCATAGAGGCAGGGAGAGTTTTGAGACCCCCTTCCAAAGTGTCTATGCGTTGTACGATGTCCAGAGCTGGAGTGTCTGATTCTCCTTCATCACCACCCCCTGCCATGTAAGCTGTCATGAAATGGGTGGACGTGGATGGATCGATTGAAGCCTCACTCTCGACCTCACTTTCTTGTGGAAGGGCCTCTTCTTCCGAGGCCTCGTACTGGCTACCCCCGGCTACGTCGAGTTTGGTTCCTTGGGGGACTTCCTCGTCTTCAAGAGAAGGATTGTCAGGAATTTGACTACCCCCAGCCACTACTTCAGCCAGAGACTTCTTCCTTGCCCGGGTGCTTTCTAAAACCCCTGAGGACGGGATTAACGTCTTGTTCATCCTCGGCTGACTCTTGGATGAAGTTGCAGAGGTCGAGGAATTAGCAGTTGTCTTTCTCCCGGATGAGTGAGAGTTGGTGACAACATGGCAGGAAGCGATCTTAGACTCATTTTCGTCTTCAATTGGAACTCTCTTACCAAGGCGACGTCTGATGGGTGTCGTAGATTGCAGTCGCTAAAACACGGACTGCCTTTGTGGTAGAGGTGTTATCTTGCAACAACAACAGTTGATGGTGACCATGGCATAAGTGTGCCCTGTGAGGGGCGCATCATGCTTATTGGTCAGCTCTCCTAATCTGCGTTTATGAGTGACCACATTACACAAATCATGATGGGAGAGTTCCACTTCCACACCCCCTTCAGGTGCATGGCAAGGCCAAGCGCCAGGGTGGTCATGTGAATGCTGTGCCCCCTGATCTAGTTCATGTGCATGAGATGCGCCCAGATCATTGGTGGGGGAACAACATTTATTGCAACTTGAACCTACTTCATGCACACCACCCAAGTGGGCGCATGGGTTCAACGTCACAGATTTTGTGCTGCCTGAATTGGTTCGAAACGCAGTAGATACACTCAAGCCGGATAGGGAATTTGAAGGTCGGCTCACAAATACGCCCGAGTCAACCCTGTACAGCTTGCCATCAGCAACGCGTATGATTTTGAGCGCATGCTTCTGGTTCACTGTTGGCGTAGCACGTGTGGGCGCATGGCCTGTGCTGTCTTAGATTTCTTTGTACTAGCCCGCGAAGGCGCATAGTACTCAGAATCCAATTCTTCCTCGCCATAACAACAAGTAAGTCTGTCCAAGATAGATTTTTTCCTGCACACCAGAGTTCATGCACGGGAGATTGGCTGCGCCTCTACTCCGTTGGCGCATCATCTTCGACTGGGAAGAAGATAGTTGGGGAATGCAGTCAACACCGCATTTTCTTGACAGACATATTATACCAGTAGGCGCATCTTGGTTGCTAAGAACGTCAGCAGGAAGGGTCAGCTGTGGTGGCGCATCCCCTTCAGCGACGGTACTAGGCGCATCGCCCTTGCCTACCCAGACTCGGCGAGTTTTCTTCGGCTTTAGCAGCCGCTTCGAAGGACTTGCACTGCCTTCAGAGATGAACTCCTCATACGTCTGTTCATCGAGGCGCACCACAAGTATTTTATGGGGGGAGCCTAGCTTGATGTCGTCAGATTGCAACATAACCTTCTCGTTAGAGGAAAAAGTAGTCCCCAGCAGAGGCGCCAACTTGTTCGCCATCGAAAATGATGCGACAAAGGTTTTTTTGATTAAAACTTTTGTATTTAGATTATAAACAGAACAGTATACAATGTAGGACTTGGATGTAGTCCTTGGAGTACACTTTTGTTTTTCATTTGGGAACTGTGTTGTTGGTGCGAGTGGTAATGCGTTGACTCTGTTGACGATCTGACGACGATCTTGAATTCTCTGAAGGTCTGGGTTGCTCTGGAAGTCGAAGCATTTTGAGAGAAAGAAACGTGAAGTGTCTTCCCTGATCTCTTGATATAATCTATGGATATATCTCTATATATATTGGTGTGTCTTGAAGGAATGGTCCTTATATTTATAGGCAGCAGACTGAGCTGCCTCTGCGCGCATATGTAGGATGTGCCTGGATGTGGAAATGCCACGTGGCTGATGCTGGAGGAGGTGTATGGATGATGCACCTTGAATCTATTTGAACTGCTATATTGGGCTGCGATGGAGCTGACACGTGACAGTTGCGAAGATTCGGTTGTTGCTGAGATCTTAGGTGGTTAGCACCCGTTCTTGAGCAGAACTGAGTCAAAAGACAGGTGGTGCATGTCTGTGGCTTCGAAGATCTCAGATTTAGGGAAAAGTGATCTGTCTTGATGAGCCTAGGATCGGGTGCATGGAGAAGACTGAGCTGCTGTCTTTAGGGATCAAGAGCGAGTCCGGGCACATGGCTTTTGAGGCACATGCAGGGCTTCACATCAGGATGCGCCTAAGATCAGGCGCATGGGATGACTTGGTCTTATGACTTCGAGGAGTCATAGGCAAGTCCGGGCGTATGGCTTTTGAGACGCATGCAGAGCTTTTGGGCGCATGGTTGTGGAAGCGCATGCAGAGACTTGGCTTCTGTCTTGAGATTATGAGTAAGTCTGGGGGACGCATGGCTTTTGAGGCGCATGCAGTCTTCTGGGCGCATGGCTGCGAGGCACATGTGAATGGACAATTGGCCACGTGGCAAGGACACATGTAGCCGACCAAAAGTATAATGATGGTGCTAATATCAGCGGCTCTTCATTTTCTGCAAAGGGCGGCTGATTGGACGTCTCTTTGGAAGATGTGTTGCCGCCTTTTTCACTCAGCATTAAATGCTTGATGATAACAAGTTTGAAAGGGGTGTATCGGTTTATTCTGATCTGGGTGCATGGGTCTATGTCCCACTGGGCGCATCGGTAGGTGGCGTATGATGTCGACGGCATATCTGCCATGTGTCGTATCCTCTTTGGCCCATCTGTTGAGTTCTTATAGGTGTTAATGGCTGCCTCGATTTTAGCAGAATACGAAAAGACATGTTCATTGCCATAAATACAAATTTATTGTACGAAAGTCGAAGAGCCTTCCATTTGGCACATGGTTGTGGGCTGTCCGGGTCTATAAGTAGCCGCATGAAGGGAAGCTTATTTCCATTTTTCACTTGTCTTTCCCAAAATGGAGATGAACTTGGCTGGCCCCCTGCTTTGGCTAACCGTCGAACTCCTTATTCGAAGAAGCTTTGACGATGAGCTCCTTCCGAAGGTGAAGATGCGTCGAGTTAGTACTTTCGTCATCGGCCCTGTTTTCGTACAAGCCTTGCCTGTTGTTTGCAAAGAACAAAAGTTTTATTACAAACTAAGAAAAAAAGTACAGGAGTACAATTGATTTCTGGAGAATTATAACTATAGGAATCTGATCAGAAGACTATCACTTTATCCCTTAGACGATGTGATATCGAAGACACGAGCCTCTGGAGGATGCAACAGCACTTTTGTAAAAGATTATGATCATTCTTGATGTTTCGTGAATGATTTGAAACCCTATTTATAGAGTTCTTGAAATGACTGTTTAGTAGTTATCTTGGTCGTGAGCATTGTAGTGGACACGATCTGCAAAGTTAGTGGCCTGCGCACCACGTCACTCTATTCTGAACAACATTTGATCACTTTGCACGAGCTTCATCAGGTTGCACGTGGGTGCAATGTAACAACCTGCACGAACAATTTGCACCAACTGCTGTAGACGTGTGGCATCGTTTGATTGAGATGCACATGGTCGTGGGAAGTGTAGTGGGCATGCTCTGCGAAGTTAGTGGCTTGCACGCTATGTCACCCTGTTTAAAAATAAGAGTTGATCAAGTGGCACCAATTTGTCAGGCTACGCATAGGCGCAACTCAACGACTGGCGCCTTTGACTAGGTCTTCTGTGCTGTACTGTTTAATCTTCGTGCCATTCCGTGACTTGTGCGAACCAACTATCAGCATTAATTACATGCTGACAAAATTTTCTCGAGTGCCACGTTGCGCGAGATTCGAATAGATTTTCCTTAATCTTCGTGCTGTCAGTTGTCAGATAATGATAACGCTGTTACATCTTCTCGAGGAAGTGTGCCACGTTTCGCTCTGCGCAACCTGGCGATGGCACAACCTGATGCTGCACAACTTGATGATCTGACGCAACTTGATTATTTTGGCGCCATCAGATGATTGAAGTCTTTAATGGGTGGCGCATCTTGATTTTTAGGCTCTACAAGACCCCCTTCAAAGTTTTTGAAACTTGAAAATACTTCAAAGTTTTGAAATACTTTGAATTATACTAGTTTTGTTTGGATTGCGCCAGTCAATTCTCAACTGTCATAATAAATTTCTTCTCGAAAACATTTGATCTCCTCTTCGTCTTTCCAAGTTTCATTGATGATGTTCAGTTTCCCATGAGGAATATAAAGCGTTGGTTGGTTATATATATATATATAGAGGTCCTTGTACTCATTTCTTACTTCTGTACTTCCATGGCACCTAAGAAGAAGGAGATGGCGACCGACGTTAACGCCGAAGTGAAAGCTCAGAAGACAAGGTATGACACCGTGCCTACAATCCTATCCGGGGCTGACCAATCACTTCGTGCAAATAATTTCTTAGAATGCTTTGGATTGACTCCAGCAGTCTTTGATCGTCTGAACGTAGTCCTTCGTCCTCTTCTGAAGAGCGCGGTGACACAGAAGGATTTCTTCGTCTGATGCGTCGTTCAGGGATTCGTGATATGCGCGAGTTGGGCGCTTCTCTTCGCCAAGCTGGTGAAGAAGACGAGAAGAAGTAATGGTTTATGTAGGGGCGCCACTTTTTCTTTTGTCTTTTGCGCGACTCATTTTATAGGAACTTGTTTTTCCTTTTCTTATGTAAGAAAAGAATGAAAAATTTATTTATTGTGCCCTTCTGCAAACCTTTTCGTGTGATCTGCTTAGTGGCGCGAGCCAATGCACCATTTTGACCAACTCAAATGTTTACTATTTTTTGAAGAACACGTGGCAGTTTTCGTGTGGTTTGAAACCTTTCGTTTAGATCCTTCTCGAGATAGGCTCCTAGAATGATGCGCCGTTCTCATCTTTTAAGCTCTTTAAATAGCTAATAGGAGAAATCAAAAAAAATGTCCATGAACTCTTCCTTTTCATTTCTTCTTTTTGTTGATGGTGATGGTTCTTCGCAGAAACCCCTTGGCGGTCAAGAGTTCCATGTTTGTGAGCCTTTCTGCGCCACCAAAATCCGATGCTATTCTTCTGCATACCGCATCTTCGGATGTTGGTTTGCCATGCTCTATATCATCGACGCTCTTCAGCATAAACACCATTGATTTTGATGGTAAGTCCCAACAAGGAACAGTAGTTTCCACACATGAGTGCCATTCATGAGTTGTGTTTACTTGCATCGCTTTTTACTAAGACTGTTTTGAAGACATGCGCTGATTTGTAGAAATGAGGCACATGTTGTAGACGTGCGCCTGAAATTCTGAGAAGAGACGCACACTGCAATCCAGTGCCTGACTTCGGTCAGAGGCGCATGTTGTAGACGTACGCCTGTAATTCTGAGAAGAAGCGCGCACTGCAATCCAGTGCCTGACTTCGGTCAAAGGCGCATGTTGTAGATGTACGCCTGTAATTCTGAGAAGAAGCGCGTACTGCAATCCAGTGTCTGACTTCGGTCAGTGGCACATGTTGTAGACATACGCCTGTAATTCTGAAAAGAAGCGTGTACTGCAATCCAGTGCCTGACTTCGGTCAGAGGTGCAAGTTTTACCATAGGCATTTATAGGCTGACACTGATGATGTGCGCCTGTTGATCAAAGGTGCACAGTTTGATAGATTTTGCTAACTTTTCTTTTTTTGTTGATATTTGTAGAAATTTGGTCGGCAAGCTTCATCAGAACTGGCATCGACGACTTGGATGCTGTGGGGAGCATTCTACTGATACTCACATCAGACAGCTCATGTGATTCTGATGCTCAAATCAGACAGCTCAGGACTCTCCATGTTCCAAAAGGGTCTTCCTTAGATAGTAGGAAGGGCCTTTATACATGAGAGTTGGACGGTGGAGAGACAGAATTAGGAATTGTATCACGAGGGTGATCACATTCCTAATTCTCATGACGAACCGTCTCTTCTCCACCAGTTGTATTGACAGCAACTTATCTATGAGCTGTTGTACTCTGGGGTTCTCCTCTCGTCTATCTGAGAGAGAAGGCCAGAGTTAGTTCCATTGTCTTGCTCGTTGCTTCAGGTCGAGACGACAAGGAACTGGCATCAACAAGAAGAACCAAAGATGTAATAGACCTTTATTTATTAGATTTAGAATGAAAATTCAAAATGTAATAGATTTCCATTAAGATGTATCTAGAATGAAAATCAGAGATGTACTAGATTTCCATTAAGATGTAACTATGTTTTTAAAGAAGGATTAAAGAATGATTTTCTCTTCTTTATGATTTAATTTGATGTGATTGTAGAAGCATGGAAAATATCAGAATGATGCTCCATGCGGCTCGGAACAGGAGAACTCCATGCGGCTCATACAGGGGCAGTCCCATGCGGTTCGGAGAGACTCTCAGTCTCATGTGGCTCGGAGCAGAAGAATCCATACGGCTTACATAGGGACAGTCCCATGCGACTCAAAGAGTCTCCCAGCCTCATGCGGCTCGGAAGTATATGCGGCTCACAAACGACCAACTGAGAGATGCGGCTCGATCAACACCACGTGTCCCCGTGGGATCCCTTCACACAGCTGGCCATTAAGTAATGGCCTTATTTAATGCTCTGATTTGACAGCTGACGGCTTTGGCATAAAGTGCCATGATGGTCCTGTCATAATGACTGGCTCTTCGGAAACAGGAGAAAATCTCTGACACAATCCAAGATTGCCACGTGGCTATTCCCATGCGGCTCAATTGAAGAACAACTTCATGCGGCTGGCAGGAATCATTTTCCTGCGGCTCACCAAGAAGCCATCCCATGCGGCTCGCAAGTACTATACCTATGCGGCTCACTAAGAAGCCATCCCATGCGGCTCGCAAGTACTATACCTATGCGGCTCACTGAGACGCTGTCTCATGCGGTTCATGGATATCATGCGGCTCTGGCAGGGTCCACCATTAAGACACGTGGCAGAGATTCGATTGCCCTCATAACTTGACAGCTGGTAGCAGGGTGATTATGGGACGCGTGGTTTTAAATCAATCAGAGATTTACCAGATCCCAATAACCATATTTAACGTTATCCTCACAATTAATGAGATCAGGGCATATCACTCGTGATCAAGCCAATGGGACACGTGGTGAGAGATCCGAGCTTGACACAACCAATCATGAAGATTTAAAGCAATCAGCATTAATCATTCACAGGATTCAATACTATCCACATTTATGGCCCAGATCCTTCACGCCTAAGACTAATGGTCCAGATTGATTAAATATTAGGCCGCCGCCACTTTGAGAATGGGTAATCATCCAAACCCTAATGATGCCCTCACTCCTATAAATAAGCAAGGTGCCATTCCCTTGCGAGATATACGGAGAGATTCCCCCAATAATCAGAGAGAAAATATACAGAGAGAGAGAGAAGCCAGAAGAGTAATAGAGGGAGAGCAAGAAGAGCATTTCTTCATCAACACCAACCATCTCTTCACAGGAGCCAAGGCTGCATACCGATCGTCCAAGGAGTAAGGCAGGGCTGCCGTCGCCTTTCCGAGCCTCTATCGTCACCCTCCGAAATCTAAAATAAACAATTGTACTTAGACTGCTGTACCTAGGTTTTTCGTCCCTAGGCTTTCTTTGTACAAGCGAGTTTGTAACGTGAAGTAAAAGTCCGGTCCTCCGATAATTGTTCTGTTCTTTTATATTTTATGGCAAACACGATGGCGACTCTACTGGGGACAAACTTCTCCACGGCTGAGGAGTTGGTGACGCAGTCGGATGCAGCCAAACTTGGCTCCACGTAACAAAAGATGGTCGTCCGCTTCGACCAACAGGCGTTTGAAGAGATGCTCTCCGAAGGAGGCGCTGGCCCGGTCCAGAAGCGCACCCGCACGACGAAGGCTCGCAAAGAGTGGAGGCCAAAATTATTTGCTCCTCCCCAAGCCCTCGACGGGATACCCTCTGTTGCTCAAGACGGCGAGAAGGACTCTTCTGCGGCCCCACTTCAGACCGTAGACAACTCTGCTGTCCCCAAGTCCGGCAGAAGAAAATACTATGATGCTGGACTTGCAGGGGCAGAGAGAAACTCTATGCGATCCGAACCGCATAAGGGTATTAGCCGCAGAGAGAAAGCTCATGCGGCTGCATCCGCCAGCCGCATGAAGAAAACTCATGCGGCCTCGCCTGTCAGCCGCATAGTTTATACGGCTATAGTTGCCAACCGCATGGATGAGACTCATGCGGTCACTGAAGTCAATCGCTTACAGAAAACCCATGCGGCCACAGTTGCCAACCGCATGCGGCCAGCCTGCACGGTCGTGACTCCCAGTCGTACAAGAACAACTCATCCGACAGCAGAAGATAACCGCATGCAGACAGCCTGCACGGTTTCCAATCCTAGCCGCATAGCGTCCGTTCCACGCTCTTCTCGATCAGTCTTCGACCGTCTCTCATACGGTCCTGACCCTGATGGTTCTCTGGATGATAAGCCAGACTCTGTGGTATTCAACTTAGACTCTTCCTATTACGCACCCGCAAGTGCTAAAAAGAAGAAGTCTAGGGCAGCACGGGCTCATCAAGCCCAGTCAGCTGCCCCAACCTCTGACTGTCGGGGTGTCCTGTTGACTATCATGCGGGCCTCTGATGGGAAGTTGTATAGAACCGCTCGAGTCCAGCCCCCGGCGGCAAAAGGACAAAGTGGTTCCTCTGACCTGCGTGAGGCGATCCTCCACAAGTGCAAGGAAAGAGAAGGGGCTTCGGTGTGCAAAGAGTCCTCGCTTGGACGTCACTGCACCCAAATCATCGTCAACTGCTGTTGCAACAACGCGACAGTGACGGAAGACCGGCCGTCAGTCTTCCAAAGACTACAGCATCCGAGCTCAGAGGACGAGGCACCTCCTGTTGTCTCCTGCAATTCCACTCAGAAAGTCCCCGCCGAGGGGAGAGGAAAGAAGACGAGCATCTCCGGTCCCAAGATATCAACCACTACAGCTAAAAAACTGTCGTCTAAACGGTTGTCCTCCACCGGAGTATTCTAACACACCCGTTCAAAGACGAAATCTGCTGCAGTGGGAAATTCATCATCCACATCGCTGGGGATCGTGGGAACTGGGGGTAGCACTCCTCCAAACATCCACAACAACCCGATGTTTCAAGGAGAAGAGCCAGGGGAGGCAACTCTCCTATCGGATACAGCAAACCTCGATGTCCCCGAGGACATCTATGACTCTCAAGATGAAGCAAGCTCTGAAGCCAGGGGTACTATTCCCTCCGAGTCCGAACCAGAAGAGAATATTCCCACATATCCCGATGACTTCTCGGTATACGGGTATGACTCAGAGGATACGTCCTCCACCGTCTCTTCCGTTTCTTATCATACAAGGACGGTGTTCATGACAGACAGCAATCAAAGTGGTTCCAGTGATCGCCAGCGCATCGACAATCTCGAAGCCATATTACTTGCTTTGGTCAAGTCTGTAGACGAGATTAAAGCGGCCCTTCCAACTCTACAAGGAGGGACGCCTGGCCAAACAAGCGCGGGTCCCGCGGTCAATGCGGACTCGAATTCAGCAGCACCGAACCCGGACAACAATCCTCCCGAAATAACAGCCCCTACCGCGACAGATGAGGCCCGAGAAGTAAGAAGAGAGGTTCAGGAGCTCCGAGCCATGTTCCATGCCCGAGAAAACGCTCAAGACCTCAGAATACGGCAACCATACCCTGCTGCATGGAGGGATGTGCCCTTCCCACCAAGATATAAGCCGTTCAACATCAATCCCTATGATGGCAAGACCTCAGCGAGTCGGTACATCACTTACTTCGAGATCACCATGGACCATCTGCCCCACGACGATGCTATTCTCACCCGATTATTCGTCGGAGCATTGGAATGAGTCGCCTTCGACTGGTATCGCAATCTGCCGGACAACTGTATCCACTCCTTCGCCAGCTTCAAGCACCTGTTCTTGGAGAGATTCTACAAAGTAGGGCAGGACGTCACCATGTCCACCCTCATAGACGTCGTCCAAGGGGAGAAGGAGCTGACAAGGAACTACATTGAGCGGTTCCGCCAAACCGCCATGAAGCTGCCCTCCGGAAATCCAGATTCCTCTTTAATTAAAATTTGCCAAAAGAGACTGCTTCCAACGATCAGTCTCTGGATGGGCGAAAGTCAATTCAAAGATTGGAAGACGTTCATCATCAGCGCCACGAGCGCCGAAGAACGATTGAAGAAGGCCCGCCAACTGGGATTGCACATCTCGGAAGGAGAAAACAAGGGCAAGCGTCCCAACAACGATAATGGGGGTAGCCCCTCCAACAATCGGGATAGCAAAGGAAAGCAGGCTATGGTGGCCGATACAGCACAAAAACCTGAGCCGAAGCCAGCAGACAAATAATGGCCGCAAATCACTTACTCCTTCGAAGACGGTCACGTCAAGCCCATCTTGGACATGCTCATACAAGGGGACAGAATTCAGCTTCCTCCATCAAGACGGGAACCACGGCTGGCAGAGATCGAGAATCCAAAGTACTGCCATTATTATCGCTATGTTCATTATGCTACACACGATTGCTACCAGCTGAAATGGTACATCCAAAACCTCATCGACTCAAACGCTTTGGCCATCGATTTCGAAGAGGTAACCGTGGCAGCCAATATGGTGTCCGTACAATTCGGTAGCTTTTCTCCAACGAAAACTCAAGACGGGGTGATCTCCGTCCCTCTAGCGACAATGGAGATTACCAATCTTCCACCTCCCCGAGATCAGGCTGCCGGTCTAGTACCCCTCACCACATCACGAGGGAAGGTCATGTGGATCCATCCAGACTTGGTGTCAGAAGTGACTCGGCCCATACCATCTTCCACCGACAAGAAGAAAAATGGAAAAGTCAGGACCTGCCACACAATTTCGGCAGATAATGAGGAAGCTACAACCGTCGTCACGCGGTCCGGAGCGCAATCCCAACCTGTGGTTGACAATCCAGCTAAAAATCATCAACCCACTACAACTGATGCTCCGGGACCGGCTCAGCCCTCGACGACCGACAAGCCTAGGCCGAGGGAGACTCGCTTCAACAAATCCCTCCGAAAAGAGGCAGCCCAAGGGCTAGAGAGGCCCTACAACTTTGACATCTTAGCGCAATTTGCTAACACACCGGCCAAGTTGTCACTGTACGAACTCCTACGGCTCTCCAAGGACGTTCGTATTGTATTAAGCGAAGCACTCCAAAATGTCGATGTCTATCTGGCTCAATCCAACCTCACCGGGGAGGACTCACCTGTGGATCTCCAAGACAGCGCCTGCACGGGAACAATGCCCAACATCGTCTTCACTCCGCAGGACATGCTCATCAAAACCAACCTACACGATCGCCCGCTATACTACACGGGATACATCGGCGACGTGAAGGTGGATCGGATGCACATAGATCCTGGCTCTTCCATAAGCATCATCCCGAAGGGTCTGCTACATCATCTCCGCATCCCAATGCATCGCCTGACGCCTACAAGCACCGCCATCACCGGTTTCAATTCGGGCAGGAGCTACCCTATCGTAAAGATTCGTCTGAAGTGTCAAATTAGCGACCTCCAATCCGAAGTCACCTGCTACGTCATAGATGCAGACACTTCTTACAATATCCTCTTGGGGCGCCCATGGATATACGATTACATGATCGTGCCTTCCACGCTACACCAGTGCTTCAAATATGTCGACAAACACGGCTTCGTGAAGACGAAATTTGCTGACATCGATCCCTTCAAAGGGGTCGAATCTTACTACTCGGACTCCTGCCTATACGAAAAGTCGAAGAGGCACCTTGATGAAGGAAATGAACAAGCTGGTACCGAAACGGCCACAGGATCAGAAGAGCCTCTGACAATCCACCTCCAAGCTCGCAAACCGGGAAGGTCCGTACCCCTCACTGCCACTCTGCGGAAGGATGCGATCAGCCTCTCAGCACAGGAAGAGCAGATGATAATCCGGCTGCCAAGGTCCGACCAAGTGCCGAGACCCACAACGGGGCCACTAACAATCAGACTGCCGAGAGTCGGTCAACCCCAAACGGAGAAGCTCAATCCCTCCGATAGGCCACTGACGATACGCCTTCCCAAGAAGGGTCGTCACCCCGATGTAAGGTCCGACACTTCTAGCGAACCAGCCACTCTTCGCTCCACGTCAAGTGCCAAACTGGGGGTCGCTAGTCTGCCAACAACTCCACGCTCTGCTCCATCAACTGAACCATTGACAATCAAGCTTCCCAGGACGTCCTCTCAGTCCTCATTCACACAGGGGGTAGCCGAAGAGGAACCAGAGTTAGCCAAGTATGTGGCTGCCCACACTGATGTTCCCTCCACGGATGATGTAATCCCCCTAGAAAAGATACCTTCATCAATAAAGGGTTATCTTTGAACTACACCGAGCTCAATAAGCTATGTACAATGTATGCTATGGAACACGGTATAGGCACTCACCTACACACACAGGTGACAAATGTGTACACCGCGATCCAGCTTACTCCAGTAGAAGACGCTTACCGAATAATCGAAGGACGATCCGCATCCCTTCACCATAGAGGAAGCCGACCTCGGGTCAGATGCCGGGAGACTGCCTCTGTATCTCTATAGCCCCCAATCCAAATATCTCATGCAGAAACAGGGGTATGATCTGGAGACGACGCCAGGTTTGAACTACAGTACTGGGCGACGATTACCTTCGAAGCTGCCAGTCCCGACGGGCAAACCACGGGACTACTATAGCAAAACTCGATGCGGGTTAGGGTAAGTAACGCCCACCACGACCCCTGAGAGTTCAGATGAAGAATGCGACTGGCAGTCACATTCAACTGGGTCACCAACTTCTGACTCGGATACCAGCATCGGAGACGTGTTCAAACAAGTCATGACAGTCAACATGGCATTCGCCGACACTTACGAAGAAGACGAAGACATTCCCGAGATCTTCAAGCTAGAGCCGTGGGCCCAGCAATTGGATGCACAATGGGAAAAATGGTTCGAACTAAGAGAACCTCCTACTGAAGATGAGGTCATATAAGTAGATCTCGGCAGCGAATCTTCTCCAAAACTAATTTTTGTCAGTAAAAGCCTAGCAGACGAAGAACGGGAGTCGCTGCTAGAACTTGTCAGAGAATACATTGATGTGTTCGCCTGGAGCTATGAAGACATGCCAGGGTTAAATCCCGACATCGCCCTTCACAAACTCAATATTCGGCCGGATGCGAAGCCAGTCAAGCAACAACAGCAACGCTTCCGCCCAGGCATCATAGACGCGATCGAAGCCAAAGTCAACAAACTGATAGCCAGCGACTTCATTCGTGAGGAGCAACATCCCGATTGGGTCGCCAATATAGTACCCGTCCTCAAGAAGAATAGGAAGATTCGAATCTGCATCGACTTTCGCAATCTGAACGAGGCGTACCCCAAAGATGAATTCCCTCTTCCCATCACAGACATCATGATCGACAATACCTGCGGCTTCGAACGTATGTCATTCATGGATGGCTTCTCGGGGTACAACCAAATCAAAATGTCTCCTGATGACGAAAAGCATACATCATTCCGAACACCAATTGGCACATACTGCTACACAGTCATGCCTTTCGGTTTAAAGAATGCTGGTGCCACATATCAAAGAGCCATGAGCATCATCTTCAGAGACCACTTACGCAAGACAGTGGAGTGCTATGTTGACGATATAGTCGTTAAGAGTCGCTGCAAGGGAGACCATCTACAGGATCTAAGGACGGTATTCGACCTAATGCGAGCGCACAATTTGAAAATGAACCCTACGAAGTCCTTTCTGGGCGTATCTAGCTGGAAGTTCTTAGGCTTCATCATCACGGCACGAGGTATCCATGTAGACCCTGAGAAGACGAAAGCAATCATGGAGATGGGTCCCCCGAAAAATCTCCGCGAACTCAGAGGCCTCCAAGGGTGGCTAGCTTACATCAGGAGATTCATTTCTAACCTCTTCGGGCGATGCCGACCGTTCACGCACCTCATGAAGAAAGGAGTCTCATTCGTATAGGACGAGGAATGTCAGCGTGCTTTCGACAGCATCAAAGAATATTTGTCAAATCCTCCAGTCTTGGTGGCCCCGATTCCTGGAAAACCATTCCTGCTCTATGTACGAGCAATGGAACACTCCTTCGGGGCTCTGCTGGCATAAAACAACGACGCAGGCCATGAGCAAGCCATATATTACCTCAGCCGAATGATGATTGGGCCAGAGCACCGATACACCGCTGTGGATAAGGAATGCCTCGCCTTGGTGTTCGCTATTCAGAAGACGCGGCATTATGTCACAGGACAAACCATACATGTGATCTCACGAGTCAACCCTCTCAGAGTCCTCATGACTAAGCCAGGGGCACTCAGCTCTCGCCTCGCTACATGGGCAATATTGCTATCCCTTTATCATATGATCTTCGTCCCACAAAAGACAGTCAAAGGTCAAGCCCTGGCAGATTTTTAGCAGCCCACCCAGGCTCGGAGTCCTCCAGAATATATGAAGAGATCCCAGAGGAGGTCGCCGACTCGCATGTAACCTCTCACGATAATATATGGCGAATGTTCTTCGACGGTGCTTCGAGGACCGGACCTAAATGCAATATAGTCGTCGGAGTCGGGGTAGTGCTAGTCTCTCCTACCGGATTGGTGATCAACCGCGCTTATTCCCTCACAGAACCCTGCTCTAACAATGTGGCCGAGTACAACGCTCTGGTCATTGGCCTCCAACTTGCAAGAGAGCTGGGGATAGAATACCTTGAAGCATACGGCGATTCCCAACTAATCGTCAATCAGATCCGAGGCTCATACGAGGTCCGCCACGAAGACATGATCCCTTACCATCAAATAGCAATTGACATCATCTCGTCGTTTGAGGGGTTCTTCATCGAACATGTCCCCAGACTCCAAAATATCGAAGCTGATGCCTTAGCTGGTCTTGCCGCTTCCCTAGCAGTTCCGAACTATAATCGCCAATCAGTGGATTTGATAGGCCACGAACTGGTCTGTCCCAAGAACAATGTGCAATTCGTGGCGAGTTATTCCGCCCAGACGATCGATGATGCCCCAGATTGGAGACAACCATTCATCGACTTCATCGTCTACGATATCCTGCCCGAGAACCCAAAGGAAGCTACTTCCATCAGACGACGTTCTCTCAGATTCTTCTACGACACAGAGACGAAAATGCTGTATCGCCGCTCCTACGACGGATTACTGCTTCGGTGTCTGTCAAACACAGAAGCCAAAAAAGCCGTACGAGAAGCTCATGATAGCGTCTGCGGGGCCCACCAGCCCGGTTCTAAATTACAAGACCGCCTTCAACGAATGGGCTACTATTGGCCCACGATGGTGGCAGATGCGGTAGATTATGCTAGAAAATGCAAAGCCTGCCAAGTCCACGCGGACTTCATTCACCAACCATCCGAGTTTCTACATCCGACAGTGGCGTCCTGGCCATTCGAAGCATGGGGAATGGATATCATTGGTCCAATCACCCCACCTTCCTTCCGAGGACATCGCTTCATACTTGCGATCACTGATTACTTCTCCAAATGGGCGAAAGTTGTCCCACTCGCAGAAGTTAAGACTTCAAACGTGATCAGCTTCCTTAAGCATCACGTCATCTACCACTTTGGACTGCCCTGAAGAATCATCCATGATAATGGTCCGCAGTTTGCAAGCCACGCATTCTATCGGTTTTGCGATAAGTACCGTATTCAGAATGTCGCTTCAACACCGTACAACCCGGCAGCAAACGGGTTGGCAGAGACATTCAACAAAACAATCATCAAACTCCTTAAGAAGTTCGTCTCCTCCAACAAACGCGACTGGAACGAGAAGCTCGGCAAATGCTTATGGGCTTATCGTACCACAGTTCGAACAGCCACCGGGAATACACCATTCTCCCTAGTGTACGGGAGTGAGGCAGTCCTCCCATTGGAGACTCAGATCCCCTCACTACGCGTCGTCCTTACACATCAATTGACGATAGACGAAAACCACCATCGCCGGCTACAGGAATTGGAGGCACTAGATAAAAAGCGCCTCTTGGCTCAGCAGCGAATTGAGCTATACCAAGCACGCATATCTGGAGCCTTCAACAAGAAGGTCAAAATCAGAACATTCCAGGTGGGCGATCTCGTTCTGGCAGTCCGGAGGCCGTTGGTCATGACTCACAAGACCGCCGGCAAATTCTAGCCAAAGTGGGAAGGCCCATTTATCATCGAGGCAGTATTCTCCAACGGTGCTTATCGCCTCGCAAAACAAAACGGAGACTTGCTCATGTTGTCCGTCAACGGCAAGTTCCTGAAGAAATATTATGTCTAAACGACATTCTCTCCAGATCATCGAGTCATGTACCCGCTGGTACCGCTGAACTCACATCCATAATATTTCAGATCATCGAGTCATGTACCCGCTGGTACCGCTGAACTCACATCCACAACATTTCAGATTATCGAGTCATGTACCCACTGGTACCGCTGAACTCACATCCACAACATTTCAGATTATCGAGTCATGTACCGGCTGGTACCGCTGAACTCACATCCACAACATTTTAGATTATCGAGTCATGTACCCGCTGGTGCCGCTGAACTCACACTTTCTCAATATTCTAAATTACCGAGTTATATACCCACTGGTGCCTCTGAACTCACATTTCGGTCACTCTTTCAGATAGTAAGTCACGTATGATTATACCTCTGAACTTTCTTCCTGGAAGAGATCCTCACTCATGATCCACTACCCGCGCTTCCAGTGCACAAAAAGGGTAATCGATCCACAAATTTTCGAAACGGCCATGTCCTCATTACCTCTGAGTCGTTTTTACTTCCACCAAAAACAAACCGCCCCCTCGTATAGAACTTCTACGTTCTCCTACCTCTGAGTCGTTCTATGTACCCCCTCTTCATTGAGCCCACTCTTGCCATGTCCTCACTACCTCTGAGTGGGAAGGCTCCGTCGAAGAAACCTTCATGCTTGCCATGTCCCTATTACCTCTGAGTAAGTATGTCCGTTTCCTTTCAACCTATTATCTGTACCTACAACCGGAGTACGACAAGGATAATAGGTCCACAAATGTCCTCTGTTGACCACAAATGTCCTCTGTTGACCACAAACGTCCTCTGTTGACCACAAATGTCCTCTGTTGACCACAAATGTCCGCTGTTGACCACGAATATCTTCCGTGAAGTCTTCCCTGCCATGTCCTTATTACCTCTGAGCAGGAAGATTCTACGGTAAAACCCTCATGCTTGCCATGTCCTCATAACCTCTTAGCAAATATATTAGTTTTCTTTCATCCTATTATCCGTATCCTGAACCAGGGTACGCCAAGGATAATAGGTCCACAAATATCCCTTGCTAAGCTTCTTAGCATAAATCCACCATCTCACCATGCCCCGGGAGCCCAGCTGCTCTACGGCATTCTTTTTTCTAATACCGAGAGCACCCATGACCACTTTGCCATGGCTATTCCGGATATCCTGACCAAACTTGTTATCCGTACCTAAAACTAAGGTACGCCTAGGGTAACAGGTCCACAAATAATCCTCCAGCAAGTCCAGTTCCACAAATACCGCAAGTACAAGAAAGAGAAGATGAGTTGAAACATGTTCATTCATTCAAAATTCAAAGTGCTACATCATTTAGGATCACATCCTTTACAAAATCAAAACAAAAAGACGAAAAAGAAAACAACAGCAAAAGAAAAACAGAAAGCTGATCACTGTTCCGGGGCACATAATGCCCTGAGACGGTCCGTCAGCAAGGCAACCGACCGCTCAAACCTCTGGGTAGCTCGACGCTCCGCCTCTTGGGTCAGCACCGCCTCGTCCTCCAGTTGAGCATGAGCTTGCCAGTTATCCTCGAATCTCTTAAAGGCCCGCTCCAGATTGACAGAAGATCGGGAAACCCTCTCGGCCTCCCGAGCGATCGACTCCTGTTCCGTACGAGCAGCCTCCAGCTCAGACTCTAAGAAGGTCAACTCCCTCTGGAGTGCGAGAATCCGTTCCTTCGTGTCAGCGATTCCACGAAAAGCAGACTCTTTCCGAGCCCGACAAGCCTGACTTCGACGACCCAGCCTGTCATACGAAGCGGAGAACTTGTCAAGGTCCCCCTGCACAACTGGCCTGGCAGTATCTCGAACGAGCTTGATCCTATCCCGAGCAGCAATGAGGAAGCCCTGCTCCCGTTCAATCGCAGCAGGCAAGCCCGCCTGCCGTACCGCCAGCAATTGGGTCACAAGCTGATCAGCCTCTGCCAACTTAGGCTCCAGGAGTGCAGCCAACCCCATCCCGCCCGGAAGAGACTTCAAAGTTGCAACCTGACCCCGAGCGCACCGCAGAGACAGAGTAAAAGGGGTCCCCCATTCTACAGCAGTATCTACGCCCCTCTTTAAATGGCGATAGAAGCTATCGACCATATCCTGCGTCACCTCGTCCAGAGCCTCTGAGGAAGCCGGTGTCAACGGGAGTGTAGCCGGCAACGCTGAAGAAGACGCAACAGAATCTGCCGTTCCTGCCATAAGAGAAACAAACTCCGCATGGAAGGACGCATGAACAGCGGCCAACTCCTCTTCAGCGGCCGACAGAACTTGAATGCTCGGCAGGGTCGAGAGGTCAATCTCCAGAGCCGTATAATCAGCAGAGGATGAGGTGGAGACCATCGCCAGCTCCATTTCCATCTGCCTGGGGCTGGCGGAAGGCCCCTCGACATGAGACGGCGAAGGAGAGAAAACGCTCCTTTCTCTCAGATCGCGGCAGGCCGAGCCTTCCCCAAGAATATTTGCGGTGGGAAGTAAAGGGTCAGGACCTGTAGGGCCAAGGCAACCATGAATCGATTTGACCCGAAGGATATGTTGATAGTGTAAATAAGCCCCCTCACTAGTCAATATTTGGCTTATCTTACCAGTGGAGGAGTGTGGAGGCTGAGGTTCGCCTACAGCCATCGCAGCCTCCTCACCAGCAGTCTCCGAGTCAGGTATAATAGACTCCTCCGCCCCTGCACCCTCGGGAGGGGACGCAACGAGATCGGCGTCGCCTTGCTGAAGTTCAGCGATCTCGGAGACAGGCCCGAGGAAACCTTCGTCATCCCGGGCCGAGGCCTCAGCAACCTGGGAGCTCCCAGCTGCCGCTGAGAGAGCCCCCGCAGAAAGGACCGCAGCACATATGTCGCTAATCAAAGCAGCAAGGGCCGGATCAACTCCAGGAGCAGCAGACGGTTCAGGAGAGCCTGGTTCGTCAGACGCCTACAAAAAAAAAATGGTCAGGTCATATCTCCAAGAGAAAAGAAAGCCACAACAAGGAGATAGCTCCAACATAGTCGTACCTCCGGAGCAGCATCAGCATTTTCACCCCTCTCGGTGATAAGCAATCCACAAGACCTAACGGCGGCTCTTTTCACAGAAAAGGTCGCTCTGCCGTCAGAAGATTCACGTCTGGCTCGTTTGCGTGAGGGATCAGGCACAGCGGGAGGCTGTCCTTCCCTCACTACTTCCTCTTGTGTAGCAAGTAACGGGTCCTCCGCCAGTGCATCTGATGTGGTAAGCGGTTGATCCGCTACTTCTTCACCCCTACCAGAAAGGGAGTCTTCGCTATCATGATCATCATCTTCCTCAGCCGATTCGGAAGATTCCGATTCAGGGAGGGGAGTCTGGAGCGCTAGTTGCTTTCTAGCCTTAGCCCCCTTGGGCTTCTCCTCTAAACCGGTACCTACGATGAAACTGGTACTCGGATCGAAATTAACAGGAGGCTTGTTCGCCATAACATGATACAAAGCAGCCACGTACAAAATTTCCCTCGGCGCCTTAGCATCGGGGACCGAAAAGCTGGCCCGAGTATGATAAGCGTCATAATAATTCTACGCCCTGACACCATCAAGAACGCTACCTTCAAAGCCCAAACAAGGGTTGGGACAGTCAAGGAATAACTGGCTATAGCCAAATTGGCAGAAAAACCTACTAGGCAGGTAGGGCTCCAAGTACACATTATCGCGATTACGATAAACCAGATGCGCGGGGCGGATGTTGCGCAACCAGGTGAGCATATTCGGAGACAGAAAATGAGAAGGTCCAGTACCATCAAGGTATACATTCCCCACTTCTTCATCGGAAAAGTGAGGAACAGACACGAAAAAGTCACACCCATCCACCCTCGCCAGCACCCTTCGACAAGCTGGCATAGTATTGTATTCCCAAGACTGGCAATGGCATTTGAAAAGGAAAGCGTCTTCATCTGTAGCATCTTCCGCTATCCCAGGTTCCATCAAAGATTTGTAGTGCATCAACAACCACCCCATCAAATAGTGGAACGGTAGCTCTATGCGCTCAAAATCCAGCATCTTCTCGCGGGAAATGACTTTGGACGAGAATGTTTGGAGACCATGGTGTATGCTACACACCATAGCCGGAAGAAGAGCCAGTCTAACTCCAAATACCAGCTTAACGGCAGGAAGAATGAAGTGGCGACTGATCCTCTCAATAGAATCTGCCCCTCCCGAGACTATGCAGTTCCGTAGCCATATCATTAAAAATCCAGCCAGGAGCACCTTCTCTGACATCTGCGTGGTACCGTAGTAAAAATAGCTAAGAGATTCAGTTTGACTCCCGAATATGTCGCTCTTGGACCGCGACTTCTTGACACTCAACATCAGGTCCTTTATCTCTCCATGTGTTCGAGGGGTTCGAGGAGTAACTTCGCCAGAAGGGTCAACTTTAAAAAGATAATTGACCAAGGATGTGGTGTGGGGAGCGGTCCCTTCTGAGCTATCCACCTTTTTTATAGCCATCTGGTGACAAGTACTATGATGGCACAGCAACTCCTGATACACCACAACAAAGCCTAGGAATCGTCGATCCAAGTCCTCGAACTCCTCATTCGATGGGGTATACACCTCGAAAGGCTCGTTCCCCCACGGAAGTTTGGAGACAGTATACATCTCATGGAGAGCAAGCCCAAACTCCCCTCCGGGTGCAAAGAACGTCCCCGTTCGCCGGTTATACATCTCCAAGAGCGCCACGAACAATGGTTTATTGATAGGAAGCCCGTGACAAGTGTCCCGAATGGCATGATAGAGCCCCACCTCCCGCAGGAATGTTCCGTAGGTCTGCAAAACCCAAGTGGTCAAGTGGGCCCACGTAGAAGTAGGGTTTATCCAGTTCAGCAATGCCAGTCTGCCAACGGGATAAGATTTTTTGTGAGCGAGCCGATTCAGGAATGTATCAGCTAGAGTGAATGTGAAGTTGGGACCGTATACGTTCATAAAAGAGCCTGGGGCCAGACCCATCATGTATCGGAGAACGGAATCCTTACCCGCGTACGCTGACCGCATGTTCGAGTTATAATAGATGTCGCCCATCAACATCCCTGATTGGGTAGGAGTTAAGTTACACACCATCTTCCTGTCCAACAACACCATATTGAACCACGACAGAAGATAATGACGCTCCATGAGAGGAATATGGATTGCCATCCCATCCAAAGAAAAATCCCAGTTCTCAGAGATCTCTAATACTCGGGGATTCTTTATGATTAAAGCGTCTCCAAAGAGGAATGAAGGCTTCAGGTATAATCCATCCAACTTCCCAGTATTCATCATGGCACGAAGATAATAGAGGGTCTAATTCTCGATGGCGTTCAACCTCTCCGAAGGCTCATTAGCAGGAAATTGATTCAGCACATACTTAACTAAGTCATCAAGACGCACGCCCAAGGCGAACTGATTTGAGCCCACTAGAAGTTCCTCCGCAGGATTTACTGGCAGATTCACTGAGGAAAGACAAAAGAAACAAGGTCAAAAAGATAGCCGAAACACAAACTACTTGATGCTTATGCGGCTTAGCTCAGCATAGCCTCATGCAGCTTAGTTTGAAAGAGCTCATGCGGTTCAGTTCGAATGAGCTTATGCGGTTCGATTTGAAATGAGCATATGCGGTTCAGTTCGGATGAACTCATACGGTCCAATTCGAATAAGCTTATGTGGTTCGGCTCGAGATAGGCTTATGTGGTTCAGTGCGGATGAGCTTATGCGGTCTAGTTCAAAAGATCTTATGCGGTTCAGTTCGAAGTAGGCTTATGCGGCTCAGTTTGAAAAAGCTCATGCGGTCCAGTCCAGATGATCTTATGCGGCCCTGATGATGAAGTGGTTTTGCGGCTGCAAACAACAACTTTCATGCGGCTCAGGCCTGGGTCATATCCCATGCGGTTCGAACATGAGTCGGACACGCAGCACACTTGGAAATACAGGCTCGTACATAAGATATGTGGCATAGCCATGACAGTTCATGTTGATGGTCCTACCAGTAATAGGCAGGTGAACGTCGGGGTGAACAACAGGCACGTCAGTCGGCGGAGGAGCCGCCACGTTCACCGCCGTAGTCGATGAAGACGCGGCCTTCTTGTCCTTCGCTGCCACAGACGACGACGCGGCCTTCTTGCCCGTAGCAGCGGTAGTCTTCTTGGGAGCCATTGTCGATCGTTGATGGAAGAAGACGAAAAGGAAGTCGACAACAAGGAGTTCGAGCAAAGAGAGAAGGTAAAGAAACCCTCAAAGAATAAATTACTCCTATTTATAGGTGAAGGAGGCTCGTAAATCAACAAACGCCTCGATCCGCACGCCGCCTAAAAGAATAAAGGCAAAACGCTTCGGTCAAAGCAAAACTGACCCTTGGGATCCTCCCCCAAAAGGCGGCGTTAATTCAAAAAAAAGAATCAAGGGCATTTAATGCAGAAGATTTGCACACGTGGTTGGGACACCTGGCAAAAAGTTTATGCGGCCTAACAGTTCATGCGGCCAGATAAATCCATACGGCTGAACCATCTATGCGGTTAGCAAAGGCCATGCTTCTTATTCAAAGTATTTCAATTTTATAAATTGAAAACTTTGAAGGAGGTCCTGTCGAAGCATGGAAAATATCAGAATGATGCTCCATACGGCTCGGAAAAGGAGAACTCCATGCGGCTCATACAGGGGCAGTCTCATGCGGTTCGGAGAGACTCTCAGTCTCATGCGGCTCAGAGCAGGAGAATCCATGCGGCTTACATAGGGACAGTCCCATACGGCTCAAAGAGTCTCCCAGCCTCATGCGGCTCAGAAGTATATGCGGCTCACAAACGACCAACTGAGAGATGCGGCTCGATCAACACCATGTGTCCCCGTGGGATCCCTTCACACAGCTGGCCATCAAGTAATGGCCTTATTTAATGCTCTAATTTGACAGCAGACGGCTTTGGCATAAAGTGCCATGATGGTCCTGTCATAATGACAGGCTCTTCGGGAACAGGAGAAAATCTCTGACACAATCTAAGATTGCCACGTGGCTATTCCCATACGGCTTAATTGAAGAACAGCTCCATGCGGCTGACAGGAATCATCTTCCTGCGGCTCACCAAGAAGCCATCCCATGCGGCTCGTAAGTACTATACCTATACGGCTCACTAAGAAGCCATCCCATGCGGCTCGTAAGTACTATACCTATGCGGCACACTGAGACGCTGTCTTATACGGTTCATGGATATCATGCGGCTCTGGCAGGGTCCACCATTAAGATACGTGGCAGAGATTCAATTGCCTCCATGACTTGACAGCTGGTAGCAGGGTGATTATGGGATGCGTGGTTTTAAATCAATCAGAGATTTACCAGATCCCAATAACCATATTTAACGTTATCCTCACAATTAATGAGATCAGGGCATATCACTCGTGATCAAGCCAATGGGACACGTGGTGAGAGATCCGAGCTTGACACAACCAATCATGAAGATTTAAAGCAATCAGTATTAATCATTCACAGGATTCAATACTATCCACATTTATGGCCCAGATCCTTCACGCCTAAGACTAATGGTCCAGATTGATTAAACATCAGGCTGCCGCCACTTTGAGAATGGGTAATCATCCAAACCCTAATGATGCCCTCACTCCTATAAATAAGCAAGGTGCCATTCCCTTGCGAGACATACGGAGAGATTCCTCCAATAATCAGAGAGAAAATACACAGAGAGAGAGAAGCCAGAAGAGTAATAGAGGGAGAGCAAGAAGTGCATTTCTTCATCAACGCCAACCATCTCTTCACAGGAGCCAAGGCTGCATACCGATCGTCCAAGGAGTAAGGCAGGGCTGCCGTCGCCTTCCCGAGCCTCTATCGTCACCCCCCGGAATCTAAAATAAATAATTATACTTAGACTGCTGTACCTAGGTTTTCGTCCCTAGGCTTTCTTTGTACAAGCGAGTTTGTAACGTGAAGTAAAAGTCCGATCCTCCGATAATTGTTATGTTCTTTTATATTTCATGGCAAACAGTGATGATATAGAAAATAGAATCCAGAGGTAATGTGGACGTGAACTCATTTTTCTATAAATGATTTTCAAGTCCGCTGGGACTTAAAGACAGAATATCGTGTCTAAAAAGAAAATATCTGGATTTATCATAAAGAAAAGACAACTTTTAAAACAGCTGGATTTCAAAAGACGGAATTGATGATTTGGATAGACTTCACGGGGATTAATTATAAATGTAAGCCCGTTGCCGCAATGAAGTAGAGATGAAAAGACGGATGAATCAGCATGACTTTTCAAGGAAAGGTCACTTCAATTCTAAAGAATAAATGAAGATCTCTTCACAAGATGAACGAACATGCCTTTTCGAGGAAAGGTTGTTTCGATTCGCGAGACAGAATGTTTGGCTTTTTTGTCTATAAATAGTGTGGAAATTTCTAAGAGCATCATTCACCCATTTTCCTTCTTTTGCAAATGTCTTCAGAAGAAATGCCTAGGGAGACGGAAGTTATCCCAAAGATCGAAGTTATCTTCGACACTCCTTCCGATGAGCCTCCGCCGCCTATTCAGCCAGAAGTCGGAGAAAGTTCGGCTGTCCCTGGACAGAAGCAGGACATTCTCGCCGAACTAGTGGAGACTGGGAGTACTGCTGAAGAAGAAGCTTTAAAGAAGGTCGCCTGCGAACTGCTGGTGTCATCGGACAATAATGTCTTTGAGCTTCTTGCGAAATACATTTTCAATCAAGAGGGCTCCGGTCCTCGTTAATTTTATGTATTTCCTTCTGTTTAAATTTATACAAATAAGGAATTTTATTTACATTCTGAGTCTCTGTGTTGATATATATATATATATATATATATATATATTTTCAAACATAATATTTCTTGAGAAATTTGCCATTAATGGGCATCATGGCGACTCGACCATCCATACCAGTTAATTGATAAGCTCCATTGGAGAAAAGTTTACTAATAACATAAGGTCCTTCCCACTTCGCTTCGAATTTGCCTTTGCTCATGTGCGTCATAGTCGTAGGACGTCTGACGGTTAGATCTAGTTCTTTTTTTTGAAATGTTCGGACTTTGACTTTACGGTTGAAGGCTTTTGATAGACGATCTTGGTATAACTCAATATGTTGTTGAGCTAGGAGTCGTTTCTCGTCAAGCACTTCAAGCTCCTGAAGTCTCAGGCGATCATTATTTTCGGTTGTGAGTTCATTGGCAATGGCAATCCTTAGGAAAGGGATCTGGATTTCCAATGGTAAGATAGCCTCGCATCCATATATATACCAGAGAAAAGGGTGTGCAGCCTGTAGGAGTACGTATAGTAGTACGGTAAGCCCATAGACATTCTCCAAGCTTCTCACTCCAGTTTTATTTGTTGGTAGAAACAAACTTCTCGAGGAGTTTGATGATGGTTTTGTTAAATGCTTCTGCCAACCCGTTAGCTGCAGGATTGTAAGCTATAGAAGCAATATTATTGATCATGTTATCATCGCAGAATCGGGTGAACTTCTGACTGATAAATTGTGGCCCATTATCGTGAATAATTTGCCGAGGAACACCAAATCTATAAATCACATGATGCTTGATAAAGTTGATGACGTTGCTTGTCTTGACCTCAGCTAGAGGTATAGCTTCAGCCCATTTTGAGAAGTAATCAGTTATGGCTAATATAAACCGATGTCCTTGAGATAAGGGAGGGTTGATAGGACCGATGACATCCATTCCCCAAGCTTCAAAGGGCCAGGATGATACCGTCGGGAGAAGAAATTCTGACGGTTGATGAATGAAGTCAGCATGGATTTGACATGCTCGGCACTTTCTTGCATACTCGATTGCATCAGATACCATCGAGGACCAATAATAGCCCATTCGGCGAATACGATCCTGCAATTTAGGACCAGGGTGATGTGCGCCACAAACACCGTCATGAGCTTCACGAAGTATTTGTTTTGCTTCTTCTCCCGTAAGACAACGTAGGAGTAAGCCGTCGAACGTTCGTCGGTAAAGTTTCTTTGTAGTATGATTATAGTAAAATCTGAGTGACCGTCGCCGGATTGTTGTGGCCTCCTTAGGGTCTTCAGGTAGGATTTCATGGACCACGAAGTCTATGAAAGGAGTCCTCCAGTCTTCACTGATGGTACAAATTTCAACTGAATTTTTGAATTTTATGTTTGGGTTGTTAACTTCCATATTTAAGTTATTCTGGACACAAAATAACTCCCTATTAGTGATGACGATCATTTGTTGCCTTCTGACGGGAATTACTAATACTGCTGCAAGATTGGCGAGTGCATCAGCTTCTGTGTTACATGCTCGATGAAGAAGCCTTTGAATGAAGTGGCCATCCTGATCGCTGTATCATGATATGGAATCAAATCTTGATGTCAAACTTCGTATGTGCCTCTAACTTGATTGACAATCAGTTTGGAGTCTCCGTAAACTTCAAGATATTCAATATCTAATTGTTTAGCCAATTGGAGACCGATGAGCAGAGCATTGTATTTAGCCACATTGTTGGAACATGACTTATCTAAAGAATAAGCTCTTTGGATAGCTAACCCTTCTGGTGAGACGACGATGATTCCGATTCCAGCAACAATAGCACCTTTTGGTCTGATTCTGGATGCACCATCAAAGAATAGATGCTAAATAAGAATTTCTTTTGAAATTATGTTGGACTCCAAAGTTTCGTCTGGAATCTCATCATAGAGTTTAGATGTTTTGGGAACTTGATGAGCTGCTAGAAAGTCAGCAAGGGCTTGACCTTTAACAAACTTTTAAGGAATATAAACTATATCATATTGTGCTAACAATATGGCCCATATTGCGAGCCTAGAATTGAGTGTACTGGGCTTCTTCATCAGGACCCTGGGAGGGTTAACACTAGAAATAACATGAATAGTTTGGCCAGTGATATAATGTCTCGTCTTTTGAACATCAAACATCAAAGCTAGACATTCTTTTTCTACTGGAGTGTATCGATGCTCAGCTCCAATCATCATGCGGCTAAGGTAGTAGATAGCCTGTTCATGACCTTCTTTATTCTTCTGGACTAATAAGGCACCTAAAGAGTGGTCCATTGCTCGAACATACATCAAGAAAGGTATTTCTGACATTGGAGGCACTAGAACTGGAGGGTTCATCAAGTACCGCTTTATGTCTTCAAATGCTTGTTGACATTCTTCTGTCCAAATAAAAGACACGCCTTTCTTCATGATTTGTGTAAACGGTCTACAGCATCTAGAGAGATTTGAGATAGATCTCCTGAAGTACGCAAGCCGTCCCTGGAATCCTCGTAGCTCTTTTAGGTTGTGTGGAGGATGCATCTCTTGAATGGCTTTGATTTTCTCAGGGTCAACGTATATACCTTTAGAGGTAATAATGAATCCAAGAAATTTGCCACTAGAGACTCCCAGGAATGACTTGGTGGGATTCATCTTGAGTTGATACTGGCGTATTAGATCAAAAATAGTTCTCAAATCTTGAATATGGTCTTCTTTTAAATGATTTTTGATAGCAATATTATCAACATAACATTCAACAGTCTTTCGTAAATGATCACGAAAGATGGTGCTCATGGCCCACTCATAAGTTGCACCAGTGTTCTTAAGACCGAATGGCATAACAGTGTAGCAATAGACTCCAAGAGGAGTGCGAAAAGATATATATTTCTCATCTTCTGGATGCATCTTGATTTGATTGTATCCTAAAATCCATCCATAAAGGACATACGTTCAAATTTGCAAGTATTATCAATCATGACAACAGAGATCGGGAGAGGAAATTCATTTTTTGGGACAGGCTTCATTAAGGTCTCTGAAGTCGATGCAGACTCGAACTTTCCCTGTCTTCTTCAAAACTGGGACAACATTAGCCACACAGTCCGGATGTTGTTCTTCTCTGATGAAACCACAAGCGATGAGTTTCTTAACCTCAGCTTCTATGACATCCATCATGTCAGGTCAAAACTGACGTTGTTGCTGTTTGACCGACCTCGTATTTAGTAGAATGTTGAGCTTGTGGGTAGCGATCTGAGGATCCAACCCCGACATATCTTCATAGCTCCAAGTGAATACATTAATATATTCCCTAATGAGTTGTATTAGTTCTTGTTTATCCGCTTCAGGGAGGCTTTTGCTGACAAATATCGGTTTTGGAGAAACTTTATCTCCAATATTGACTTGAACTAGCTGATCTTCAGTAGGTGGCTCACGTTGCTCAAAGCGAAGCTCCCATTGAGTATCCATCCTTTGTGCCCAAGGATCATATTCATAAGCTTTGACAAAGTCTTTGTCATCTTTCGAGGACTCAGCAGTCACCATATCGTAAGATAGAGTCACGCGATGGACGTGCCCTACACTGGTATCTGAATCCCATGAGATAGAATCAGAAGAATTAGATCGCTCTTCTTCTTCGGATTCGGAGGCTTCTGGAGTCGGAGTTGGTGAAGTATAACCTAATCACCGCTTCGTTTTGCCGTAGTATTGTTGTGATTTTCCTTTTGGAGCAGGAATACGAATAGGAGTTCGTCTTCCTTTGTCGCCATTGAGACCAGCTTTAAAATCATAGCTCATCTTCTGAATGATATCTTTTGATTGTTGACTATAACGACGTAGTTGAAGTCTTCCGTTATCGTGATTTTCTTCTTCGCTGTCGGACATGATCTTCTGTTCCGTTCCTTTACTAAAAAGTATAGGAAGTTCATCTTTCTTCCTGGAAGGAACTAAGAAGAAGGAGTCCTGTATTGGCTCGAGCAATACTTCATTTTGGGAAGCTTCAACTGCTCCTATGGCAAGTGGTTCGAAGTTATCTAACATTTTTAAATAACATCGAGTATAATAAAAGACATCAGTATACTGTAAAGGAGATACTACTTTATTGATTTGAACATCGTCATTTATAACATGATTCTTAGCCTTCACAGAAGGCTTAGTAAGGTTGATAACCAGAGGAGGAGAAGGAGGAGGTTTGTTACGACGAAGGTCGATAACGAGAGGCTCAGAAGAGGTGAGCTTCCCTTGTTCCTTTTCCACAGCAGGAGGCCGTTTATTATGAAATGAAAGATGTATGGTCAATGTCTGAGAAGAAGAAGGACAAATAGCACGTCCTTTGACAGGGATCACGAGAACATCTTTTGAAGTATGTTTCTGATCCTCCTCACAATCCATTGCCAATACAACTTTCATGAACTCCTTTTTGTACATCCGAGAGTCCATAAAATATGCTTCAACCCCCTGAAAGGATTCAGGTCGGCTACTTCCTTTTGGACTTCTCCATTGGCATCCACATATTTGAAGCATTGATGTAAAGTGGATGGTACAATATTATGCTCATGAAGAAAGGGTCTTTCCAGCAAAGCATTGTAAGATCCGTGAATGTCGATCACGTAGAAAGTAACCTTCGTACGAAAATTGCCTATTTGAACTTTCAGGCGAATCTTTTCCAAAGGTTCACTTCTTCCAGAATTGAATCCCAGGATTGTCGTGATGGTTGTCGAAAGGTTGTGTACGGGAATCTTCAATGCATCTAGTAGAGTCTTTGGCATGATACTGAGCACAGACCCAGGATCGATCAGGATACGATCAACCTTCATGGTATCAATATATCCCGTGAAGTAGAGGGGTCGATCATGACGATTATCTTCTAACAGCATATCGTCTTGTGTAAAGGTGATGTTTGGCATCAGTTCCATCATACTATAACAATGAAGGCATGTTATGGTCTCATCCTCTAGTTTCTTGAAAAGTGCTAGACAAGTATCAGCTTGCGTTAAAGCTTCAATCAACGTTTCTCGAGTCTCCCTCGAAAGATGGAGTAGCTCAAAAATTGACAATCTTGCCGGAGTATTGGCCAGTTGAGCCAGTATATCAAAGTTATATGGCTTCTCAAGTCCCAAAGTTGGAGTTTTCTTTAATACTTTGTCGAAATGGATAGGTTGTTTTCCTTTGTCGGCTGTCGTAGGTTTGGGAAGAGTTGGCTCTATCTGAGGTGACGAAGCTGATAGATTATTGACAGCAGGAGAGGATGATGCTTGAGGAGCTTCCAGAGCTGGAGCAAGGTCTTCTTGACCTTCTGAATAGTCTCTTAGGTAAGGTTTCCCAGACCTGCTACCAGTCAAGACTTCTTCCTCAGATACAGGCTCAAAGGACACCATATTGCAATTCTTCGCCTGGATCTTGTTTCTGGAAGATTTCTTTCGGCGAGATAGAGAGTTTGTCCAGTAACCCAAACCAACCCGAGATTGGTTGTGAGAAAGACAGAGAAAGAGGTACAGGAGATCACTTTCCATGATTCAAACCAGAGGCCTCTTGTAGATCATATCCCATCTTTGTCATGAGTTCACAAGATTGTGGACTGTACAGATAGAAAGCTGGTTGGTATTTGGCGTCTGATTTTGACAATGTTGTCTTATCAATGGTGTAGAAGCATAGAAAAGAATAAAGAAAGACCTATGCGGCTCGAACAGAAGGATCCCTATGCAGCTCAGGATCCCCATACGGCTCAGACGCCCATGCGGCTCAGGATCCTCATGCAGCTCAGAAGTCCATACGGCTCAGGATCCTCATACAGCTCAGAAGTCCATACGGCTCGGATAGTTCCATGCGGCTCAGAAAAAATAGCCACGTGGCCTTCAACAGTTCTTCTCTACATTCGGCTGTATTTAATGCTCTGACGGCTGACAGCTATGACAGCTCTGACAAAAGGACATAATAATGACTCTGACATGATGGCGTGATCCTAGAAAAGAGGAAAAAATCTCCTGACAAAGCTGGCAAAATCCACCAAGTCCTGAGGTCACTCCATGCGGTTGTTGTATTTATGCGGCTGCCCATCTGCATACCATACGGTTGCCCATCTGCATGCGGCTACCCATCTACATGCGGCTGCCCATCTGTATGCGGTTGCCCATCTGCATGCGGTTGCCCATCTGTATGCGGCTGCCCATCCCCATACGGCTGCCCTTCCACGCACGGCTGTCCATCTGTATGCGGTTGTCCATCTACATGCGGCTGTCTATCCTCATGCGGCTGCCCATCCCCATGCGGCTGCCCTTCCACGTACGGCTGCCCATCATCATGCGGTTTCCTACCCTCATACGGCTGCCTATCCTCATACGGCTGAGAGGACCACCCATATGCGGCTCTGCTAGGAAGGCCCAGTTGAGACACGTGGCGCTCTTCGCGATAAGTGAGACACGTGGCAGTCTTATCTCCCCTGAAATTATGGGTGATAACAAATCTTGACAAAATCAGATTTGTTGCGATCATCATAATTGCCTAGATAAAATCAAATCAAGCAAATTGGACACGTGGCAGGCAATCACAAATCATGAATATTTATGGCAATCAACATTTACTGCCCACAGAGATTTGATACAATCACATTAATTGCTCAAATTTATTATATTCAAGATGAATGGCCCAGATTAATGGATCCTTAACCGCCGACTTTCGAAGGGGGCAATCATTTTGTAAACCGTAATGATCACACCCCACTCCTATAAATAGAAAGGTGCCATTCCCTTGCCAAAAGGAGACACGGAGAGACAGAAAGGAGAGAGAGAGAAGAGACGTTGGCGAAAAAAAGAGAGAGTCTTCTTCACGCAAGAGCATTTCTTCACCAGAGCCAAGGCTACGTCTGATCATCCAAGGAGTAAGGCAGAGCTGTCGTCGCTTTCCCGAGGCTCTATCGTCACCCCCCAGAAAAACGAAACAATTGTACTTAGATTGCTGTACCTAGGCTTTCGTTCCTAGGCTTTCTTTGTACGAGCGAATTTGTATTGTGAGTCTAAGTTCAGTCCTCCTATATAATTGTTCTGTACTTTTACAATCAATGGCAAATACGATGACGACTCTGCTGGGGACTAACTTCTCCATGGCTGAGGAGTTGGTGATGCAATCGGACGCAGCCAAACTTGGCTCCTCTCAACGAATGCTGGTCGCCCGGTTCGACCAACAGGCATTTGAAGAAATGCTCTCCGACGGGGGCGCTGGCCCGGTCCAGCGGCGAGCCCGCACGAAGAAGGCCCGTAAGGAGTGGAGACCCAAGTCATTCGCTCCTCCCCAAGCTCTGGACGGGGTACTCTCTGCTGCCCAAGACGGCGAAGGCAACTCTCATGCGGCCCCACTTTAAGCCATAGAGGACTCTGCTGTCCCCAAGTCCGACAGAGGAAAGCACTACGATGCTGGACTTGCAGGGGCAAAGGGTGATTCTATGTGCTCCAGGAAGAAGCCGAACAAAGGCACTAGCCACAGGCTGAATATTCATGCGGCCAAGATTTCCAGCCGCATGCATGATGTCCATGCGGCCGAAACTGCCAGCCAGATGCAGAATAGCCATACGGCCAAGAGTTCTAGCGGCATAAGGAAAACTTATGCGGCCGAGACTTCCAGCCGCATGAAGAAAGCCCAGGCCAGCCGCATGAAGGCTGTTAATTCCAGCCGCATGCTGTCTGCTCCATGCGGCTCAGTCTTCGATTGCCTCTCCTATGGTCCTGATCTCCCGTACTCCCAAGAAAATATGTCCGACTCTCTGCAGCCCCACTTAGACTCTTCCTACTATGTGCCCTCACGCACTAGAGTGAAGAAGTCGAGAGCGGCGCTGGCTTGGCGAGCTCGGTCCGCTGTCCCGACCTCTGACCATCCGAGCGCTCCATATACTGTTATGCGGGCCTCTAATGGAAAGTTGTACAGAACCACTCGAGTCCAGCCCCCGACGGCAAACGGACAAAATGGTTCCCAAAAGTCTTCCAAAACCCAGGGAGCAAACATGGTCATTCCAAACCCATCTGACTTGCATGAGGTTATCCTCCATAAGCGCAAGGAAAGAGAAGAGGCCTCGGTGCGCGAAGAGTCCTCCCACGGACATCACTGTACCCAAGTCATTATCAACTGCTGCTGTAACAAGGCGGTAGAACAAGCAGACCGACGGTCCGTCTTCCGACGGTTGCAATGCCCAAGCTCATAAGATGAGGCGCTCCTTATTGCCTCCTACAATTCTGTTCTAAAGATTCTCGGCAGCGGGAGAGGAAAGAAAACGAATGTCTCCAGCCCAAAAATTTCAACCGGTGTAACCAAGAGACTCTCTTCTAAACGGTTGTCTACCTCCGTTGCAGGAGGAGTTTACCAAGGTACCCGCTCAAAGACGAAATCTACCATACTTGGGGATTCGTCGTCCATACTTGGAGACACTGGAGCCGGGGGTAGCTCTCCTCCAAATATCCACGACAATCCGGTGTTCCAAGAGGATAATCCAGATGCAGCAGATCCCGACGTCCCCGGCGACGTCCATAATTCTCAAGATGAGGCAAGCTCTGAAGCTGGGGGTACCACTCTTTCTGAGTCCGAACCAGAAGAAAACATTCCCATATACCCTGACGACTTCTCTATGCGAGGGTACGACTCAGAGAGCACGTCCTCTACCGTCCCTTCCACCTCTCATCATATAAGGACGGTATTCATGACGGACAGCAACCAAGAGGGTCCCAGTGATCGCCAACGCATCGATACTATGGAGGCCATACTGCATGCTTTGGTCAAGTCTGTAGATGAGATCAAGGCAGCCATTCCCACTCTGCAAGGAAGGACGCCTGGCCAAACGAGCTTGGGTTCCGCGGTCAATGCGGACTCAAACTCAGCTGCACCAAACCCGGGCGATAATCCTCCTAAAATATCGACCCCCACCGCTGTAGACGAAGCCAGGGAGGCAATAAGAGAGGTCCAGGAGCTCCGGTCCATATTCCATGCCCGAAAAAACTGCCAAGTCCTCAGGATACGACAACCGTATCCCGCTGCGTGGAGATATGTTTCCTTCCCACCAAAGTTTAAACCATTCCACATCAATCCATATGATAGGAAGACATCTGCAAGCAGGTACATCACCTACTTTAAAGTCACAACCGACCATCTGCCCCATAACGATGCCATCCTTACGCGGTTGTTCATCGGAGCATTAGAAGGGGTCGCCTTCGACTGGTACCGTAACCTGCCGGACAATTGCATCCATTCCTTCGCCAGCTTCAAACGCATGTTCCTGGAGAGATTCTATGAAGTAGGACAAGACGTGACAATGTCCACTCTCATGGATGTTGTTCAGAGAGAAAAGGAGCTGACAAAAAATTATATCGAGCGGTTTCGCCAAACTGCGATGAAGCTGCCTTCTGGCAACCCTGATTCCTCCTTGATTGAAATTTGCCAAAAGAGACTGCTTCCCACAATCAGCCTCTGGATGGGCGAAAGTCAATTCAAGGATTGGAAGGCATTCATCATCAGTGCTACTAGCGCAGAAGATAAGGTGAAGAAGGCCCGCCAACTGGGATTGCACATATCGGAAGGGGAAGACAAGGGCAAACGCCCTAACGTCAACAACAACAACGGTGGCAATTCCTCCAGCAACCGAGACAACAAGGGCAAGCATGCTATGGTGACCGACACAGCCCCAAAGCCCGAATCAAAGCCGACAGAAAAGCAGTGGCCTCAGATGACCTATTCCTTCGAGGACAGCCATATCAAGCCCATCTTGGACATGCTCATACAAGGAGGCCGAATCCAGCTCCCTCTTCTCAGACGTGAGCCTCATCCTGCAGAAATGGAGAGTCCCAAGTACTGCCATTACCATCTCTATGTTCACCATGCTACACAAGACTGCTATCAGCTGAAGCGATACATCCAACATCTCATCGATTCTAATGCCCTGGCCATTAATTTAGAAGAGGTGACTGTGGTGGCCAACATGGTGTCAGTACAATTTGGCAGCTTCCCTCCAACAAAGGCTCAAGATGGAGTAGTACCCGTCCCCAGAGCAAAGATGGATGTTTCTAACCTTCCATTTCCCCGAGACCAAGCTGCTGGTCTAGTGCCCCTTACTACATCACGGGAGGAGATCATGTGGATCCATCCGGACCTAGTGCCTGAAAAGACTCAGTCTGTACCTTCCGCCACCAGCAAAAAGAAGAGTAGAAAAGTCAAGTCATGCCGCACAATCTCGGTAGAGGTTGAAGAAGCTACGGCTGTTGTTACCCGATCCGGTGCACAAACTCAACCTCAACCGGGTAACTCGGCTGAAGACCACCAGCTGACAACTCCTGATGCTCTAGGACCTTCGCAGCCTTCATCGACCGACAAGCCTAGGCCGAAGGAGACTCGTTTCGACAAACCGCTCCGAAGGGAGATACCTCATGGGCTGGAGAAGCCCTACAACTTTGATATCTTGGTGCAACTGGCCAACACACCGGCCAAATTATCGCTATATGAGCTCCTGAGACTCTCCAAGGATGTTTGCGTTACACTGAGCGAAGCACTCCAGAATACCGATGCATATCTGGCTCAGTCCAATCTCGCTGGGGAAAGCCCGCCTGCAGATCTTCAAGATAGCGCTTGCACAGGGTCAATGCCAAACATCGTCTTCACTCCGCAGGATATACTTATCAAGACTAACCTGCACGATCGCCCTCTGTATTATACTGGGTACATTAGCAATATCAAGGTCGATCGAATGCATATTGAACCTGGGTCCTCCATAACCATCATCTCGAAGAGCCTACTACATCATCTGCACATCCTAATACATCGCCTGACGCAGACAAGCACCGCCATCAGCGGTTTCAATTCGGGCAGGAGCTACCCTATCGAAAAAATTCGCCTGAAGTGTCAAATCGGCGACCTGCAGTCAGAAGTGACTTGTTATGTCATAGATGCGGACACTTCTTACAATATTCTACTGGGGTACCCTTGGATACACGATTACATGATCGTGCCTTTCATACTGTACCAGTGTTTCAAGTATGTCGACAAGCACGGGTTTGTGAGGACAGAATTTGCCGACATCGATCCTTTCAAAGGGGTCGAGTCTTACTACTCGGACTCCTACTTGTAGGAGAAGTCAAAGAGGCACCTTGTCGAAGGAGACACTCAAGCTCAAACTGAGGCAGCAACCGGATCATAAGAACCTCTGACGATTCACCTCCAAGCCCGCAAGCCTGGCATAACTGTGCCCCTTACAGCCACTCTGCGTAAGGACACAATTAGCCTCTCTGCACAAGAGGAACAAATGATAATCCGACTGCCAAGGTCTGGCCAAGCGTCAAGACCTACGGCAGAGCCACTGACAATCAGGCTGCCGAAAGCTATCTAGCAAAAAACATGAGAGCTCAATCCCTCTGTCAAGCCAATGACAATTCGTCTTCCCAGAATAAATCGGCAACCGAGCACTAAGCCAGGGATTGCTAGCCAGCCAACAACTCCCCGCCCAGCACCAAGCACCAAACTGGGGGTGGCTAGTGCGCCAACGACTCCACATTCTGCTCCATCCATGGAGCCCCTGACGATCAAGTTGCCCAAGTTATCCTCTCAGTCTGCGTTTGCACAGGGGGTGGCTGAAAAAGAACCGGAACTGGCCAAGTATGTGGCTGCTCACACTGATGTTCCATCCGCAGATGATGTAAACCACTGGAAAAGATACCGTACTTCATCAATAAAGGGCTATCTTTGAACTACATCGAGCTCAATAAGCTTTGTACAATATATGCTATAGAACACGGTATAGGTACTCACCTGCACACACAAGTGACAAATGTCTACACCGCCAACCAACTTACTCCAGTGGAGGACGCTTACCGCATAATCGAGGGAGAGGATCACCCAATCATCTTCGGTCAGAAGAATGATCTACGACCCTTCAGGATAGAAGAAGTTGAGCTCGAACCCGACACCGGGAGATTGCCCCTTTACCTGTATAGTTCCCAATCCAAGTCCCTTATGGAAAAACAAGGATATGATCTGGAAACTACACTGGGTTTGAACTACGGCACTGGATGGCGACTACCCTTGCAATCGCCAGTTCCAGCTGGAAAACCACGAGATTACTACAAAAACAGACGTGGGCTAGGTTACGTCACACCTGCAACGACACCTGAAAGCTTAGACGAGGAATGTGACTGGCATTCACACTCAACCGGATCTTCCACTTCCGATTCGGATATTAGCATTAGGGACGTATTCAGGCAAGTCTTGTCCGTCAATATGGCCCTGGCCGACGCCTACGAAGAAGATGAAGACATTCCCGAACTTCTTGAGCTAGAACCGTGGGCACAACAACTAGATACGTAGTAGGAAAAGTGGTTCGAGCAAAGGGAGCCTCCTACTGAGGATGAGGTTGTACAAGTCGATCTCGGTGATGAATCCTCTAAAAAGCCCATCTTCGTCAGCAAGAATCTGACCAACGAAGAGCGGGAATCACTACTACGACTCGTCAGAGAATACATCGACGTGTTCGCCTGGAGCTACGAAGATATGCCAGGACTGAACCCCGAGATTGCACTTCACAAACTCAACATCCGTTCGGACGCAAAACCGGTCAAGTAACAGCAACGTCGGTTCCGTCCTGACGTCATGAATGCCATTGAAGCTGAGGTAAACAAACTGATAGCCAGCGGCTTCATCCGCGAGGAACAGCATCCTGACTGGGTCGCCAACATAGTACCAGTCCTCAAGAAGAGTGGAAAGATTCAAATCTGCATCGACTTTCCCAATCTGAATGAGGCGTATCCTAAGGATGAGTTCCCTCTCCCTATCACAGACATCATGATCGATAACACCTGCGGCTTTGAACGTATGTCATTCATGGATGGTTTCTCGAGGTACAACCAAATCAAGATGTTCTCTGACGACGAAAAGCATACGTCATTTCGAACACCAATCGGCACATACTGCTACACAGTTATGCCTTTCGGTTTGAAGAATACAGACGCCACCTATCAAAGGGCTATGAGCATCATCTTTAGAGACCACTTGCGCAAGACAGTGGAATGCTATGTCGACGACATCGTCGTCAAGAGCCGCTCTAAAGAAGATCATCTGCATGATCTGAGGACAGTGTTCGACCTGATGCGAGCGCACAATTTAAAAATGAATCCCATAAAATCTTTCTTGGGCGTATCCAGCGGGAAGTTCTTGAGTTTCATCATTACCTCCCAGGGTATCCACGTAGACCCTGAGAAGACGAAGGCGATCATGGAGATGGGTCCCCCAAGAAATCTTCGTAAACTCTGAGGCCTTCAAGGGAGGCTAGCCTACATCAGGAGGTTTATCTCTAACCTCTTCGGACGGTGTCAGCCATTCACCCACCTCATGAAGAAGGGCATTTCATTCGTATGGGATGAAGAATGTCAGCGTGCCTTCGACAGCATCAAAGAATATCTGACGAACCCATCAGTCTTGGTAGCCCCGATTCCTGGAAGACCGTTCTTGCTCTATGTACGAGCGATGGAGCATTCTCTCGGCGCTCTGCTAGCACAAAACAACGATGCAGGCCATGAGCAGGCTATATATTACCTCAGCCGAATGATGATGGGACCGGAGTACCGATATACCGCCGTGGAGAAGGAATGCCTTGCTCTGGTTTTTGCCATTCAAAAGATGCGACATTACGTCACGAGACAGACCATTCATGTCATATCAAGAGTCAACCCCCTCAGGGTTCTCATGACCAAGCCGGGTGCACTCAGCTCTCGCCTCGCTACCTGGGCGATATTACTGTCCCCCTACCACATGATCTTCATCCCACAGAAGGCTGTTAAAGGTCAAGCTCTGGCAGACTTTTTAGCAGCTCATCCGGGTTCAGAGTCAACCAAAATAGATGAAGAGATTCCAGATGAGGTCCCCAATGCAAATATGGCCTCCCATGATACCATATGGCGAATGTTCTTCGATGGCGCTTCAAGAACTGGATCCAAGGGCAATATTGTCGCTGGAGTCGGAGTGGTGCTGATTTCTCCCTCCGGGCTGGTGATCAATCGGGCTTATTCCCTTACAGAGCCCTGTTCAAACAATGTGGCCGAGTACAACGCCTTGGTCATTGGCCTCCGACTTACAAAAGAGTTGGGGGTAGAGCGCCTTGAAGCATACGGCGATTCACAGTTAATCGTCAATCAGATTCGGGGTTCATACGAGGTTCGCCATGAGGACATGATTCCCTACCACCAAATATCAATCGACATCATCTCTTCCCTGGAAGGATTCTTCATAGAGCACGTGCCCAGGCTCCAAAACATTGAAGCCGATGCCCTAGCTGGCCTTGCCGCTTCCTTAGCAGTACCGAATCATGCCCACCACTTGGTCGACATAATAGGCAGCGAATTGGTCTGTCCCAGGAATAATATTCAGTGTGTCGAGAGTTACTCCGCTCTGACAGTCGACGAAGCGCCAGACTGGAGATAGCCATTCATCGACTTTGTAGTCTACGACATCCTGCCAGAGAATCCGAAGGAGGCCACTTCTATCAGAAGGCGTTCCCTCAGATTCTTTTACGATACAGAGACGAAAATGCTGTATCGACGATCATATGATGGATTAATGCTTCGGTGTCTGTCAAATACAGAAGTCAAGGAAGCTGTATGCGAAGCCCACGACGGCATCTGCGGGGCCCATCAGCCTGGCCCGAAACTACAAGATCGCCTCCGTCGAATGGGTTATTACTGGCCCACGATGGTTGCGGACGCGATAGACTATGCAAGAAAGTGCAAAGCCTGTCAAGTCCACACAGATTTCATCCATCAACCCTCCGAGTTTCTACATCCAACAGTGGCATCCTGGCCATTCGAGGCATGGGGAATGGACATCATCGGTCCGATCACTCCACCTTCGTCCTGAGGACATCGCTTCATACTCGCCATCACAGATTACTTCTCCAAATGGGCGGAAGCTGTTCCTCTTGCAGAGGTAAAGATTTCAAACGTGATCAGCTTCCTCAAGCACCACGTTATCTACCATTTTGGATTGCCCCGAAGGATTATCCACGATAATGGTCCGCAGTTCGCAAGCCACGCCTTCTATCGGTTTTACGACAAATACCGAATCCAGAATATTGCTTCAACACCATACAACCCCACGGCTACTGGTCTGGCTGAAGCATTCAACAAAACTATCATCAAGCATCTCAAGAAGTTCGTGTCATCAAACAAACGCGACTAGAACGAGAAGCTCGGCAAATACTTATGGGCGTACCACACTACAGTACGGTCTGCCACCGGGAACACATCATTTTCTCTGGTATACGGGAGTGAGGCAGTTCTCCCACTGGAGACTCAAATACCTTCACTCCGCGTCGCTCTCACCTATCGGTTGACGACGGATGATAATCACCATCGCTGACTACAAGAATTGGAGGCCTTAGATGAGAAGCGTCTGTTAGCTCAACAACGAATCGAGCTATACCAAGCCCGCATCTCCGGAGCCTTCAACAAGAAAGTTAAAATCAGAACATTCCAAGTGGGTGACCTCGTTCTGACAGTTCGGAGGCCGATGGTTATGACTCACAAAACCGTCGGCAAGTTCCAGCCAAAGTGGGACGGCCCGTTCATCATCGATGCTGTATTTTCCAATGGAGCTTACCGCCTCGCAAAACAAAATGGAGACTTGCTCATGTTGCCCATCAACGGCAAGTTCCTAAAGAAGTATTATGTCTAAAACGACATCCGCCAAGGTGATGAGTTACGTACCCGCTGGTACCTCTGAACTCACATCCCAACTACAAATCTGCCAAAGTAATAAGTTACGTACCCGCTGGTACCGCTGAACTCACATCCCAACTACACACCTTTCAGAATGATGAGTCATGTACCCTCTCGTACCACTGAACTCACATGCCGATTCCAAATCTCCCAGATTGTCGAGTTATGTACCCGCAGGTACCGCTGAACTTACATCCTGGCCACTACAAATAAATCCATATCGCATCTTCTAGGCAGTAAGTCATGTATGATTGTACCTCTGAACTTTTTTCCTAAAAGGAGCTTCCTCCTTATGATCCAATACCCGCACTTTCAGTACACAAAAAGGGTAACCGATCCACAAATTCTCCAAAACAACCAAGTCGATGTTACCTCTGAGTTGTTTTCATTTCCACCAAAAACAAACCACCCCCTTACATAGAACTTCCATGTCCTCATTACCTCTAAGTTGTTCTATATTCCCTTCATGGAGCCCCCTCCTGCCATGTCCTCCTTACCTCTGAGTGGGAAGGCTTCATCGAAGTAACCCTCATATTTACCACATCCTCATTACCTCTGAGTAAGTATGTTGGTTCCCTCTCGACTTATTATCCGTACCAAAAAAAAACCCCAGGGTACGCCAAGGATAATAGGCCCACAAATATCCTCCGCTGAGTCCACTCCTGCCACGTCCTCATTACCTCTGAATAGGAAGACCCCGCGGTAAAACCCCCATACTTGCCACGTCCTCATTACCTCTGAGTAAGTATGTTGGTTTTCTTTCGTCTTATTATCCGTATTCTAAACTAGGGTACGCCAAGGATAATAGGCCCACAAATGTCCTTTATCGACTACAAATGTTGTACTAAATTTTCTAGTACATACCCTTCAATTCTCATCATGCCCCGGGAGCCCAGCTGCTCCATGGCATTCTTTCTCCCGATACCGGGAACATCCGTGGCCAACTCACTATGGAATGTTCCAAGTATCCTCATCAACTTGCTATCCGTACCCGAAACCAAGGTATGCCAGGGGTAGCAAGTCCATAAACAGTCCCCCAGTGAGGCCAATACCACAACACTACAAACGCAATAAGCCATACAAATGAAGGGTAGAATAAAGCATACTCTTTTAATTGAAAGGCAAAAAGTACTACATGTTCTGGGGACCACGTCCCTCTCAAAAAAAAAGGGGGAAAGGAACGAAAACAAAAGAAGGGAAAAAGCCGACTATTGTTCGGCGATACATAATGCCCTGAGACGGTCCCTCAACAAGGCAGTCGACCGCTCAAATCGCTGTTTGGCCCGACGATCGGCCTCCTGAGTCAGTAGCGCCGCATCTTCCAAGGGCGCATGAGCCTGCCAGCCCTCCTCAAACTGCTTCAGAGCGCATTCCAGGTTAGCAGAAGCTCTGGAAACCCTTTCGACATCCTGAACAATCAGCTCCTTGTCCGCACGAGAAGCTTCAAGCTCAGATTCCAAGAAGGCCAGCCTCTTCTGAAGCTCGAGAATCTGCTCCCTTGTATCAATTATTCCCTGGGAGGCTGCCGCCTCCCGATCCCTGCAAGCCTCGCTCCGGTGGCTCAGCTCGTCGTACAAGAGAGACAGGTCGCCGAGGTCCTTTGTTATAACTAGCTTTGATGTATCTCGCACAAGCCTTATCTTCTCCAGGGCGGTGATGAGGAACCCCCGCTCCTGATCAATTGTGGCAGACAAATCAGCTTGTCGCAGTACTTGAAATTAGGCCACAAGCTGATCAGCCTCCAACAGTTTGGGCTCCAGGAACGCAGCTATCCCTTCCCCGCCAGGAAGGGCCTTGAGAATGTCAATTTGGCCTTGGGCGCATTGTCGGGCCAAGGCAAAAGGAGTCCCCCGCTCCACTGCAGCGTCTACTCCCCTCCTCAAATGGTGATAGAAACTATCAACCACATCCTGCGACACCTCATCCAGAACTTTCGTAGAGGATGGTGTCAAAGAAAGTGTAGCTGGCAGTGTCGAAGAAGACGCAACAGAACTTGTCGCCCCTGCCATAAAGAAAATAAATTCTAAGTGAAAGGACGCTTGAACAGCGGCCAATTCCTCCTCCGCGGCCCGAATAGTCTGGATACTCGGTAAGGCTGAGAGGTCAACCCTCAAAGTCGTATAAGCAAAAGAAGATGCCGGAACCATTACTCCCTGTCCGGGCAGTGTCGCCATACGACCTCCCGAACTCGAGCCAGCGGGAGGTCCCTCAAAATGAGCCAGAAGAGCAGGGGGCACACTCCCCTCCACCAGTTTTCCTCTGGCAGAGCCTACCATAACAATGTCCGTCATCGGTACTGAAAGGACAGGACCTGTATGCCCAGAGCAACCACCAATCAGTCTAACCCGAAGGATGTGATGATAAAGCGAATAGGCCTCCTCATTAGTTAAAATGTGGCTTATCTTACCAGGGGAGGGTTATGAAGGCTGAGGCTCGTTCACAACCACCATAGTCCCCTCACCTGTGACCCCTAAACCAAGGTCAGCTAATTCTTTTGCTCCAGCCGCCCCTGAAGGGGATACGACTGGATCAGCATCACCTTGATAAAATTCGGCAGTTTCGGGGACAGGTTCATCGGAGCCCCCGTCATCTGGGGTCGAGACCTCAGCAACGTGAGATCCCTCGGCCGCCTCCGGAGGAGCCCTATCAGAAATGATGGCGGTACACATGTCACTGACCATAGCGGTCAGGACCGGATCGACCTCAGCAGTCGGTTCTCGAGAAACTGACTCCTCAGACGCCTACAAAAGCAAAGAAAGATGATCAGGCCATAGTACAAAAAAAAGAAGGAGAAGACAATTATGATTCAAGTCACCTCAGAAACTGCATCAACATCCTCGGTAAGTAGCCGACGGGATCTGACAGCAGCCCGTTTTATGGAATAAGTCATGTCGATATCAGCAGACTCACTCCGGCTCTGCTTACGCGGAGGACTAGGCACATCAGGCGGCTGATCCGCCACCACTTCATCAAACATAATGGGCGGTTGTTCCGTCGCCACCTCGTCTGGAGGAGGGAGAGGATCATCGGTACCCTGCTCGCCATCTTCTTCATCCGTAGTGGTGGACTCCGAGTCCGGTACGGAAACTGTGTTCGCCCTCTGCTTCTTCGTCTTCGACCCTTGGGGCTTCTCTGCCAAGCGGGTACTAACAATATAACTGGTATGCGGGTCAAAATTAATCAGAAATTTGCTCGCAGTGACGTGGTAGAGAGCCACTAAATACAAAATCTCCCCTTGTGTCTCAGCGTCAGAGACCGAGAAACTAGCACGGGTATGAGAAATATTATAATAAAGTCAGGCTCTGATGCCATCCAGAACACTGCCTTCAAAGCCCAGGCAAGAGCTGGGACTCTCTAGGAACAACTGGCTGTACCCAAACTGGCGAGAGAACCGACTGGGCAAGTAAGGTTCCAAGTATACGGTATTACGGTTGCGATATACTAACTGCGAGGGACGGATGTTACGCAACCAAAGAAGCATCTTCCCAGATAAGAGGAGAGGAGGCTCGGTACCATCAACATGTATACTCCTCACCTCCTCAGTAGAAAAATGGGGAACAGACACGAAGAAATTATATCCATCCACCCTCGCCAGCGCCCTCCGACAGGCGGGCATAGTGTTGTACTCCCAGGGCATCCGACGGTACTGAAAGATAAAGCATCGTCGTCAGTCACACCATCTTCTGGGCCAGGTCTCATCAAAGATCGGCAGTGCATTAATAGCCACCCCATCAGATAGTGATAAGGTAACTCGATTCGCTCAAAGTTCATCGCTGTGTCACATGCAATAACTTTGGATAAAAAGGTACATAGGCCACGGTGTATACTGTATACCATGGCCGGAAGAAGAGCCAGTCTGACCCTGAAGGCCAGCTTCACGGCAGGAAGGATAAAATTACGGCTGATTCTCTCAATGGAGCCATCTCCTCCTGAGACCACACAATTTCGTAGCCATACCATCAAGAACCCTGCCAGGATTACCTTCTCCGACAGCGGCTGGGTATCCTGATAAAAATAATCAAAGGAATCAGTTTGGCTCCCAAATGTGTCACTCAAGGCCTTCGATTTCTTGGCAGTTAATGCCAGATCCTGTACTTGCTCTCGGGTCAGAGGATTTTGGGGAGTAACTCGGCTTGAGGCACCTTGCTGAAAAAGGTGGGAGAGCCAAGACCTAGTATGCGAAAGGTTTCCTTCCGAGTTACTATCCTTCTTGGTCGTCTGCTGACAGTAAGTGTGATGACACAGTAACTCCTGATAGACAGCAACGAAACCCGAATGGCGTTGCTCCAAATCTTCGAACTCCTCGTTCGTCAGAGTATATACTTCAAATACTTCATTACCCCAAGACAACCTAGAGACGGCATGCATCTCATGAAGAGCGAGACCAATATTCCCTCCTGGTGCAAAGAAGGTCCCCGTCCGCTGGTTGTACATCTCCAAGAGAGCCATGAACAACTCCTTATTGATGGGCAACCCGTGACATGTACCCCGGATGGCATGGTAGAGATCAACCTCACGCAGGAAAGTCCCATATTCTCGCAAAATCTACCCGGTCAAATTAGCCCACGAAGGGATGGGGCGTATCCAGTTCAAAAGCGAGAGCCGGCCAATAGGATAAGACCCTTTTTCGAGCAAGTTGATTCAGGAAAATGTCGGCTTGAGAGAATAAGAAATTGGGACCTTGCGTATTTAAAAAGGTACCCGGGGCTAGCCCCATTACGGAGCGGCTGACCGGTTCCCTGCCCGCGTACGCTGATCCAACATGCTTATTGTAGTGTATGTTACCCACAATCATTCTCGACCGGCTCGGGGTCAAGGATTCCTGTATCCTCCTGTCCACCGGCAACATATTGAACCACACCAATGGGAAATGACGTTCCAGCTGGGGGATGTGGATCGCCCTCCCGGCAAAAATAAAATTCCAATTCTCGGATATATCCAATACCCGAGAGTTTTTCACAGTCAGGGCATCCCCGAAGAAGAACGCCGGCTTCAGGTACTTTCCCTCCAATTGTCCTGAGTTCAGCATGGCACAGAGAAAGCGAAAGGGCTGGTTCTTGATAAGAGTCAGCCTCTCCTCAGGCTCATTCTTGGGCAGTTATTCTGCCACATGCCGAACTAGTTGGTCAAGCCGAACTCCTATGGCAAATTGGGCCTGACCCACCAGAGGTTCTCCAGCAGCATTAACTGGCAAATTCACTGAGAAGAAGACAAAAGAAATAAGTTAAAAAGATGGCCAAAGAAAATTGACTGGTGCTCTCAAAGCCTATGCGGCTCGGACTCAATGAAGCCTCATGTGGCCCAACTCAGAAAGTTCATGCGGCCCCGATTAGCGAAGTGCTTATGCGGCCACAACAACAGTTCTCATGCGGCTCGGACATGGAACATACCCCATGCGGCTCGAGACGTGAATATAGCACATATAAAGATGAAGGCTCGCGCATAAAACATGCCACGTAGCCATAACAGTTAGGGTTCCAAGCTAACGCAGCATCCTTACCAGCAATGGTAGGGTGGACGTCAGGGTGAACTACGGGCACGTCGGCCTGCGGAGGAGCTGCCACATTCGTCGTCGCAGAAGCGGCTTTCATACCCTTCGTCGCCGACGAAGATGCGGCCTTCTTACCCTTCGCCGCAACAGTCTTCTTGGGAGCCATTACTGATGATCAGAGAAGGAAGACGAGGATAAGAGATCTAGGGTAAGAGCAGAAAGTAAAGAAAGTCTTCTTTCCAAACACTCTACTATTTATAGGCAGAACCCATAGACCGACGCATCGATCCATGTGCAGCATAACCGACTCTTCGGTTATCAAGATAATCCGATTATTTAAGGCTAAACTCTTGGGATCCTGCCCCAAAAAGCGGCCTTAAATCTGACAGTAAATCAAAGGCAATCAATACAAAGATTTGCACACATGGCATGAAGACGTGGCAAGGAGCCCATACGACTCAGATGGCCATACGGCTGGAACGACCATGCTGCTCAGATGGCCATGCGACTCAGATGGCCATACGGCTGAGGGGGACCATGCGGTTGAGATATCTATGCGGTCAGAATATCCTATACAGCCCGAAGAGTTGTTACATGGCCATGCTTCTTATTCAAAGTATTTCAATTTTGCAAATTAAAAACTTTGAAGGGGGTCTTGTAGAAGCATGGAAAAGAATAAAAAAAGACCTATACGGCTCCAACAAAAGGATCCCCATGTGGCTCAGGATCCCCATGCGGCTCAGACGCCCACGCGGCTCAGGATCCTCATGCAGCTCAGAAGTCCATGCGGCTCAGGATCCTCATGCAGCTCAGAAGTCCATGCGGCTCGGATAGTTCCATGCGGTTCAGAAAAAAGAGCCACGTGGCCTTCAACAGTTCTTCTCTACATTCGGCTGTATTTCATGCTCTGACGGCTGACAGCTATGACAGCTCTGACAAAAGGACGTAATAATGACTCTGACACGATGGCATGATCCTAGGAAAGAGGAGAAAATCTTCTGACAAAGCTGGCAAAATCTATCAAGTCCCGAGGTCACTCCATGCGGCTGTTGCATTTATGCGGCTGCCCATCTGCATCCCATGCGGTTGCCCATCTATATGCGGCTACCCATCTACATGCGGCTGCCCATCTGCATGCGATTGCCCATCTGCATGCGGTTGCCCATCTTCAGGCGGCTGTCTATCCCCATGTGGCTGCCCTTCCACGCACGGCTGCCCATCTGTATACGGTTGCCCATCTACATGCGACTGCCTATCCTCATGCGGCTGCCCATCCCCATGCGGCTGCCCTTCCACGTACGGCTGCCCATCATCATGCGGTTCTCCACCCTCATGCGACTGTCTATTCTTATACGGCTGAGAGGACCACCCATATGCGGCTCTGCCAGGAAGGCCCAGTTGAGACACGTGGCACTTTTTACGATAATTGAGATACATGGCAGTCTTATCTCCCCTGGAATTATGGGTGATAACAAATCTTGACAAAATCAGATTTGTTGCGATCATCATAATTGCCTAGATCAAATCAAATCAAGCAAATTGGACACGTGGCAGGCAATCACAAATCACGAATATTCATGGCAATCAACATTTACTGCCCACAGAGATTTGATACAATCACATTAATTGCTCCAATTTATTATATTCAAGATGAATGGCCCAGATTAATGTATCCTTAACCGTCGACTTCTGAAGAGGGCAATCATTTTACAAACCCTAATGATCACACCATACTCCTATAAATAGCAAAGTGCCATTCCCTTACAAAAAAGAGACACGGAGAGACAGAAAGGAGAGAGAGAAGAGAGGTTGGCGAAAAAAAGAGAGAGTCTTCTTTACGCAAGAGCATTTCTTCACCAGAGCCAAGGCTACGTCTGATCGTCCAAGGAGTAAGACAGAGCTGCCGTCGCTTTCCCGAGCCTCTATCGTCACCCCCAAAAAAACTAAACAATTGTACTTGGATTGCTGTACCTAGGCTTTCGTCCCTAGGCTTTCTTTATACGAGCGAGTTTGTATTATGAGTCTAAGTTCAGTCCTCCTATATAATTGTTCTGTACTTTTACAATCAATGGCAAACAAGTAGAAGAAGAAGAAGGATTATCTGCTGCCGGGATGAAGGTAGCAGTTAGAGGTGGAAGACAAGGCTCACCAAATAAAATCATGTGACATGATTTTTTTTTAGTAGCCTTCTTGGACTTAGTGGAAGAAGATGGTATTTCAAAGTCTACCACTAAATCTGGATGGATCCATATGATCTCCCCTTTATCACTAGACAGAGAAACAAGACCATCTGTCCATGCTGGTGGAAGATTGACTATCTCCAGAGTAGTTCTCGGAATGGGGACAATATCGTCTTGTACAAGTTGAGCTGGAAAATCTCCAAACTGTAAAGAGACGAGATTAGTCGTTACAGTTTTCTCATCTTCTTGGAGAGTGATTGCACCAGAGTTGACCATCTCCTGAATTTTACCCTTGAGCACATAGCACGCTCGAGTTGTATGTCCAATAAACCTGTGGTAAACACAATATTTAGGATGGTCAGTCTTACCAACTTTATCTAGCCTTTTAGGTTCTGGCAGTTGGAGTTTGTTGCTCTTGATGAGGCAATCAAAGATACTCATGATGTCATATTCATCGAAAGAGTATTCTTCTTTTGGACGAGGTGTTCGTTATGGTGGTGCTGAAGAGGTAGATGTTGGCTGATTTACATTGATGGCCAGGGCTTCTATGCCTTTGATGTTAATGGCCAAAGTCTTCTTACTCTTATGATTATTCTGTCGGCCATTATTATTTGGTGTAGCACGTTCCTCTTTGTCAAGATTAGGCATTTGAATGCATAATTGTTTGAATTTGTCAGCACTTTCTTCTGCGACTTTGGCGTTCATTATAAAAGAAGGCCAATCCTGGAACTGTGTTGATCCTGTCCACATGCTAATTATAGGCAACAAGTTTGATTTGCAAGTGTCTATAGTTAAAGCATCTGGAGTTCCGAGAGACATTTTGAGTGCTTCACGGCGGAACTGTTCAATGAAACATTCAGTCGTTTTATTATGTCGTTGTTTGATTTTGATGAGAGCAGACAGTCATGTCGTTGGTTTCCTTATAAAATTATTCTAAGAACATTTGTTTGAAGCCAGCAAAATAGGTTATGCACCCATCTGGTAAACTACGATACCAGTCATATGCTGCACAATCTAAATAGCTAACAAATACTCTGGTAAGAAGAGCATCATTTGGTTGGAGTTGATCAGTCATTACTTCAAAGTGGTTGAGGTATTGACTTGGAGATGTGCTGCCATCAAACAGCATAATAGTAGAAGGTTTGTATTTATGAAGAAATTGGACTTCTTTCCATTCTATGGGATAGGGCTGTTTGATCCCAAGCTTCTGCAGGCCATCCTTTTGTTTGAAAGCTCCAAATTGAGTACGTAAAATTTTTACGGTCTCATTGGTATCTCATGTTGATTACAGAGTAGTAGATTGATTCAATGTGTTAGGAGGGGGTACCGCATGATAAGTACCACCCCCTATACCAGATTGACTTGGAATAGCCTGTGCAGGAATGGAAGCAGTGTGAGGAGATTGTACCCCCAGATCAATATTGGTAGGAATTGACGTTGTCATAGGTTCTTGAGTCGGAATCAGATTCGCGACTGGTGGAACTGTATGTTGTGCCGTAATCACAGCATGCAGGCATGCCATCATCACAGCCATGTTCTTCAAACTAGCCTCCAAAGCAGTAATTCTCTGCTCTTAACCGGAAGAAGTAGAGGTATCTTGATCTTCTGTGACAGCATAAGCAGTCACTTCTCTAGCCTTTGAAGATGAGCTTGTAGAAAGAATGGTCCTTTCAGAACTTTCACTGTCAGCGTCAAAGTCACATAAAGAACTATCCCCAGAATAAGTGATAGGGATATCTTTTTGACTGAAGGAATCTTGGTTTGAATCAAGAAGATTTCTTTGACCGATTGTGTTTCCGCTTCTTGATCAAGTATATTGGTATACTCCTTCACCGGATTCATGAATCCGATCTAAGTATTGTTGACTAGGATTACGAGACGCATTACGTCTTGGACGTTTTCCACCCACAGTGCTTCGAGATACCATGTTGACAGAAGCATAGAGTAGTTCATCTTCGTCCACTAGGATTGGTTCAGGAGTCTGAACATAATTCAAACGGTCAAAGACGAACCGCTTGGCTGACTGACAACAGCATTTGATGACAACTTCGTGATGGTGGTTGCAATCATGTTCTTGTTGTTGGATTACCGCTAGACGGGATGGATTTTCAACCTTCCGCTTCTGTATTAAGAGTTCACGGAGGTCACTAACAGGACGAAAAAAAGTTACAGGAACGTAGTCCTTGATGATATTCGGGACATGGTTCCTGTTCCTGAGATATCCTGTTGTCACGCCCCAGTTCCAAAATATATAGGAACCTGAGCGTGGCCATGCCAGCTAATACGATCTAGGATAAGCTCCCAATTTAATGGACTTAACCCTGGACGTACTCCGCTGTAAAGGGGTAACTAAGAGTAACGGATCATCAACATCTCAATCCACAGTAATAAAATGAATACCAAGAATGAACATAATATACTAAAGTTGGCCACACAGTAATATACATGTTCGAACAAGCTCGAGAAAGGAATAAGCTTGGTAATAATATACTACATAGCAGTATGAAGCAAATATAGGTGAGGGTATAAGCTGGAAAGAGTAAATGGAAATAGCCAGAACACAAATATAAATATATACCTGAGGCCTCGGTGTATCATGCAGCACCTGTCCAACTACTTTGTACTAACTGCTCAGCGAATACCTTGAGAGATCACCAGGTCCTCAGAGGGACGTAACAAGATACAGAGATACATGCCATAATGTTAACTGAATATAATGATCAACCTGAGTCACAACGTGGTCCAATATCCAGTCATCAATCAGCAACCATAACTCTGACCACTCCTGGTCAAAGGATGGTATACCAGTCCATGATAAGACACTGTTCCATAATACGGTCCGACATGGGTATACGAACTAACCAATCTATGTGAATGCATGTTGAAGACAACTTTGGAACGTATGGGTAGGTAAAATAATTTTATCGAAGCACGGGCCGACGTCGGATCACGAGCAGAAGGATTTGCGTCGGACCACGGGCCGAGCGTCGGATCACGAGTCGATTAGCACAATACTAGCGTACCTTCCGACCGAACCTAGCGCGCAGCAAGTGGCCGCTACCGGATATACCCACTAGTAAGGGCCCATGCCCATAGCCGGGTCCCCGATGAGGCTAACATAAAATAATGTAACTGTTTGTCCCATATGCCTGCTGGTTGTCGTCCCCGTCCCAGAAAATGTACAAGTCGTATCCACGACTCAGACAATCTATATCTCAATGCGAGTCTCTAGTCTAGACACCATCTAACTCTATATGTACTGTCATACGAACCGCTCACATCGATGATCAATCGAATGCAAAAGTTTGTGCCAACACAATGACTCTCACTCAAGGTGCCGTGAAATGTCTCGTGTCAAGTCATAAAGTTATCTGGGATAACTTCACCATGTCGGATATGTCTACTAACTCTAGGTCACACACGCACGCACCCATAACATCGATGCCATCATCGGTAACACCCAAGTCATCCTTGGATACACACTACCAGTGCCACCAGCTAACAACATATGAGTATATATAAATAATATAAACAGAACAAGTATGGCAAGGTATCTTGCCTGGGGTGAAGCAGTGAGCCGATGATGTCCTGCAGACAAATTGCCAAATCCCAGAAAGGTAGCAGCATAGGAGTCTCCATGAACGTCGCCGGATGCTGAAATAATCATCACCAATATTCCCAGAATAAGCAAAATAGCTAGTATAGGCTATCCATAAGTCCAATTCTGGACACAGGGGAAAAATGGTAATTCGGATCAAGATGCGGTCCACCGTTGGACCCTTCTTGCACCGAAAAACATGTCAAGATCAAAGTCAACAAAATCTAGCAAACTATTTGTCTACGAGTCCGAAATGACGATACGAACCCAATGGCATGTCCAGAAGTGGATTCCGGTGAGCCGATCTCAAAGTGGTTCGTTGACCCGGATAGTGGAAATCTGGTTTGCACAAAAATGCGTGCCAGAGCCCAAGTCCACTAAATCTAGCAAAGTATATGTCAACGAGTCCAGAATGACGATACAAACCCAATGGTGTGTCCAGAAGTGGATTCCGATGAGCCAATCTCAAAATGACCCGTTAACTCGGACAGTAGGGCCCACCTTGTACCGAAATACGTGCCAGGGCCCACATCATCCAAATCAAGCAAACTTTATATGAATTTGTGCCAGAACGACGCCACAAGTCTACTGGTGGTGTCAAAATTGGAATCCGGAGTCCCCGGTTCGAAATTGGGTTTTTACAACTTGAAAATTACAAATTCGGGCGGCCAACTTTGGCGTTGAATTCAACGAACAAATATGCTCACAATGAAACAAAACTTTAGGAGCAGGAAGAAGGTTATACCAGCTGCGAACAGGAGCCGGTAGCACACCAAACGGAGCTACGATGGCGGAGATACGAGCCGACGAAGTTGGCTCCGCAAAACTGCCCCAAAATTATATAATTTAAACGGTCAACTTGGTGGCTGATTTTGACATATCAAAATAAAGAATTAACGGCTAAAACTTTAGGGGGAGGCAGAGCTATATACCGAGATTGTAACGGAGGAAGGAGTGCGGCGATCTAACGGTCGGATTGTCCAGAAAACACGTACAAATTTGCAGTCTCGAGACGCGTATTCTGGCCTCTCCAACACGTACGTCACGATGGGATTTCGATCCCGAAGTCGAAATCGACTTCCCGTCGAATTGGTCACTGTCGGGGTGGTGCACGGTGGTGCATGGGAGTTCGCCGAAGGGGCGCCAGCCTAGGGGTGGTGGTGCGGTGGCCGGAGATGGCCGTACGGAGTGGCCGTGGCGATCGCGACGGTGTCACACGGGCGAGCTAGCTGCACAGCAGTGACCGCTGCTCACGCGTGCGCATGCAGGCTCGTTGGGGCGGCGCCTCCCTCCTTGAGGGTCTTCGAGGTACGCCCGGCCGAGAAGGGCCACGGCGGCCGTGCGGTGGCCGTCTACGCTGCTACAGCTGCTGTTTGTTGCTGCTGCCGCGCTGCTTCGTGCAGCTGCTGCTGTCGCGCTGCTCGGCCATGGGCGGCCGAGCTCCGGCCAAGGGAGGAGGAGGAGGTGACCGAGGAGGAGAGAAGGTGGTGGTGGCGGTAGTGTGGTGGTGGTTGGGATGATAGTGATGGTGGTGTATGGTGGTGATAGTGTGGATGATGGTGGTGATGCCCATGGTGGTGGGGGTACTTGATGGTGGTAGTAGTGGTGAGCTCTCGGTTGGAGGAGGAGGAACTGAGTTGTGGTGGAGAAGAGAGAAGGGGCTGGGATAGCTGTCGAGTTAGAAGGAGAAGTGGAGAAGAAGATGGTGAACGTGATGTTGTTGTCGGATTAGGGAGTGGGAGAGGCTATGTGTAGAGAGAAGAGAGAGGGGAGTATGGTGTTTGAAAAATAGGGAGGGGGAAGTAGGGATGAAAGTGATGGAAAGAGAGAGAAAGTTGAGGGAGAGAGAGAGTGTTCGGCTAGGGGGTGTGTGTGTTCTGGTTATGGTAATAGGGGGTGATGTGGTGGAGTGATTTAAGGAGAAGAGAGAGAAATATTGTATATATATATATTAATTAAAAATAGAGAGAGAAAGAGTGATATTTTAATTATGGAAGAGAGAGAAATATTTGTGGGGTGTATGGGCAGTCAAGAGAGGGGTCACACCAAACTGGGTTGGGTGTTGGATATAGTTTGGTCGAGTTTGGGCTAGAATTTAATTAAAATAACAAATTTAAGCTAATTAAAATCATGGATGAAATGGGAGCACAAGGGAGATCAATTTGGTGGCACGCAAGTGGCACGTACATGGTAGGCTCAAAACAGGCCAGAACTATATATTGGGTCGAGCAGATTGGACCGATGTTAGGCCCGAAAATTAAGTTGGAAGTAAATGTGACTCAGTGGGGTAAATCGAGATTGGGTCAAATGCCCCCAAAAAGTTGTGCGAAGCAAATGAAGCACAAAATGGTGTGTCTGAGTAGGACATGATGGTCATGGGCGAAGAGTGTCTCGAGTAGATCATGTATGACAAGTTGGTTTGGAGAAAATGTCTAGTCTTGTGCTCCTAATTTGAAAGTCACGGTAACGTGTCGATAATGATCAAAAATAAAAGTGGAAATTTAATAAAATGATAAAATGACCTAAATTGGCCCGAAAGTTCTGTGATGCAAATATAGCACAAGGGAACAAGTTTGAGTGGGACACGATATATCAACATGAAGATAAACTTGTCTAGATCAAAACTCATGAAGGGCGTTTCGAGATACTGATATCTCTTGCGCTCCAAAAATAAGTCACGAAGAGATATATTTAATAATAAAATAATTATTTATTAAGATATCTATTGAACACCTTAATAAAATTTAAAATAACCCCTAAAATCCAGGTTGCTTACAACCTACCCACCTTATAGAATTTCGTCCTCAAAATTACAATAAGACATGGTATAAGAAGATAGAAGATTAAAATCTTAATGGAGTCAAGTACGACTAGTCTCAACCAGAAGATCATAGCCGTGATCTACTAGCAAGGTTTTGGAAAGGAAAACTGGGATTTAGATATTACAGTCTGCAATAATCTCAGGTACTATCAGGGTACTATTGGTTAAGATTTCAATATGTTAGAAGGAATTGACTCGGTTGAACATAACCAGAGCAAGGGGGCATAAAGGGATTTGTTAAACAAATTCAAGTGAATCACGAACAAAAAAGTTGCAGCTAACGGTACAAAGAATTTCAAAAAGCTCTAGAAAAGATTTTCCACAAGAATATCGTACGACTAAGTGGATGCTTGATCAAGAATTTGGGAGGAATGACATCTTAGGATAAGATGATCGTTTGGCAGAAGAGAGATGAGATCAAGGTTTTGGATTTGGGATCAAGGCATGGCTAAGGAAGAATACGATCTTTTAAATCATAATTTAGAAGGATAAGCTGGCTAAATTACGCAACCGTGATTTGCAAGCTTAGAAATAGGAAGGGAAAGATTATGGATGTGTCTCAAGCAAATATGAAAAAGTCACCTAAAATAATCAAAAAATCAAGCGGGCTGAGATAATTACACACCAATTCATACTAATTTATCCTATCTATCAGGTCCCTAGGATAATATATGATCTATCAAGCACGATCGGTCTCTTATTCCGTAATCCAACTCATAATATTTTGAAAGTCCTTGATACCATCAAATGTTCTTCCATTCGTACACTCCATTCTATGGCTCTTCCTTTTCAATTGTAACTTTCACTAACACAATATCAAGATGCTTATAATGTAATATGCTCAGGCCTTCAGACGTCTTTAATTCTTGAAACTTTAATTCCTAATTTATCCTCTTTGGAATATCTCAATCCTCGAGAAATTTGTCATCCACTATGTACTTACTCGGCTCTAAATTCTATGTCTCAACTATCTAGGACTACTCTACCTCTCTATCTTGAAATATTTCCTTCTCATCTCATGCCATAATCTCGTTTAAGTGCTAAAACCTTCCATGTCAATATCCTTATTTTTTATTATCAATTTCCCAATCTTACCTTATGTGTCATAATTGTATCGTCTCCCTCCTCGAGATGATCTCCTCACTCTTTATCTGAATCGCAACTTCAAGATCTTGCTTAAGGGTATAGTTCTCTCTATAATCACCGTTATGTCATCTTAGATAATAATGGTCATATACCTCATCCTGATAACTTTTCCTTAAATTTTAATCTTATTTCCCTCCATTTATTCAGACCAAACATATCATTCCTTATAAATTTCTCTTCTTGTATATCCACTTATTATCCTCATATTAACACAATGTTTTAGATGCAACTCCTCAAGGGTCTCTAACTAACTTGCATCAATAAGGGGTTTACCAGCCCGCCTTAAGGTATAGTTCTAACTCTATTCCTAGATTCTTGGCTATGATTAATCCTCGAAGATCTTGATCAAATCTTAAACTTAATCCATCCTAAAACTCGACACTATACATTTACAAGCCTTAAGTCGTATCCAATAACAGCCTAACCAATGTTCTACCTTATCTACCCATAAGCTATTATACGTATTACAAGCACGCCTAACTATCTGCTAAGAAAAAAATCTGAGACCTGGTCTAATAAGTACTTATCTCCAATACATCTATCATAGCCTAACTGTATTGACTATTCTTCTAGTCTCTATCTCAAATAGTTCATTCAAGGTTGACTCAGCCAATATAGAAATCGTTGACTAGTTCAACTTAATCGTACACATCTTCCATGATCATATTTTTCTCTGATATATAATCTTCCTAGGATATCTCCTCAATATCCAAGTAATCTCCTCTCCCATTGTATCATTATTCCTGATTTCCATATCCTCTACGTTAAAATTTCTCAAATTTTTATTACAACTCTCAAATCTTATATCCGGTCATGATCACCATGTTTTATCAATTTGCTCATCCTGATGGTTCCTCGAACTTTAATTGCTATCATCCCCCGAAACTTTCAAGTTGTCTTCCTTCAAGTCCAATCCTTGTGATCCAAAGAAATATCTTTTTTTTCTCTATAGTAAACCTGTATGGGTTTATCATAACCCTCTCCAGAACTCTATCTGATCCAAGCATAGGGTGATATAGTTTGGCCTAACAGTCATCATGTCTCCTGTTTTGGTTATACACTGCACTATTCTCTATTCCTCATCCTTTCTTAGTGAGGCATCTTTACAGTCTACCCACCTTATCTAATCACCTAGTCCTATCAAGCAGGTGTTACTACATCCTTCCAAGTTAACTTCCTAGCTCAAAGTGATAATTCACATGAAGTTATCGAATTACTAATATGCGACTATGCAATCATCCAACCAAGGAGATTTTCCTATAAAGATTTAAACCTCGACAAAAATGTCATTCTCATCCTATCTGTCAATCTACTAAAGATATCTATCCAAACCTCTATGTACCCCCAAATAGTTACCCATAAGATATTCTATCTATCATAGTCACAATCAATAATAGGATATTGATGAAGTGATCGTCAACACAAGTGTTCGTCCTTCCGAGAGAGGAAAAGACGAGAATTCATAAATATTATTTCAAAAACGGTATGATTGAGTACAAATAAGAAATTTCAAAGGCGATAATAGAAGTCAAGGAAATTTTTCAATAGCAGTGTGGATTGAGATTCTAATATATCATCCTGACGCAGGCTCGTCCGGTACAGTAACGTAACCAAAACGACCTATCTCGACCTGCATGGGCCACCACTAAAATATGTCACGCCCCAGTTCCAAAATATATAGGAACCTGAGCATGGCCATGGCAGCTAATACGATCTAGGGTAAGCTCCCAATTTAATGGACTTAACCCTGGACCTACTCTGCTGTAAAGGGATAACTAAGAGTAACGGATCATCTACATCTCAATCCACAGTAATGAAATAAATACCAAGAATGAACATAATATACTAAAGTTGGCCACCCAGTAATATACATGTTCGAACAAGCTCGAGAAAGGAATAAGCTTGGTAATAATAGACTACATAGCAGTATGAAGCAAATATAGGTGAGGGTATAAGCTGGAAAGAGTAAATAGAAATAGCCAGAACACAAATATAAATATATACCTGAGGCCTCGGTGCATCATGCAGCACCTGTCCAGCTACTCTGTACTAACTGCTCAGTGAATACCTTGAGAGATCACCAGGTCCTCAGAGGGACGTAACAAGATACAGAGATACATGCCATAATGTGAACTGAATATAATGATCAATCTGAGTCACAATGTGGTCCAATATCCAGTCATCAATCAGCAACCATAACTCTGACCACTCCTGGTCAAAGGATGGTATACCAGTCCATGATAAGACATTGTTCCATAATACGGTCCGACATGGGTATACGAACTAACCAATCTATGTGAATGCATATTGAAGACAAGTTTAGAACGTATGGGTATGTAAAATAATTTTGTCGAAGCACGGGCCGACGTCGGATCACGAGCCGAAGGATTTGCGACGGACCACGGGCCGAGCGTCGGATCACGAGCCGATTAGCACAATACTAGCGTACCTCTCGACCGAACCTAGTGCACAGCTAGTGGCCGCTGCCGGATATACCCACTAGTAAGGTCCCATGCCCATAGCCGGGTCCCCGATGAAGCTAATATAAAATAATGTAACTGTTTGTCCATACGCCTGCTGGTTGTCTTCCCCGTCCCAGGAAATGTACAAGTCGTATCCACGACTCAGACAATCCATATCTCAATGCGAGTCTCTAGTCTAGACACCATCTAACTCTATATGTACCGTCATACGAACCGCTCACATCGATGATCAATCGAATGCAAAAGTTCGTGCCAACACAATGACTCTCACTCAAGGTGCCGTGAAATGTCTCGTGTCAAGTCATAAAGTTATCCGGGATAACTTCACCATGTCGGGTATGTCTGCTAACTCTAAGTCACACACGCACGCACCCATAACATCGATGGCATCATCGGTAACACCCAAGTCATCCTTGGATACACACTACCAGTGCCACGAGCTAACAACATATGAGTATATATAAATAATATAAACAGAACAAGTATGGCAAGGTATCTTGCCTGGGGTGAAGCTCCTGCAGACAAATCGCCAAGTCCCAGAAAGGTAGCAGCATAGGTGTCTCCATGAACATCGTCGGATGCTAAAATAATCATCACCAACGTTCCCAAAATAAGCAAAATAGCTAGGATAGACTATCCATAAGTCCAATTATGGACACAGGGACAAAATGGTAATTCGGATCAAGATGCGATCCACCGTTGGACCCTCCTTGTACTGAAAAGCGTGTCAAGATCGAAGTCAACGGAATCTAGCAAACTATATGTCTACGAGTCCAAAATGATGATACGAACCCAATGGTATATCCAGAAGTGGATTCCGGTGAGCCAATCTCAAAGTGGTCCGTTGACCCGGACAGTAGAAATCTGGTTTGTACGAAAATACGTGCCGTAGCCCAAGTCTACTAAATCTAGCAAAGTATATGTCAACGAGTCCAGAATGACGATACGAACCCAACGGTGTGTCCAGAAGTGGATTCCGATGAGCCGATCTCAAAATGACTCGTTGACTCGGACAGTGGGGCCCACCTTGCACCAAAATACGTGCCAGGGCTCACATCGTCCAATCAAGCAAACTTTATATAAATTTGTGCCAGAATGATGCCACGAGTCTATTGGTGGTGTCAAAATTGGAATACGGAGTCCCGGGTTCAAAATTGCAATTTTATAACCTAGAAATTACGAATTCGGACGGCCAACTTTGGCGTCAAATTCAACCAATCAAACATGCTCACAATTAAATAAAACTTAAGGAGCAGGAAGAGGGTTATACCAGCTGCGAACAGGAACTGATAGCACGCCAAACGGATTTACGCTGGCGGAGATACGAGCCGACGAAGTTGGCTCCGCAAAACTGTCCAAAAATTATACAATTTAAACGATCAACTTGGTGGCTGATTTTGACATATCAAAACGAAGAATTAACGGCTAAAACTTTAGGGGGAGGCATAGCTATATACCGAAATTGTAACGGAGGAAGGAGTGCAGCGATCCAACGATCGGATTGTCCAGAAAACACGTACAAAGTTGCTATCTCGAGACGCGTATTCTGGCCTCTCCAACACGCGCGTCACGACGGGATTTCGATCCCGAAGTCGAAATTGACTTCCCGTCGAACTGGTCGCTGCCGGGGTGCTGCGCGGTGGTGCATAGGAGTTCGCCGGAGGGGCACCGGCCTAGGGGCTGTGGTGCGGCGGCCGGAGATGGCCGCGCGGGGTGGCCGTGGCGATCGCTGCGGCGTCAGACAGGAGAGCTAGCTGCACAGCAACGACCGCTGTTCACGCGTATGCGTATAGGCTCGTCGGAGTGGCGCCTCCCTCCTAGAGGGTCGTCGGGGTGTGCCCGGCCGAGGGATGGGCCACGGTGGCCGCGCGGTGGCCGCCGGTGCTGCTACAGCTGTTGTTTGTTATTGCTGTCGCATTGCTTCTTGTAGCTATTGCTGTCGTACTGCTCGGCCATGGGCGGCCGAGCTTCGGCCAAGGGAGGAAGAGGAGGGGACCGAGGAGGAGAGGAGGTGGTGGTGGCGGTAGTGTGGTGGTGGTGGTAGGGATGTTAGTGATGGTGGTGTGTGGTGGTGATAGTATGGATGATGGTGGTGATGCTCATGGTGGTAGTTGTGCTTGATGGTGGTGGTAGTGGTGAGCTCTCGGTTGGAGAAGGAGGAGCTGAGTTGTGGTGGAGATGAGAGAAGAGGCTGGGATGGCTATCGAGTTAGAAGGGGAAGTGGAGAAGAAGATGGTGAATGTGATGTTGTTGTCAGGTTAGGGAGTGGGAGAGGCTATGTGTAGAGAGAAGAGAGAGAGGAGTATGGTGTTTGAAAAATAGGGAGGGGAAGTATGGGTGAAAGTGAAGTATGGGTGAAAGTGATGGGAAGAGAGAGAGAAAGTTGAGGAAGAGAGAGAGAGTGTTCGGCTAGAGGGGGTGTATGTGCTGGTTATGGTGATGGGGGGTGATGTAGTGGAGTAATTTAAGAAGAAGAGAGAGAGATATTATATATACATATATTACTTAAAAATAGAGAGAGAAAGAGTAATAATTTAATTAAAAAAGAGAAAAAAATATTAGTGGGGTGTATGGGCAGTCAAGAGAGGGGTCACACCAAACTGGGTTGGGTGTTGGATCTAGTTTGGTCGAGTTTGGGCTAGAATTTAATTAAAATAATAAATTTAAACCAATTAAAATCATGGATGAAATGGGAGCACAAGGGAGATCAATTTGGTGGCATGCAAGTGGCACGTGCATGGTAGGCTCAAAACAGGCCAAAATCATATATTGGGTCGAGCAGATTGGACCAATGTCGGGCCTGAAAATTAAGTTGGAAGTAAATGTGACTCAGTGGAGTAAATCGAGATTGGGTCAAATGCTCGAAAAGTTGTGCAAAGCAAATGAAGCACAAAATGGTGTGTCTGAATAGGACACGAAGGTCATGGGCGAAAAGTGTCTCTAGTAGATCATGTATGACAAGTTGGTTTGGAGAAAATTGCTAGTCTTGTGCTCCTAATTTGAAAGTCACGGTAACGTGTCGATAATGATCAAAAATAAAAGTGAAAATTTAATAAAATGATAAAATGGCCTAAATTGACCCGAAAGTTCTGCGATGTAAATAGAGCACAAGGGAACAAGTTTGAGTGGGACACGATATATCAACATGAAGATAAACTTGTCTAGATCAAAACTCATGAAGGGCGTTTCGAGATACTGACATCTCTTACGCTCCAAAAATCAAAGTCACGAAGAGGTATATTTAATAATAAAATAATCATTTATTAAGATATCTATTGAATACTTTAATAAAATTTTAAATAACCCCTAAAATCCAGGGTGCTTATACCTGTACCTTGAGTGTACAAGGACGTGCTAAGCTGGTTAGCATAATTCACAGGATCTTTCACCTCAATATTCTTCCTCTGGTGTAAGTTAGCAACTGGTGTGGGTTACGCTTGATACATCTTGTGATTTCCCAAGCTTGAGCCTAATTGGTACCTGTTGATATAGGTGTGCAAGTCTGACAGGGGAGCTTCTTGTGGATCTACTTGAGATACTAGTAGTTTGCCTCATCGAGATCTTGAAATACATAAGGTTGGTAGATCCTGCCCTGATCTCTTTGGAGTAGGCATGATGCCCTTTTGCATGGAAGGTTTGTTCTGAATGGAACTCATCTTCCCGATAGAGATTTGGTTGTCTCTATTAAGGAGAGCAGTACTTTCTATCCAGTCAACGACTCGAGTAGAATGAGGAAAAGTTAAAGAGTCTTTTCCTTGATTTAGTGATTTCTCACTAAGCTTCTAATTTGGTAGAAAAGAGTGCTTCTCTTTAAATTACGCTAGTGCACAAGTTCATGAAGGTTGCGCCAAGGCATGAACCCGCACAAGTTGCGCAGAAGCATGAGCATGCGTAAATTACACCGAAGAAGAAAAGGCCAAAGGGTGCTTTCCCTTGTTTTGGATAGCAGTGTGTCGAGATAAAGTCTCCTTCGATTTCAGGGTCGGAGAAGTAGAAGGATTAGCCAAAAGGTTGTTTCCCTTAGGTTGTGCCGAAGCATTGATAGGTGCGAGTTGCGCATGAGGCAGGAACAGGTGCAGGTTGCGCTAGGGAAGAGAGGGCTAAAGAGCGCTTTCCCTTGTTTTGGATAGCATTGTGTCGAAACAGAGTCTCCTTCGATTTCAGGGTCGGAGAAGCAGAGGGATTAGCCAAAAGGCTATTTTCCTTAGGTTGCGTTGAAGCATTGATTGGCACGAGTTGCACAGAGGCAGGAGATCGTGCCACCAAGGACTTATAAGTCTAAACAGAGTGCGTCTTGCTCTTAACTGTGGCAGCAGTGCGCTTGGCACCCCCAGCATTGATCATGGTCTCGTAGGCTGTCTGGTTGACTTTAATGACCAGGGTCTTCTGCGTCTTGCCGATTGACGCGTTATCACATTGAGTTGTCACTTTCTTATCGAAGGAGAAAGTCGTCCCCAGCAGAGTCGCCATTTTGTTTACAAAAAACAAAAAAATTATTACAAACTAAGAAAAAGAGTACAGGAGTATAATTGATTTCTAGGGAAGTACAACTATAGGAATCTGATCAGAAGACGATCACTTTATCCCTTGGACGATGTGATATCGATGACACGAGCCTCTGGAGGATGCAACAGCACTTTTGTAGAAGATTATGATCACTTTCGATGTTTTATGAATGATTTGAAACCCTATTTATAGAGTTCTTGAAATAACTGTTTAGTAGTTATTTTGGGATTACGCGTGCTTCAAGTTGCGCTCCTCATGTTCACTTACACAAACGGTTGTACTAGCTGTTGTGGATGCATGGCATAATTTGATCTAGATGTGCATGGTCGTGAGCAATGTAGTGGACATGATCTGCAAAGTTAGTGGCTTGCGCGCCACGTCACTCTGTTCTGAACAACATTTGATCACTTTGCGCGGGCTTCATCAGGTTGCGCGTGGGCGCAATATAACAACCTGCACGAACGGTTTGCACCAACTGCTATAGACACGTGGCATCATTTGATTGAGATGCACGTGGTCATGGGTAGTGTAGTGGGCACGCTCTACGAAGTTAGTGGCTTACGTGCCATGTCACCCTGTTTAAAAATAAGAGTTGATCAAGTGGCACCAATTTGTCAGGCTGCGCATAGGCACAACTCAATGACTAGCACCTTTGACTAGGTCTTCTGTGATGTACTGTTTAATCCTCGTACCATTATGTGACTTTTGTGAACCAGCTGTCAACATTAATTACATGCTGACAAAATCTTTTCGAGCACCGCGTTGTACGGAATTCGAATAGATTTTCCTTAATCTCCGTGTTATCAGTTGTCAGATAACGATGACTCCGTCACAGCTTCTCGAGGAAGTATGCCATGTGTCGCTCTGTGCACCCTGACTCCAGCACAACCTAGCGATGGCGCAACCTGATGCTGCGCAACTTGATGATCCGACGCAACTTGATTGTTTTGGCGCCATCAGATGATTGAAGACTTTAATGGGTGGCGCATCATAATTTTTAGGCTCTATACCTGTTGCATCTAAATATCGAGATCTTCGTATTCAGACACAGGCTGAAGGTGCCTGTTGTATCCAAAGATCAGGACGAACATGCCCCAATTTTTGTTATGTTGGAAGAGCCACAGGTCAGGGCTATTGTGCCCTAATTTTGCTCTGACTATGTACGGGGATGCGCCTACACTGAGATGCTGGAATGATGTGCCTGGCTATAGCACTTGAGTGATGCACCTGACAAGGGATGTGACTGGCTGTAGCTTTTAGGATTTTCTTTCTTTTTTATAAAAGAATTTTCCTTTGTAAAGAGTTTAGACATGTAATAGACTTTCATATGAAATAAATGCCTAGTTTCTTGATGTCTTATACTCTTTGTTTGTATTCTGATGTGCCGAGTAATCTTGTCTGTTCTGGCGCATATCAGTGTGGAGCGCATGAGAATTTATGGCGTATAGTGACTCTAGTCTGAAATTTTATGCTTCTACAGCACCCCTGATCTAGTTCATACGCATGAGATACGCCCAGATCATTTGTGGGGGAACAACATTTATTGTGACTTGAACCCACTTCAAGCACACCACTCAAGTGGGCGCATGGGTTCAACGTCGCAGATTTTGCCCTGCCTGACTTGGTTCGAAATGCAGTAGATGCGCCCAAGCGGGACAGGGACTTTGAAGGTCGGCTCGTATCTGGCACAAATATGCCCGAGTCAACCCTGTACAGCTTGCCATCAGCAACATGCCTAATTTTGAGCGTATGCTTCGCTGTTGGCATAGCATGTTTGGGGCGCATGGCCTGTGCTGCCTTGGATTTATTTGTAGTAGCCCGCGAAGGCACATAGTACTCAGAATCCAATTATGTCTCGCTATGACAGTGAGTGAGTCTGTTAAAGACAGATGTTTTCTCCTGCGCGCCAGAGTTCATGCACGGGAGATTGGCTGTTCCTCTGCTCCGTTGGCACATCTTTTTCGACTGGTGTGAGACTCGTCTCAATGTATCGATATTTATATACGGATACGTACTTTTGTACTGTGTTTTATATTTTATTGATTTTTGGAATGCTTTAAAATTTTCCCAACTTATAGATTTTCTCCTTGACCGACATACCACCAGTATACCAGTGTATACCGACGGCATACTTGTCACTCCTATTTTTTGTTATACGTATTTTCAGTGTACGTATACGAATTTCTGACATTTGTCAGGTGATCCATGTTTTGACTTGTCTTTCTTAGCCTTGCTTTGGTTTAATTTTGACATTGTTTAATTTGGTTTGGTTCAACTTGGTTTGGCTTGGTTTAGTTGGTTGGAGATGAGATGGTTTTGTATAAAACCCAAACTTCTCTCTCTCTCTCTCTCTCTCTCTCTCCCCTCCATTATTTCCTTTCTCTTTATCTTCTTTCTTTTCATTTTCTCCTCCAACCTAAGGCAAGTACATCTTGCCAAATGTTGGACAAATGTTATTTTGTTTGTTCTAAACTCTTCCTTACATGATTATAAGCCTCTTTAGAACTTGGAGTTTTTTATTTTTATGGGTAGAATCTTGTAGATCTAAGTTTACTCAATTCTTGGTTTTCTTGGGTTTTGATCTATCAAACTTCATTATTTTTAAGTTTTGATTGTTCCATGTTGTAGAGAATTTGATTTTACTCAAAATGGACCTTTGAAAACCCTAATTTTGATTTGTTTTGAGTAATTTATGAACTTGGAAGTTCATGGGTTCCATGAACTCATGTTTTCGGATTGGAAAAGATGAGCAGTGCTGGGCGCATAGCCATCAATATGCGCCCAAGCCACACTTTTTTTTGCTTAGGGCGTATAGCTCTTATTATGCACCTAAGGACTTCCCTGCATCGGCGCATAGGCTCTGGCATGAGTCTAAGGCCCAAAGATCCCCTGCTTGGGCGCACAGTCCTTTTATGCATCCACTGAGTCTTGGAAGATAGTCTCCTGGCTTCTTTCCAAGTGTATCTTGTCTCCCTGCCTTGGGCTTATGCATGTGGGCGCATGCTCTTAGGCACATAGTCTTGGGCACATACAGCCCTGGGCGCATGCCTACCCTAGTACATGCTCTCCATGATACGCCTAGCCGTAGGCGCATGCTCTTAGGCGCATAGCCTTAGGCGCATAGCCCTAGGCGCATAGTTTTGGGCACATGCTTCCTGCTTGGGTGCATGCCATTCCCTATGTATGTTACCCTAGGCGCATGCTCTCCTTGGACCATGTTGACCTTAGGAGCATGCTATCCATGACACACCATTCTGACCTTAGCACCCTTCCTGGCCTAGGCGCCTTCTTGGCCATGGTGCCACCCTGGCCCGTGCTGGCTGGCCCTAGCACGAATGACTGTTTTGCCCATTTGATCTATTTAGTTGTTAGTCTTGAAAAACCTTCGGACACGAAGCTTGTACACATTTGTCTTGGCTTCAAAATTTTCTCAGTTCACCTTATTGGAGTTCGTATGCGGCTGTTAATTTAAATCTTAGTTTTGATCTTCTGACATGTTTTCTGTACTTGGCCGAATATGATATTTCCTTTAACGAAAATGAATTTCCTTAACATGATTAGATGATTTTATACAGTTAGAGAATAGTTGTACCCCTTTATATTCTTAACACTAGCACAGATTCAATTATTATTTTATGCCAAGTAGTTACTTTTATTTATTATTTCTCACATGCCATGATACATTTTTTATCTAAATCTTTCTTACATGCGATCCTTATTGCCATGTTTTCTTTTCTTAGATAGTGGCCCGTTGTGGTGCACTCATGATTTATGTCTTTTTATTTACTTTACATGATAGTGACCTGTTGTGGTGCACTTATATTACACATTACTTCTCTGCTTATACTAGATAGTGACCCGTTGTGGTGTATTCTTGAACATGTCTTTTCTTACTTACATGATAGTGACCCATCGTGGTGTACTCTTGAACATGTCTTTCCTTACATACATGATAGTGACCTGTCGTGGTGCACTCTTGAACATGTTTTTCATTGTTTACATGATAGTGGCCCGTAGAGGCGCACTCTTGACAAGTACTCTTTTCATGAAAAGTAAATCTAACATGAAATGCTTAATCAAGATGTTGTTGCGACGACTATTTTCCCTTGCTAATGTAACTCTTTTGGACATCGTAGTTAAATTCCTTGTGTATGCATGCACAAGCTACATGTCTTGTCTTGCATCATGTCTAGGATATGGATTCTTGATTACCACGGTCAGGGATGCATACTGAATCTGACTAGGATAATGACTAGATTGATCAAGTAGTTCATAAAGAGATTTCCCAGTCACATGTAATCCCGTTATCTGGGTGCTTTAATTGGACTTGTAGCATGCCGACGAGTAGGGCGCATTTCTAGCACGATGTCATGTGTTGCACCCTCAAGTCACCTAATACAACTCTCTCAACCTGCGAAAGGATAACTCGGATAGTCTGCAGGGCTTGTAATTGCTGGAACATCTCATTGTATCTTGTTAGTAATTAGGATTGTGATAACCCTAGTTAGTTAAAGTATCAAGCCGTACTCATTGCATGGCCGTGATTGATGGATGTAGTCCAGTCTAGTTTAGTTTTGTCTAGGTAGTATCCGTATGTTTATTTCAGTAGATTATTGTTTATGCTTTACTTTTGTCGATAAACGATCGGAGGCTAAATTTTGTTCAGGAGAAGGGTTACAAACCCGGTCCTTGTTTGGTTTACAGCTTGTAACTTGGCTTCTGAAATAGCTCCCAAGTTATCTTATCATTTGTCGTCCTATTCAGTACTCACATGTTCTACATGAACTTATGCTAAACATTGATTGGAGATTAAGTTCTGTTCAGGAGAAGGGTTACAACTCCGGTCCTTGTTTGGTTTACGGGTTGTAACTTGACTTCCGAAATAGTTTCTAAGTCATCCTATCATTGTCGTTCTATATAGTTCTCACATGCTCACATGTTCAGTTATCTCACAAACTTTACGTGATCCTTATGCTAAGTCAACATGCTCTCATGACCCGGCTGGCTCACATGCTTACATGATCAATTGATTTTACATATTCTCAAGCTTCCGTTTACTTAACATGACTACATTATACGTACATTATGTCACATGTTAATTACCTTACGTCACATGATGCTTAATTTACTTATTGTCTTTTCTATCTCGGGATAAGTGCATTGGTAGTGCACGAGTCTCGATCCATATCTACTTATTTGTATCTCTAACCGTTGATATGTTTGTTATTGCTGGTTTTAGTTCATAAGTTTGGCTTCATTTATGGTACTTGCTATTTAGGGTCTGACCCCACTGGTTTTGTTTGGCCAGATCTGATAGAGGAGCCCAAGGGATCTTTCGTACCATCTACTCGACGGTGACCATCCGGAGAACCAGAGTACCTGAGTGGGTTTCTTGTTTCATTCTCCCACTTGATATGTACATTATTCTTTTGTGGGGTTTAGCCGCCGAGCACGTGTTTAGCTTGTGTTTTGGTTCTTGATATTTAGCCTACGGGCCTAAACATGATGTGCGTATTCTAGACTATAGCTAGAGCTTATCATATATGACTATTGCTTTTTCTAGTTCTCTATTTTGTATTACTAGCTTCATGATCATCCATGTATATATGGTTTGGGACGTTTTACTATTATATGTCTGATGATCATACTTCTTATTCTTTGTATAATTGTCTGTGATTGAGATACCTAGGATTGCTTGACCTAGGATCGACTGTTAGCTTGTAGAATTAATCCCATGTCTTGACAGCTTATATGTGATTTCAGAGTACTTGCGTACTTTGGTATCATGTAGCTGGTCTTGTCCGTCCCCACCTGCCAGTATTCTAGTTCTGAGGCGTGACAACTGGGAAGAAGATAGTTGGGGAATGCAGTCAACACTGCATTTCTCTGATAGACGTGCTGCACCAGTGGGCGCATCTTGGTTGTTGAGAACGTCAGCAGAAAGGGTCAGCTGCGGTGGCGCATCCCCTTCAACGATGGTGCTAGGCGTATCGCCCTTGCGCACCCAGACTCGACGAGTCTTCTTAGGCTTTGGCAGCCACTTTGAAGGACTTGTGCTGCCTTCAGAGATGAACTCCTCATACGTCTGTTGATGGAGGCATACCACAAGTATTTTGTGGGAGGAGCCCGCTTTATGTCGTCAGATTGCAACACAACCTTCTTGTTGGAGGAGAAGGTGGTCTCCAGCAGAGTCGTCAGCTTGTTCGCCATCGAAAAAGGGACACAAAAGGTTTTTGATTAAAACTTTTGTATTTCGATTACAAACAGAACAGTATACAATGTAGGACTTAGATGTAGTCCTTTGAGTACACTTTTATTTTTATCTAGGAACTGTATCGGTGGAGCGAGTGGTAATACGTTGACTCTGTTGACGATCTGACGACGATATTGAATTCTCTGAAGGTCTGGGTTGCTCTGGATGTCGGAGCATTTTGAGGGGAAGAAGACGTGAAGTGTCTCTCCTGATCCCTGGATATGATCTGTGGATATCTTTGTGTGTCTTGAAGGAATGGTCCTTCTATTTATAGGCAGCAGGCTGAGCTGTCTCTGTGCGCATATGTAGGATGCGCCTGGATGTGGGAATGCCATGTGGTTGATGCTGGCGGAGGCGCATGGATGATACGCCTCAAATTTGTTTGTACTACTGTGTTGGGCTGCGGTAGAGCTGACACGTGGCAGTTGCCAGGATTTGGTTGTTACTGAGATCTTGGGTGGTTAGCACCCATTCTTGAGCAGAACTGAATTAAAGACACGTAGCGCATGTCTGTGGCTTCAAAGATCTCGGATTTGGGGAAGAGTGATCTGTCTTGATGCGCCTAGGATCAGGCACATAGAGAGGACGGAGCTGCTGTCTTTAGGGATCAGGAGCGAGTTCGGGCACATGGCTTTTGAGGAGCATGCAGGGCTTCACATCAGGATGCGCCTAGGATCAGGTGCATGGGGTGACTTGGTCTATGACTTCAAGGAGTCATAGGCAAGTCCAGGCGCATGGCTTTTGAGGCGCATGTAGAGACTCGACTTCTGTTACTTAAGATCAGGAGTAAGTCTGGGGGCGCATGGCTTTTGAGGCGCATGTAGTCTTCTGGGCGCATGGCTGCGAGGCGCATGCGAATGAACGATAGGCCACGTGGCAAGGACAGCTGTAGAAGACCAAAAGTGTAATGGTGGTGCTGAAGTCAGCGGATCTTCATTTTCTGCAAAGGGCAGCTGATTAGACGGCTCTTTGGAAGATGTGTTGTCGCCTTTGTTACTCGGCATTAAATGCTTGATGATGACAAGTTTGAAAGGGGCGCATCGGTTAATTCTGATCTGGGCGCATGGGTCTATGTCCTACTGTGCACATCAGTAGGGGCACAAGATGTTGACGGTGCATCTGCCATGTGTCACATCCTCTTTGGCCCATCTGTTGAGTTCTTCTAGGCGTTAATGGCTGCCTCGATTTTAGCAGAATACGAAAAGACAGGTTCATTACCATAAATGCAAATTTATTGCACGAAAGTCGGAGAGCCTTCCATTTGGCGCACGGTTGTGGGCTGTCCGGGTCTATAAATAGCCGCATGAAGGGAAGCTTATTTCCATTCTTCACTTGTTTTTCCTAAAATGGAGATGAACTCGATCGGTCCCCTGCCTCGGCGAGTTGACGATGAACTTCTTTCGAGGATGAAGATGCGCCGAGTTGGTTTTTTACCACCAACCTGTAAAAGTGCCTGTTGCATCCAAATATCAGGATCGTCGTGTCCCGACACGGGCTGAAGGTGCATGTTGCGTCCAAAGATCGGGACGGTCGTGCCCCAATTTTTGTTATGTTGGAAGAGCCGCAGGTCGGGGCTATCATGCCCCGACTTTGTTAGGCTAGAAGAGCTACTCCTCCTACTAGAGTGCCTGCATGTTGGCAAGGAAGTGGTTAGCTCTGTCTATGCACGGGGTGCACCTGCGATGAGATGATGAGTTAATACGCCTGAGTGGGACACCAAGGTGATGCGCCTGACGGGTGATGTGCCCGGCAGTAGCTTTAAGTGATGCACCTGACAGTTGCTGTCAAGATGCGCCTGTAGCTTTTTAGGATCGTTCCTTTCTTTCTTCTTTGTAAAATAATTCTCCTTTGTAAAGAGTTTTAGACATGTAATAGACTTTCATATGAAATAAAAGCCTAGTTTCTTGATGTCTTATACTCTTTGTTTGTGTTCTACTGTGCCGAGTACTCTTGTCTGTTCTAGCGCATATCAGTGTGGGGCGCATGAAAATTTATGGCGCATAGGGACTCTGGCCTGAAATTTCATGCCTCTACAGCATCCACCAAAAAATGTTGGAATAACCTTCTAGCAACTAATAAAAGATGAGTCTGATTAATCATTTGTTGGATAATGTATGCCAAAAATTCTCGAATCGCAACGGACTGTCATTTCTTTGACTCATTTTCTGGTGATTGCTTTAACTTAATACCTTCCTCCCATCCATCTTCGCCCATTGGAAGTAATAGTGGATACTGTAATGGCAAATAAAGCTTTGTTAAGATGGAAACGTGTTGTAACAAACCCGATTGGGTTTCAACAATAACGTCTCTTTCAGCATCTGCTGCATCAAAGTCACCAACAATTAGAGCAACAACTTCGGATACATTAGGAAGATTGTGAGTTATAGCATCGTTCCCTCTTTTTCCAATCAGTCTCAGCTTCACATTAGCAAATTCATCTTCGACTATTTTATCACGAACCATTCTATATATTTTGACATATAGATTACACGAATCCAATATTTCTTTTAAATCCCTAATAATTGATTCTCTCAAGGAAGAAGAATCTTTTTCCATCATGTATCAAAGAAAATAATATTAATTATGTAAAGCATAATTTTTTAGTAATTTTAGTAATAAGTGTAAAAAAAATTATAGTATTGTATACCCAATAACAGACATTCGATTGCTTACTTCATTCTCCGTATCATATATGTACAATTAGGAAAATTTTGACGTAGATCCAGGAACTGGAAGTAAGCTACCGATTTGATGGTAGTTTCCCCACTCATGGCAAACATAGAGGGACCATTACCATCGTTTACTGAATTAACAACTTGACAGCCCATTGAAGTAAAAGAAAACATCATGTTGAATGCCCGAATATTTTTCAAAAAATATTTACTTCTATCATCGTCACCAAAAAATAACTGTTGAATCAATAACGGTGGACCTTCATAAGGAGCAAGTTGAATTTTGCCTTGCAAGCAACATAGAGAAAATTTTGGGACAGTTGCACTTCTATGTTTTTTTATCCCTTCATCATACCACATCATTGCCCCACAATCTTGACAAATCCAAGACGGATCTCCTATGTCAAAATAATCTATAAAATAGTATATAATTATGACTTTGCACGACTTTTGATTTGACAAATGAAAAAACATGTTTAAATAAGTAATAATAAAAAACTATAACTTATTGCAAAAATGTTAACAATACCTGCTTGACCATGCCCTTCAACATGGTGACTTAGATCACTATCAGCATCGTTTTGAAGGATCGATTGTTGAATATTAGCAGTTGTTATTGTATTTGAATAATTAAGTGATGATAGTTTCAGTAATAAAAGATTAATTAATACTTTTGAAACACTAAAATTGAATAAATAATTAAAGAATAACTTCTTGACATTTATTTTATAAGATGAAGAAATTTGTATATCTATCGAAGCATCATGCTCAAAATGGCTGTTATTAGAAGTATGGTTTTCCTGCAATAATGTTAACGCGATGCCATTTCTATTGAAAACAAATCTTTGAGATTTTTTTTACATTGGATAAGCCACTCGATAAACAACTTGTTTTTGCTGCGTAATACATATAAATTTAAAATAATAAAACAACATTAGGTTTATTAATAAATGAAATTTTTTATCAATCATAAATGAGTGTATAATTATGTTAATTAGCTTATAATATACCGTTGGTTATATCCCTCAAAGGAGTCCTGCTAAGAGTTTGGGGTGGGATCATATTTAGTCTGTTATTTTGAACTGCATCCGTATCCAAAGCAATATCAATTGATGATCCTAAAAAAGAAGCCTAAAAATGACATCATACGTATACCAAACTGAGCATTGTTCTGAAACACTAAAATTGAATAAATAATTAAAGAACACCTTCTTGACAGTTACGTTATAAGATGAAGAAAATTGTATACCTGTCGAAGCATCATGCTCAAAATGAATGTTATCAGAAGTATAATTTTTCTGTAGCAATGTTGACGCAATGCCATTTCTATTGTAAATAAACCTTCAAGATTTCTTTATATTGGCTAAGCCACTCGAAAAACAACTTGATTTTGTCTGTATAAAACGTATAAATTAAAAATAGTAAAACAACATTAGATTTATCAATAAATAAATAGTGTTCTCAATCATAAGTGAGTGCATAATTATGATATTAGCTTATAATATACCGTTGGTTATATCCCTCAAAGGAGTCATGCTAAGAGTTTGATGTGGGGTAACATTTAGTCTGCAATTTTGAACTGCGTCCATATCCAAAGCAATATCAATTGATGCTCTTGGAAACAAAAGGATAAAAATGATATCATACAGATTAAGTATAGTCGTTATAAACAGTATTACTTAATACTTTAATATAAGTTATTTTTATTATACCTAAACTTAAATTAGGTGTTGACATCCCAGTAATATCTTTAATTGTACCAGGTATCACTAAGTTGGGATTATATGGAATACCATTTACATTTTCACCATTCTGAGTGAAATTTTTTTGCTTGTTCGTGGACAAAATCCTATCATGCAGTTAAAATTTTTCGGGACCAAATCTAAACTTCTTTAGGAGCAACTCGCATGTGCAGTTTCATCACTCAGATTGCAGTAAAGTTCAGGTTGTTTTCTTTTTTGATAGCACCTGCGGTTTAGTTATAATTAACATAAGATTTATATAAAAATAATATGTGAAGATCGATACATAACTTTAGCATGGATGTCATCCCGTTTTGACAAATGAAGAGACATTATTGCACACATGCCTAAGTTCATAATTTAAATATTAGGTAGTGGTTAGAATGAAAGTGTCTGCACATTAAATTAATAAAGTGATTACACTGGTAGTTTGTTAATGGAAGTTACAAAAAACTATTCTTGGTAGTCGTATAATTTGTATATGTAATAGATGAAACCTACCACTATTTAACTACGTAAAGTAAATTACCGTGCAAATTTAGAAACAAAATTAATCCAAATAAGATAACAAAATAATAAAATACGATTAAAATACCAAAATTTTAAATTCATCATAATATAAATTATCCGACGAAGGTAGCTATATTTTAAAAAAATACCGAGACAATTGTCTTAAACATCAACAAACAATGGAAATAACATCCCAAAAACAATAATGATAAAATGTTGTCATTCGGTTGCTTCCGTTTTGATATTCTTAATTTTTGGAAACTTTGTGCTTGAATTCTGAGAACACGTTCCTCCAACAGGGCTACCAAACTCTTCATCAACATTGATCCGCTTTCCTTTGGTCTTATTAAAATTGGGTGTATTATCACCAATATTAACCTAAAAAAATATATATGATTAAGTAATCCATGATTACCTTCAAAAAGTAAAAATTATATTATTGCAGAATAATGTACTTACAGTATTTTCCTTTTCAAAGCTGTTATCGTTATCCAAACTTGTAACTTTATCATTGACAATATGGCTCTGCTTTGAATATCAAAAATTTAAATATGTACGAAACAATAATCTGACAATTTTATTAAAAATATTTTCAAATGTAAAACCTTAATGCTATCATCAACTTCAGTAAAAATTTATAGTTTGCACATCAGCATCCGCATCCAATTAATCCTGTGGGTAAGGAACTGTTTAAAAGATGTGCACACCATTGGATTTAAAAAATTACAAATTAAAAAAAATGGTAACAAAATTACTTGAATCCCATGTTGTTTCTTAAAATCTTTGATAAGATCACTGCCATCAGAAATCCGCTTAATAGTATAATTCCGCCAACTATTATAAATACTATTTTGCGTAGCAAGGATTTTAAAAAGCATATCTTTATTCAAGAGCACGTCAAAAGCAGATGGACATTTTCCATCAAGTGCCATGTTAACACATAATGTACAATATACGTTTTTAAAATAACTTTACAACTATTTAATTTAAGCTTACTAAACATGTTGTGTTTAAAACTTATTAATTAAGCAAACCTTTTCAACATCAATGAAAAGAGGAGCAGCAGCAGCATCACCCAAAAATTGTGTTGCAAGACGAGCAAACAGTGTAAAGTAAGTGAATTTAGTTTCGTCAATTACTTGAACATGGACTTTGTACTTGCATAATAATAAATTATAGCACCACATTGAATCTTATAAATTAAAAGATTATGTCGTAATTAAATAAATCAAAATTGTACACCTTGGGGAAGCAAGGACCACATTTTCACATTTACTACAGTAATACAGGTTTCCGACACGCTGGGTCACTTTCTTTGCACATTTTGTGCAAGCATAATAGTACCAACCCATTGAAGTATCAAAATCAATAATTTTTGCGTAAACAACACACTGAAGTTCCTGTTAAAAATACAAGTTAAAAAGTTAACAAATATAAATATTAGTGATGTAAATCATCTATATATTAAAATATAAATAATAAGCACCTTATCCAAATCTATGACATCAGAAATAGTAAGTCTGAGACATTGTAGAAAATCATCAGTCACTAAAATAACACTTTTGACTTGAGATATAGCTGACAACTTGACTACCAGAGCCACTTGCATTTTCCAACCTTTGTAAATAGAAAGATTGAAAGTGATGTCATAATTTTGACCACGTAATTGAAATGTTCCAAATATATTAATTATTCAAATTATTAGTAAAATAAAATACAACTCACATGTTCTTGTATTCGGTACACTCCTTAAAATCTGAATTTAGCCAAAGTTTTGTTGCATCAAACAAATTAGAAATTCCAACCTTAGCTACAAAATTAGTAAACAATGCAGTTATATAATTACATTAATATGTAAATGTATATAAATAATTATCTGAAATCTCTAATAAAATAAAGTACTTACAATTGAAGGTTCTCATTTTGCAGCCATGTAAAATAACTATAATAGAACCATCAAAACCCTTCTTTTTAATGTAAGAATTGAAAGAAGTTGCATAATCACCCCCACAAAGTACAGTCTATCTTGTTACCCCCATATTAAAATGACAATGATAATGGTCGCACTAAAGATAATTAATAATTAAAAAAGGGATAAAAATAAAAAAATAGTATACATAAATGGAATGTTTTAAAAAAATAATTAACTCACTCTAAGTCCTCTAGAACTAAGTCTATCAACAAGCACTTAACACTAATTTTTTTTCGTTCTCCCTCAAAGCACTTCTTTGCACAACATGTCCAATAACATCTAAACAATGTAAATAATAACAAAGAAATTAAATTCCACCTTATATTTGCGTATTTAGAAAAAAAAATTAAATTAAATTATGAAAAGTAATACCTATCAGATGTGTTTCATCTAGACCAGATGATATAATAGCAAAATTGATAAAATTAAAAATGCAAATCTGTTCATGCAAATAGTGGTCCTTATAAAGGTAAGTTTATATTTGTGACGGAAAGTGCAAAATTTTGAATCAACATTGGCTGCAACCTGAATGAGATAGCATGACCCTTCTTGCAGAGTGTTGGCAAACATTTCAAGTAGGTTTTGCTTCACAGAAGCCTGAAACTTTCCACACTGCAGGCACGTGAAACAGATATTAAAACAAATAAATATAAAAAAATAATAAATTAAGAGATAAAAATGACCAAAAATAACATTTTCATCCACCAGTATCATCTCCATTGACTTGGTAACATTGGGCTTATTATATTCAGGAACATTCCACATATGCACAACTCTAACTTTGATCCTATAATCAACCTTCTCGACCTTAATATCGTCTATAAGAGTAATCCTTGGAGCCATACTTAAATGTTGATAGCTGCAAGTTTATAAAAATATTAATTTGAAGTAAAGTAAAGACAAAGGGCAATGTAAGAAAATAACATGATAGATAAGGATGTAAAAAAACAGATGCAGCAAAAGAATAAGAATATAATGTTACCACATGGAAGGTGTATAATTAAACCATATTCGATCATAAAGCAATAATAAAAAATTTATTGTAATCTAGTAACATAAAGAGGAAAGAAATAGTTTAATGACAATTTTCAAGTAAATTAGCCTGAAGAAAATATATATTTAAGCAAATTGCCAACCTACCCTTAGCAAAATTTAAATAGATGTTCGTATACAGAATAAGTCTAAATTCTATATTTTCGATATTTAAAATACCACATAACAAACATTTATGAAAAATTATATTCCCATTTTTGGCAACATATAAACATTCCCAAAACAAAATGAAAACAATTTTTTTAAAGATAAAAAAACTGCAAAAAATAAAAGAAACTGCTAAAATACAAAAATAAATCATTCTTGGAAAAATAAAAATAAAAAGATATAAAAAAAACTAAACAAAAACAAAAAAATCATTCTCATAAAATAAGAAAAAGATGAAAAAACTGATAACAAAATCTTAAAAAAGAAAAAGAACAAAGAAATGATGAATCTTAAAAAAATGGGGAAAAAATCTAACAAACAAATGGAAAAAAAAAACAGTAAAAACAGAGGGAAAACAAAAAAAATGTTTAAATGGAAGCAAATAAAAAAACAAAAACTGAAAAAAATAATCTTAAAACTGAAAAAAATCTAGAAATCATTAAAAAACATAGGAAACCCAAAAAAAACGTTTAAATGGAAACAAAACAAAAAATAAAAAAATATTAAAACTGAAAAAAAAAAAACTTTCGAAAACTAAGAACAAAAAAAAACCAAAAAAAATCCTACAAAAAACTAAAAAACGCCAAAAAAAAGGTTAAAAACGAAAAAGAAAAAACTTAAATTTTTGTTAGAAAATAAAGACATGAGAATAGACAAAAAAAGAACTCTGAACACAAAATAAGAAATTAAAAATAAATAAACAAAACCTTCAAAAAAAACTCAAACAACAAAAAATCAACAAAGTGACAACACACAAAACATTGAATCCTAAAAATTGCTCCTTTGGCCTGAAAAGAATATATTTTTTAAGCAAATTGCCAACGTGTCCTTAGCAAAATTTAAGGAGATGTTTGGTATACATAATACGTCTGAATTCAATATTTTTTATTTTTTGAATACCATCTAACAAATTTTTAAGAAAAATTATATTCCCATTGTAATAAAGTTGTAGCTAAGGAATTTTCGAAATTGACATAACTATCTAACATCTGTGAAAAAGTAGCGGAATTTAGATGATCCGAGCTACACCGGAGGACGAAGTAAAATTATACAACTTATAAAGTGTCAGGCTCATTCATTTTGTTCCCACATGAAATCATAGAGTACATAATGAACTATTGAAAATCCTCGAATGAAAGAAAAAATTACCAGACATGGATGACAGCTTCAAAGAGATTTACCAAATTGACGTGGAGGATAAGGTGATTTGCTGAAAATCTATAGTGAATTTGAGTTGAGTAAGATCAGAAAATCCAAACAGTTTGATGGACTTCATTTTATGGCCACATATAATAGGACCTTGATATATACTATTTATGAAAAATTATATTTCCATTTTTGGCAACATATAAATATTCCCAAAACAAAATGAAAACAATTTTTTTAAAAAGATAAAAAAAATGCAAAAAAAATAGCTAAAAACAAAAATAATTCATTCTTGGAAAAATAAAAATAAAAAATATGAAAAACTAAACTAAAACAAAAAATCATTAAATAAAAAATGAATAAGATGAATAAACAGAAAAGAAAATCTTAGAAAAGAAAAAGAATAAAGAAATGATGAATCTGAAAAAATGGAAAAAAAAAAAATCTAACAAACAAATGGAAAAAAGAAATCATTAATGAAATAGAGGAAACCCAAAAAAATGTTTAAATGGAAACAAAACAAAAATCAAAACAAAAAAATCTTAAAACTGAAAAAATCTAACAAACAAATGAAAAAAAGAAATCACTTAAAAAACAGTGGAAACCCAAAAAAAAACGTTTAAATGGAAACAAAACAAAAAAAACCACAAAAAAAATTCTCAAAACTGGAAAAAAAAAACCTTTCGAAAACTAAGAACCAAAAAAAACAAAAAAAATCTAGAAAAAACTGAAAAACTCCAAGAAAAAAAAGGTTAAAAATGAAAAAGAAAAAACTTAAATTTTTGTTAGAAAATAAAGACATGATAGACAAAAAATGAACTCTGAACACAAAATAAGAAATTAAAAATAAACAAACAAAACTTTTAAAAAAACTCAAACAACAAAAAATCAACAAAGTGACAACACACAAAACATTGAATCCTAAAAATTTCTCCTTTGGCCTGAAGAGAATATATTTTTTAAGTAAATTGCCAACGTGTCCTTAGCAAAATTTAAGGAGATGTTTGGTATACATAATACGTCTAAATTCTATATTTTTTATTTTTCGTATACCATGTAACAATTTTTTAAGAAAAATTATATTCCCATTGTAATAAAATAAAGTTGTAGCTAAGGAATTTTCGAAATTGACATAACTATCTAACATCAGTGAAGAGGAAGTAGCAGAATTAGATGATCCAAACTACACCGGAAGACGAAGTAAAATCATACAACTTATAAAGTGTGAGGCTCATTCATTTTGTTCCCACATGAAATCATAGAGTACAGAATGAACTATTGAAAATCCTCGGGTGAAAGAAAAAATTATCAGACATGGATGTCAACTTCAAAGAGATTTACCAAATTTACATAGCTATCCTAATGGAGGATAAGGTGATTTGCTGAAAATCTAAAGTGAATTTGAGTTGAGTAAGATCACGAAATCCAAATAGTTTGATGGATTTCATTTTATGGCCACATATAATAGGACCTTGACAAATACTATTTTTGAAAAATTATATTCCCATTTTTTGCAACATATAAACATTCCCAAAACAAAATGAAAATAATTTTTTAAAAGGATAAAAAAAACTACAAAAAAAATGCTAAAAAATAAATCATTCTTGGAAAAATAAGAATAAAAAGATATGAAAAAACTAAACTAAAACAAAAAAAATCATTCTCATAAAAAATAAAAAAGATGAATAAATTGAAAACAAAATCTTAGAAAAGAAAAAGAATAGAGAAATGATGAATCTTAAAAAAATGGGGAAAAAAATCTAACAAACAAATGGAAAAAAGAAACCATTAAAGAAACATAGAATTTTTGGATGGTTCCAGAGAACTTTCAGTTACGGTAATTAACCAAATTAATCTAGCTATCCCAAAGCTATTAGGAAGTAAAAAAGATTTGATCATGTCAAAGACTACAGAGGAAATGAATTGTGTAAGATCATAAAATTAATAAGTAATGTGTTAAATCATATTGTTAATACTTAACACTTATGAAAGTTTTTCAATATTCTCACTTCCAATAGTAACAGAAAACTATGGAACTAAATTGTAGGAAATACAGAGGAACTGAATTGTGTGACCCATAACAAATGCACTAAATCATATTGTTAACACTTTAACACTTATGAAATGTTATTGATATTTTCACCTTGAATGGTAAAAGAAACTGTGGAATTAATTGTAGGAAACTTTGACTTAAGGGCCAATATCAGAATATCAGATGATCCACTCGAACACTAAAATGGTTATTAGCACATATACAATGGCATGTTTGATCATTTTGTTTTCGCATATAAATAAGCTTCTTCCAAGACTTCCATATGATTTTTATAAATCCCTTGGCATAAGAGAACAACAGGAATTTTATAGGAACCTTGAAATAAGTTATCTGCGAAGTTGACAAAGCTATCTAATATGAACAAAGAGAAAGTATCAACATAATGATAATTTATTCAAAGGAACTAAATAAATATAGAATGTAGTCATGTGCAGTATATGCATAAATAACATATGTCTACTTATCTCACATCCATAATTACCCTTAAGTTGGCCTCTAGAACTCAAGACATAAAAAAGTTTTCTCCTGATTAATAACTTTGTGACTGAAATCACGCAAGAAAGATACATCGGTATAGAAAATTGATCGAACCATGAAACGTACAATGGGTAACCCCTATAACATTGCTAGTGGCATTCACATTGATGCATTTATTTATTGCATCCACTCCTAATGATCAAATGCTTCAGAAAAGTCTATTGGAATCTTCGAATAACATGCTCTTAATGATTCAATGATCACTACCAAGTGGCCACATTCTTGACCCCTACATAGAATAATATACCAATTTACAAAGCACAATATTTTATATCGCATTTTACCAAAATATTGTATTTTTCTAAAAAAAAAGTATTATTCTGCAAGTGTGCAACAGATGGGACATCAGAACAAAATGAATGATTTACCAAAGAATCGAAATCGCGATAGAAGAAAGAATATTGGTACCTCGACTAAAAAAACATTGGTGATGGTGGTGAAGTACGACTCATCCTCGATACTGCTTCTTCACTCTCTCTCTCTCTCTCTCTCTCTATTTAGGTTTTTGGATGGGGAGTAACAATTGAAATAGAAGAGAGAAGGCTTTATAAAAACCGCTACCAAGCGGTTACGGAAGATAACTACCAGGAGGATCCAAAAATATTTTCTCAACTAACTCCTGTTATCCCACCACTCCTATTCTTCCTCCCTATTGTATCCTATTTTGCACGATTCCGAAAATATTGTCTTAACTAACTCATATTATCCCTCCACTAATTATTCAGATTTTCTATTATCCCTCCACTAATTATTCAGATTTTTCCTTCATTTTCGCCACTCTCTCTCTCTCTCTCTCTCTCTATCTAGGTTTTCCATCATAATTGTATCCGGGAAAAAAATGTTTCTGCTTTGAATTCTCAACTAACTCCTATTATCCACCACTCCTATTATCTTTTTAAAAAAGAAATCTGAAGACACTTGTGGTACTCGCATATGATCAGGGAGTTAGTTGAGACAAATCTGAAGACATTATCGCAATATTGCAATTAGCAAGATTATATCATCTATTTTAATAGCACAATCACGAAGGGATCGTGGAGTTATTAGATAAATATCGTAAGATTTTCTATTCTTGTTGGCAACAATATTGGAAGACATTTAAAAAAAATAACTGTTTTTAAACCGTTCTTGTTACATATTTGTGTCCACATTTTTTTCAAACCGTTTCTAAAAATTCAAATAATATAGATGAATATATTTGGATTATAGAATAATAATATATTCTGTTCGTTTGTTGTTATCCGATAACAACAAATGAAATATATTAGGAAACCGACAGGATCCGATAACAACCAACAAATGAAATAGATTAGAGAAAGAAAATTTTATGTCTTCCTGAAAGCATTTGAAAAAATAAAGGATATAATAATAATATGTTCGGAAGCATCCAAATAATGTAGATAATATATTTTGTTTGTTCGTTGTTATTCGATAACAACAAATAAAATAGATTAGGAAACCGGCATGATCCGATAACAACCAACAAATGAAATAGATTAGAGAGAGAAAATATCCTTTACTACTGAAAGCATTTGAAAAAATAAAAAATATAATAATAATATATTCGGAAGCATTTGGGCGGGAAGTTCTCCCCATTGTATCCTACTTTCAGTAATAAAGGATTATTGTAGATGGTTACATTTTAGTGACTACCTTAATAGTTAATAGATAGTATGATAATTAGTGGTAGTAGTTAGTTTAGCAAGTAGTTAAGTAATTAATTGCCATTGACTTGAGCTTACCCAACTTATAACCATTATCAGGAGGGCATACAGATCTTCTCCCTATTCCCGATTACCCTGAGCAAGGCAAGTATATTCCCTGGTTTTGTTCATTTACTTCATGTCTTGTACTTTTTATATTGGACACGTTGTCACACGATATGGTCTTGTGCTCTGGTTCATGTTCATGTACTTTACTTGTGTCTGGGGAGAGAAAATACTACAGATATATGACCAAAGTTCAACCTAGAATTCATGTGAATAGCTTAGGTCTCACATCGTGCACATGGGACTCTAAGCTATACCATTATTCATGTACCATTTGCTACCCCCAGTCGGTCACATATTCTAGTAAGTATTTCAAAATAGTGCATATGTCAGGTTCTTTGTTATATTTCATGTTCAGGTTCAGTTCATGTATTTATTTTCATGTACTTCATGTTCTTTACTTTTCCTGTACTTCATATTCTCATGTTCTCCTGTACTTATTTCCTTATCATGTTGTTCTTGTTCATTACCTTAGAATTATACTTTGCTCCGCTCCTGACTGTATATGTTGCAGGTGCACCTGAGTATCTTGTATCACCTTTATGGGCCAGAGCCCGGGATCTTAGCTGAGCAGAATGGAGCCATGACTTAGATTTAGAGGCTACAAATTTAGATTTGTTTAGCTTTACTTCTAGATATTGTACACTGAGATTTCATTGTTGTATTTCATTCTTGTTACATGATTCGTCTCTGGTACTATTTCATGTATAATTTGTAATAATGACTAAGTATAATGACTCTTTGGGAACGATTATAGATGTTGTGATGTTTTATTTTATCTGGTGATTTGGAGTTTTTTTTAGAATTGTACAACTTACTGTGTTGCGTCTTCCAACATAGACTGGGCGTCTACAGCTCGTATCCGATTATTCGGGAGCGGGTCGTGACATATTTTTAGTGGTGGCCCATGCAGGTTTCATCCTAATGGCACTTAGGCTATAGAGTGCTATTGGGGAACCTGTAAAACTAAAGAAAATTCATCACAGCATAGGATCACACAAAAATGGTTATGAGTATATTTTACTAAGTTTGCTTATTATCTTATAGGGTTAGGCCATTTTAACAGTTTTTTATTTTTCAGATGGTTCAGACACGCAACATCGGGATTACCAATTCTCCTGAACTTGGGACTTCTGAGCTTCCTCCACCCCCTGTCGCCTTTACTATCACCATTGGTAGTACCTAATTGATGGAGATGTTTCAGGATTTCCTTGATGCCCAGAGTGCCACGACCCGCACCTTAGAGTAAGGGCACGAGACGTGGGTACGTCCAGCCTACGCCGCAGTGTCGGCGGTAGAACGCTGTCCTAGGTCAACATACATCTAGCAATATATCTCTAAACAGTTTATACTCTCCGAATGGGGGTGACATAGCAGTAAATGAACTCAATCACAACTAAGGAAGAGATAGCACGATATGAAATAGAACTCAAAGAAAAATAGATGATAAAGTAGTCTAAGATAATCCCAGCAAATATCCAGAGGTACATGGTCTCAGATACTGAATGAAAGAATATATACAACTCAGAACTCAGAACAGAATAAAGTCTAGCTAAACAGTCTCAAGACAACATAAGATAAGCTAAGCCTAACAAAACTAGTCTAGGCAATGGGGATAATGTCCTCAGCTAGAGCTGGGTCCTCCTGAGGGTCCAGCTCGCAAGTGTCATCTAAGGCTGCCCCGTAGAAAGTATCCAGACAGGCCTCCTTCTCGTCCTCTGTAATATTTTCAACAGGTCCAGTCAGGACAGGAGCGAGCACAGTACATCTCAACAGTTCATAGCAGGTTAGAAAATATAATCATGCAGTAAAGTAAGATACAAGTACTGAAAGAAGTGCAGTATATAAACAGAGAGAGAAAAGCTGTAATAGAAATATCTACTATAAATAGAGACTAACAGTGGCTAGTGAGTCAGAGTACAATATAGATATGTAAATGGCATAGGAGATTCTGATAAGACACTATGGAAGAGATTCTGATAAGATACTACTTGGATATTATTCACATATCTACTTCTACTCTCCCGTACCCCCAATCAATACACAAGGATCCAACCAGGTTATGTTATGATTCCATGCAAAGGCCCCCGAAGGGTGATACATGGATGTCATATAAATGAAGATTCTAGGAGATTCTAGGATACCCAGTAAATGGGATAAGAGATTCTAGGAGACTCTGTAATCATAAGAGTATATGTCACAAGTGATCAAAGAACCAGTGAAGCATAGTGATACGCCATGTAAGTGAAACACACAGAACATATAGTACCCGATGCTCCCTAAGGATAACATCTCAAGAAGGGATCCATATAGTACCAATCCGTGTGACCAACGTGACAGTAACAAGTAAAGTAATTTAATGCAGGAAATAATTCTAAGCAGGATATAAAATGATCAGAGAATATACTCGCCTCGTATCTAAGTGTCCAATATGAAAGTACTGTCCGAGGAGTGGTGTCTGGCTCCTAATCAGAACAGCACAAGTCATAACAAGTCTAAAATGGTAAAATAAAGTTCTACTATGCATTCTACATGAATCTAGGTCAATCTAGGTCAAAGTCAACTCTTGGTCAACTCTGGTCAACCCTAGAAGTCAAACTAGGTCAACCAAGTCTAGACTAGGTCAAGCTAGTCTATCTAGTCCAATCTAGACTATACTAGTCTATACTAATCTGGTCTAGGTCTACCAAGGCTAAACTAGCCTATCAACATACAATACAAGGCTATAAAACCTATCTTATCAATCAAACACATCTCCAAACACAAACACTAATGACACACCAAGTATATATACAATATATATATACTCATAGATTATTGCCTATAACATAAGAGCAAGGTGTGTACACATACAGGCATATAGAGATATCATTACATACATGCATCCAATGTGTATACTATATTAGGCCTATACAATAATGTGTTATCAAGTATTGACATATGTATGATGCTACTACTATGTAATAGGCTCACATATATATATGAATTTATATCTATACATATATAGGTTCATACATACATGCATATATACATATGTATAAAGGGGGCTCATGTGTGTGGTGATACATGGGTGTATGTGTGTGTGTATATTAGTGAGAGTGATGTGAGGCATGGCAATGGTGTGGGTGATACATGGCATGAGGGTATGTGAGAGGGTAACATGGTATCAAGGAGTGCTAATGTGTGTGGGTGAGTGAAGAGTGTAAAAGTGTATGAGAAAACAGTGAGTGATAGAGGGGGGTACAATAGACTGTGTGTGTGTATATGGAAATCTGCGTGTTCCAGATTTGTGGTGTAGCAGGAAATATAGAACTAAGTGGCTGAAACTAAAGGACAGTACAGGGAATAAATGAAGGCTGAGACATGCATGTGGGCATGTCTGTTAAGGTTTTCAGGAATGTAACTGTGTAGGGGTTAGCAGGAATTAGTAGTTATGTGACTGAATTCAACAGTGCAAAGTGTAATTCTCAGATTTTCAGCCATAAACTAATACCCATATTTCAGTCTTCATTTCTAAACATTCCCAGGTTTCATACAACATTGGAAAACATTCCATGGTTCACCATAAAACCCAAAATCAGTTCACAACAGTTTACAATTTCCAGTTTTAAGCCCAAAACTTCATTCTCAGTTCAGTCTTATACTAATTTCCCAGATTTCAACTTTCCAAAGAACCCAAACAATCATCTAATCAGTTCAATTCTAAACTGCAAAGGAATAGGAAAAATCAAATCAAAATCAGAAAACTGAAATCAGTTCAGTCTACACATGCCTAGCCCAATTTCGAAATCAATAGTTCACCCATCAACACCAAATTTGACACACAGCAAGATAACATATAGGAGAATAGATTTAGGGACTTAAACCAACATGTTAACAGTATTAAATGGGTTAAAACAGTTGTCCAAAATCGTATTTAAAAACTGGAAAAATACAGGGTTATATACACTAATTTTTAGAAAAAGGTAAATGGCAAATGAAGAATAAAATCAAACTAATATGCAATAAAAATGGTTGGTAAAGGAAACATCCCATGTGCACAAGCCCCACACTTCATTTCGTGTCATCCAAAGCCGGGCACGGCGTGTCCCCCACAAAACAAATACTTACCGTGCACATAACAGACACAGTGAAGGGCACATGTTCATGCGTATCGTATATACGACACGACACGAACTAGGACACGTGCTCGTGTCAGTGGGTGCGCCTAGGGTAGACCTAGGTCTGACACACCCTGAATCGTGTCCTTGTGTCATCGTGTCTGACTGAACAGGCCGTGTCAGTGGGGGAAAAACAGTGCACAGTGTCAGTGTAATCCCAAAGCGAGGCCTCGTGCATGTCCGACACGAAACAATTGGACTCGAGACTGAAGAGGGGGACTGTCAGTCATTGCCCCTTGGTCTATGCCAAGAGGCACAAGTCCAAACTTCGTGTCCAGCGAGCACTCGCACTCGAGTAGCAGGGGACAGAACTGGACTCAGTTCCAGCGTATTCGTGTCCCTCGTGTGGACACGACACGACACAAAATACCTAAGTGTCAATACAAACATTCAAGAGGAACCCTAGATCTACAATCCTATTCAAAAGGATTTCGAAAATATCACCAAAGTTCCTTTGTGGCATTTTCACAAACACCTACTGTGGGTTCCTGATACGTGTCCAAAACGGACACGAAACCTATGAAACTCAACACGAAACCAATGCAGCCACTTAGGGGACTCTTAGGGCTTCCTAAATGTGTAAAGAAATCAAAATTTCATCGAGAAATGAAGAAGTTACCTATAGATGGACTTTCTAGAAAATCCTTCTTTGTTGAGCTCCTCTCCTTGATATCCCAATCCACCAAATCAATACCAAACTGAAATAAAACTCCAATAACAGCAAGTATAGGTATATTAAAACCTAATGGAAGAGATTTGAATGAAAAAGGACATGGAATAGAATTTCTATGGATTAAATGAAATAGGAACAAACCACTTTCTAAACTTGAGCTTTCCTAAAAAGAGGCAACCCTAAACTAAGAGAGTATTTATAGGGTGGTGTTCCCAAGGAGGATATGGTGGCCGGCCACAATGTCTAGGGCTAGGGTTTTGTAATTCTTGGGCTTTGGGCCAATCTACAAGGCTATGACTTAAATTGATTTATCAATGGTTCTAAATCAAAAGTCATGACTTATGACTTTCTAATTCCTATTGCTAACTAGAGTCTATTGACCAAACTAAGGGTTAGCTTAGGTTAGACTAGAGTCATATAACCTAACCAAGTCCATACTAACTAGGGTTAGCTTCTAGGTTGGTCTACAAGGGTCAAAACTAGTCAAAGTCAACCTAGTCAACCCTCATCCAAACAATTCCAAAATAATTCCTAAAAATTCCCATAAATTCAAATAAATTCTAATAAATTCAAATAACCCCAAAAATAACAAAAATACCCTCAACTAGAAATGATAAACAAAATACCCTAATCACAAGGCTAGGCTCTAGGTCAACCAGTCTCCAAGGTTACACTATCAAAACACCAAAATCATAAGTCATGATTTAAAATAGTTTTAAATGATTAAAAATCACTAAAAATTATATCATGATTTAAATATCAATATTAAAAGACTAAAATTACAAAATTTCAAAATTACCCTCTTCTGGAAAACTGGGTGTTACAATCCTATCCACCTTATAAAAATTTCGTCCTCGAAATTAAAGGTGATCATACTCCTTCTAGGTTAAGCCCCCAGCAATCATAGTCTCAGAACCTATTCTATCTTACAATTTAAGAGGATGGCATACAGGGTCATGGCATACGGTGGTAATGAAAGTCTCATCTAGGTATACTAGTCATACTAGACCAAAACAATCATAGGGTATCAAAACACACAAGCAGTCTAGGGTGTTAAATCGGAAAAGACACAGAAATAACAATCATCAAAACTGTAAGGCAGTCTACCATCCTATGTGAAAACTGGTACTTATTATAAAAATAAAATAAAGATAACCACCAATTATCTATTAAGGGATACTATTCAAGAAAATTAAAAACAAGGTTAAAGAATGAAAGTCAATTGTATTGAAATCCAATCACAATATATTTATATATATAGCATTAGAGAGGGAAAAGCTAACATTATGTAAAGGTTGTGTGGTTTGTGTGAATTATACATGAAAGTGCATAAGAGGATCTGTGTCTCAACTATAGCTATCAAGTTACACTATTCATGGCATATTTGTTAAGCATTCTACAAGGCACAAGCTATTTACTCATAACATGCATGGCTAACCATATATATATATGTATATTTATATGTATAGAGAGGTAGAGATTTTAATTGCATCTACATACATTATAACATGTATACAGAACTATATATATATATATCCATATAGCTATATGAACATAACATAGAGATGAAGGGTTAGATTTTCATGACAGTTGTGAACATTAGTGTAGAGTGTCAAGTGTACATGGGTTAAAACTTGAAATGAAGGGTTCAATCATTCAGTTTAGCTCAACATTACATATTAGATCTGAAATTGAACTACACATTTGGAAGCAATGCAAAAAAAATGTTAACATGTATTCAGTTTTCAAAATTTTGGAGAAATTTGAACATCAAAACCAACTCAATGCTTACCACAACCACAACCTAACATGTAAGAGTATGAATTATATACCTACACACAACAATGTATACGGCTCAAAATATTACATTAAATAAAACTGCAATTCGACTAATCACTTAGAATTCAGATTTAAAGGGTTAATATGTACACAGTCTCAGGTTTGACAATTTCAACACAAAACTCAACCAATATCTTTTAAAAATTGGAACCTCGTACATAACATGTGTGGTGATGTAAACAACAACTAATATCATGAAATTTAAAAATTAATTTACGAATTTAATCTGGAAAAACTAGTCACTGATACTATCATATTTTAAAATTATTAAGATTTTGAGAAATTAACATCAACATATTAATATGCATTTAGATAGGTTGGTAATCAAGTGTAGCATGCATACGTGTCAGGCAAGCATCTGTGTCCACTATATTTATATATATTTTAAAGTAATACAAGAATTAATGGCAAGAAGAAAATAATGATAAAATCTGTTCTGCTTATCTGTTTAAAAGAAGGAACCATTTGAAACCAGAGTTATAATATCAAATCTAAGTCAAGGTCTAGCAAAATCACCGATTCATTATATTAGGAAGAATTTATAGCAAGAAGTTACACAAGGTTATAATAACAGCTAAGCTACTCCTACTCATACTCCTACTCCTAAGTTATTCATAACAACAGAAGGGTATGATGTTTAAAACCTTCTCAAGATACAATCTGTTAATCATATGCGTCTGTCCAAAATCATGTTGCCCAGAGTCCTCATCATGCTAGTGAGCAATGCTATGATAATCACAGAGTCCTTGACTAAGGTACGTACTCCTAGGTTCATGGTATTTAAAATTTTCGTATTGCCGCATGCGACGGCAAAAACCTTAAATTCTCATACTCGAGAAATACATCCAAAATCTGACTATATGTCCTCACTATGCCAGCTAACACGACTCTCAAAGATTCTAGATCTCATAACTGAGGTGACCTAGCCCATATGATTTCCTTAGAAGAAAAAACAAACATAACAAAAGAGCAACATGACAAAAATTAATCAATCAGCAAGGAACAGATGGAATCGGATTTCAAGGTAATTATAAAAGACAATTGCAGGAATGGAATCGAGAAGAACGGAACTTGTAGCAATATCTCCAATGGTCTGTGCATCCTTGATTGTCCTGACGATAGCTCGTCCCTGCTAGTTTCCCCCGGTCTGCTGCTGATGCTGCATGAACCGCTGCTGCTGAGAGAAATCGGGAATGACGAGAAAAAGTCCCTGTACAGTCAGAGGTGCACCTCCTATGTAGCAGAAACGCCAACCTGAGTCGGCACAACAGAAATTGTGATCTCGAGGCCCTGATGAACAGGACGAGAGGTGGCCAGCCTCTCGATAGTATCCCCCGAACCGAAGCGATGAGATCGTGCCTTCATAATTATCATAAAGACAGATCAAAACAAGAAACAATTTCTGAGAATGAAGCAAAAATTCAAGGAGGACAGTTTATATTCTAGGAAAACAACGAGTAGCATATTTAGATAAAAGGGATCTGATAAGAAGTTTTTCCTAATGTGATTGAGTACCTTCAAAATATCCTAATCCCACTGCAGGCTGTAGTGATACTCTAGTTCGAATACCACTACATAAACTCGACCTGCATGGGCCACCACTAAAAACGTGTCACGACCCGCACCCTAGATTAAGGGCACGAGACGTGGGTACGGCCAGCCTACGTCGCAGTATCGACGGTAGAACGCTGTCCTAGGTCAACATACATCTAGCAATATATCTCTAAACAGTTTATACTCCCCGAATGGGGGTGACATAGCAGTAAAACTCAATCACAACTAAGGAAGAGATAGCACGATATGAAATAGAACTCAAGGAAAAATAGATGATAAAGTAGTCTAAGATAATCCCAGCAAATATTCAGAGGTACATGGTCTCAGATACTGAATGAAAGAATATATACAACTCAGAACTCAGAACAGAATAAAGTCTAGCTAAACAGTCTCAAGACAACATAAGATAAGCCTAACTAAACTAGTCTAGGCAATGGGGGTGATGTCCTCAGCTAGAGCTGGGTCCTCCTAAGGGTCCAGCTCGCAAGTGTCATCTAAGGCTGCCCCCGTAGAAAGTATCCAGACAGGCCTCCTCCTCGTCCTCTGTAATATTTTCAACAGGTCCAGTCAGGATAGGAGCGAGCACAGTACATCTCAACAGTTCATAGCAGGTTAGAAAATATAATCATACAGTAAAGTAAGATACAAGTACTGAAAGAAGTGCAGTATGTAAACAAAGAGAGAAAAGCTGTAATAGAAATATCTACTATAAATAGAGACTAACAGTGGCTAGTGAGTCAGAGTACAATATAGACATATAAATGGCATAGGAGATTCTGATAAGACACTATGGAAGAGATTCTGATAAGATACTACTTGGGTATTATTCACATGTCTACTTCTACTCCCTCGTACCCCTAATCAATACACAAGGATCCAACCAGGTTATGTTATGATTCCATGCAAAGGCCCCCGAAGGGTGATACATGGATGTCCCATAAATGAGGATTCTAGGAGATTCTATGATACCCAGTAAATGGGATAAGAGATTCTAGGAGACTCTGTGATCATAAGAGTATATGTCACAAGTAATCAAAGAACCAGTGAAGCATAGTGATACGCCATGTAAGTAAAATACACAGAACATGTAGTACCCGATGCTCCCTAAGGATAACATCTCAAGAAGGGATCCATATAGTACCAATCCGTGTGACCAACGTGACAGTAACAAGTAAAGTAATTTAATGCAGGAAATAATTCTAAGCAGGATATGAAATAATCAGAGAATGTACTCGCCTCGTATCTGAGTGTCCAATATGAAAGTACTGTCCGAGGAGTGGTGTCTGGCTCCTAATCAGAACAGCACAAGTCACAACAAGTCTAAAATGGTAAAATGAAGTTCTACTATGCATTCTACATGAATCTAGGTCAATCTAGGCCAAAGACAACTCTTGGTCAACTCTGGTCAACCCTAGAAGTCAAACTAGGTCAACCAAGTCTAGACTAGGTCAAACTAGTCTATCTAGTCCAATCTAGACTATACTAGTCTATACTAATCTAGTCTAGGTCTACCAAGGCTAAACCAGCCTATCAACATACAATACAAGGCTATAAAACCTATCATATCAATCAAACACATCTCCAAACACAAACACTAATGACACACCAAGTATATATACAATATATATATACTCATAGATTATTTCCTATAGCATAAGAACAATGTGTGTACACATATAGGCATATAGAGATATCATTACATACATGCATCCAATGTGTATGCTATATTAGGCCTATACAATAATGTGTTATCAAGTATTGACATATGTATGATGCTACTACTATGTAATAGGCTCACATATATATATGAATTTATATCTATACATATATAGGTTCATACATACATGTATATATATACATATGTATAAAGGGGGCTCATGTGTGTGGTGATACATGGGTGTATGTGTGTGTGTGTATCAGTGAGAGTGATGTGAGGCATAGCAATGGTGTGGATGATACATGGCATAAGGGTATGTGAGAGGGTAACATGGTATCAAGGAGTGCTAATGTGTGTGGGTGAGTGAATAGTGTAAAAGTGTGTGAGAAAACAGTGAGTGATAGAGGGGGGTACAATAGACTGTGTGTGTGTATATGGAAATCTGTGTGTTCCAGATTTGTGGTGTAGCAGGAAATATAGAACTAAGTGGCTGAAACTAAAGGACAGTGCAAGGAATAAATGAAGGCTGAGACATGCATGTGGGCATGTCTGTTAAGGTTCTCAGGAATGTAACTGTGTAGGGGTTAGCAGGAATTAGTAGTTATGTGACTGAATTCAACAGTGCAAAGTATAATTCTCAGATTTTTAGCCATAAACTAATACCCAGATTTCAGTCTTTATTTCTAAACATTCCCAGGTTTCATACAACATTAGAAAACATTCCATGGTTCACCATAAAACCCGAAATCAGTTCACAACAGTTTACAATTTCCAGTTTTAAGCCCAAAACTTCATTCTCAGTTCAGTCTTATACTAATTTTCCAGATTTCAATTTTCCAAAGAACCCAAACAATCATCTAATCAGTTCAATTCTAAATTGCAAAGGAATAGGAAAAATCAAATCAAAATCAAAAAACTGAAATCAGTTCAGCCTACACATGCCTAGCCCAATTTTGAAATCAATAGTTCACCCATCAACACTAAATTTGACACACAGCAAGATAACATATAGGAGAATAGATTTAGGGACTTAAACCAACATGTTAATAGTATTAAATGGGTTAAAACAGTTGTCCAAAATCGTATTTAAAAACTGGAAAAATACAGGATTATATATACTGATTTTCAGAAAAAGGTAAATAGCAAATGAAGAATAAAATCAAACTAATATGCAATAAAAATGGTTGGTAAAGGAAATATCCCATGTGCACAAGCCCCACACTTCATTTCGTGTCACCCAAAGCCGGGCACGGCGTGTCCCCCACAAAACAAACACTTACCGTGCACATAACAGACACAGTGAAGGGTACATGTTCACGCATGTCGTGTACACGACACGACATGAACTAGGACACGTGCTCGTGTCAGTGGGTGCGCCTAGGGTAGACCTAGGTCTGACACACCCTGAATCGTGTCTTCGTGTCGTCGTGTCTGACTGAACAGGCCGTGTGGAAAAACAGTGCATAGTGTCAGTGTAATCCCAAAGCGAGGCCTCGTGCGTGTCCGACATGAAACTATTGGACTCGAGACTGAAGGGGGGGACTGTCAGTCATTGCCCCTTGGTCTATGCCAAGAGCCACGAGTCCAAACTTCGTATCCCGCGAGCACTCGCACTCGAGTAGTAGGGGACAGAACTGGACTCAGTTCCAGCGTGTTCGTATCCCTCGTGTGGACACGATACGGCACGAAATACCTAAGTGTCAACACAAACATTCAAGAGGAACCCTAGATCTACAATCCTATTCAAAAGGATTTCGAAAATATCACAAAAAGTTCCTTTGTGGCATTTTCACAAACACCTACTGTGGGTTTCTGATACGTGTCCAAAACGGACACGAAACCTATGAAACTCGACATGAAACCAATGCAGCCACTTAGGGGACTCCTAGGGCTTCCTAAATGTATAAAGAAATCAAAATTTCATTAAGAAATGAAGAAGTTACCTATAGATGAACTTTCTAGAAAATCCTTCTTTGTTGAGCTCCTCTCCTTGATATCCCAATCCACCAAATCAATACCAAACTGAAATAAAACTCCAATAACAGCAAGTATAGGTATATTAAAACCTAATGGAAGAGATTTGAATAAAAAAGGACATGGAATGGAATTTCTATGGATTAAATAAAATAGGAACAAACCTCTTTCTAAACTTGAGCTTTCCTAAAAAGAGGCAACCCTAAACTAAGAGAGTATTTATAGGGTGGTGTTTCCAAGGAGGATATGGTGGCCGGCCACAATGTCTAGGGCTAGGATTTTGTAATTCTTGGGCTTTGGGCCAATCTACAAGGCTGTGACTTAAATTGATTTATCAATGGTTCTAAATCAAAAGTCATGACTTATGACTTTCTAATTCCTATTGCTAACTAGAGTCTATTGACCAAACTAAGGGTTAGCTTAGGTTAGACTAGAGTCATATAACCTAACCAAGTCCATACTAACTAGGGTTAGCTTCTAGGTTGGTCTACAAGGGTCAAACCTAGTCAAAGTCAACCTAATCAACCCTCATCCAAACAATTCCAAAATAATTCCTAAAAATTCCTATAAATTCAAATAAATTCTAATAAATTCAAATAACCCCAAAAATGACAAAAATACCCTCAACTAGAAATAATAAACAAAATACCCTAATCACAAGGCTAGGCTCTAGGTCAACCAGTCTCCAAGGTTACACTATCAAAACACCAAAATCATAAGTCATGATTTAAAATAATTTTAAATGATTAAAAATCACTAAAAATTATATCATGATTTAAATATTAATATTAAAATACTAAAATTACAAAATTTCAAAATTACCCTCTTCTGGAAAACTGGGTGTTACAATCCTATCCACCTTATAAAAATTTTGTCCTCAAAATTAAAGGTGATCGTAAAGCGTCGCAACACTTAGACAATGCCTCTTTAGCCACATCATCAGAGACAGACTCAGTCGGCAATTATTTAAGCTTACTGCTATCGCCCAAAACATCGATTCGATGAGTGCCACAAGAGATTGAAGCTATGTTTGTTCTGCGGATTGCCTGCCCACCAGATCAAGGATTGTCTGGAGGATGCTGATCGTACTGCCCAAGGATGAGCACGAAGAGCACCAGGACTACAGCAGAAGGACCCACCTCTTCGGACTCAGCGGCCGCATGGAGCACTATCGTAGGGACCAGTCTACGTCAGGATAGCTGAAGAAGTTGAGGCGATTCCAGTCCCGGAGGAATACTGAAGATAGACTGAAGACATAAGGCTTTTCTTGCATGGTTGGAGAAGACTGTGGATCAATCTTCCTTTGGATTTTTCTCTTAGTACATAGATCGTTTCCAAAAACTTCCTTGTTTCCTATTCAAGAGCTTGTTAGACTTTGTTTCTAAACTTTGGTCCCTATTCGAGATTTATTTCAAGATATTGTTCCTATTCTAGATCTTGTTTCCTATTTGAAACTTTGTTTTCTATTTGAAATTTTGCTTTCTATTTTGAGACTTGTTTCATACTCACTACTCGATACCTTGACACTTTGTTTTCTATTCACTATTCGTGACTTTGTTTCCTATTTTCAAGATTTTTCTATTCGAAACTTTGTCCCCATTCAAAACTTTGTTTGAACTTTCATTTCTGTTCGAAACTTGTTGAGATTCAGTCCCTATTCGAGACCTTTTTTGAAGATTAGTTTCTTATTTGAGATTTTGACTCATTCTCTATATGAGATTTTGCTTCTGTTCATGACTTGTTTTCTATTCGAGAATTTGTTCCTATTCACAATTTGTTTCGACCTTGTTTCCTATTTAAGATTTTTGCTTTGTTTTATATTCACGATTCGATACCTTGTTTCCTATTCACTAATTGATACCTTGTTTTCTATATTGTTTTCTACTCACTATTTGAGGCCTTGCTTCCTATTTTGAGATTTTGTTTCCTATTCGCGACTTTGTTGATACTTGATTTTCTATTTGAGACTTTGAGATTTCGTTTTCCATTCGAGTTTTTGTTCGAGAATTCGTTTGTTATTCGAGATTTTGTTAGACCTTGTTCCTATACGAGATTTTGTTTCCTATTTCAAGACTTGGTTTCGATTTGATACTTGCTTTCCATTCACCATTCAAGCCTTTGTTACCTATTCGGGATTATGTCCCCTATACGAAATTTTGTTAGCCATTTGAGATTTTATTTTATAGTCGAGAATTCTGTTTGCTATCTGAAACTTCATTTCCTGTTCGAGACTTATTTCTAAAATCTTTTTGATTGTTGCTTTAGTATCTAATACTCATTGTTGGATCTTTTGTCATTTCTTGGCACCTAGTGAAACTCCTTGTTTTCTAAAGACAGATAACATCATGATTTAGAACTCATTTTGAATTGTCATAAACCCTTTGGAAATTTTATGGATAAAGTTGAAGGAATATTCGACTACCTATTATGACGTGGCAGTTGCGCACTGCAACCATTATCTGGATTATGGAGACTGAAAGTTCACTGCAGCCAGCTGCGCATTGGCGATGCATGAACTCTAAGTTAAAGTGATTTCAGACATTCATAGGTTTTCAGGTATTATTGAGACTTTATCCTAAATTCTTCATATTTTGATCTCTTGAGTTGTTTCGTTAATAATTATTTAAAATGGATAAGTTGATAGATTATTCAGTAACATATCGTTATTTGAGTCACGGAACCAAAAGTTCACTGCAGCCAGATATACATTGGCGGGGCAGGGATTCTAAGTAAAGTGACTTCAGATACATATATGTTTTCGGATACCATAGAAACTATATTCCATTTCATATGATTATTGATTTCACAAATCCTTGCACTCTCACCTTGATTTGACACTAATATCCCCTCGATAGATTCCACACGCCTTCTCAATCAAATCTTTGCAGTTTCCTTCTTTTTGCATTTTATCGTCGAATCATTTGATTTTCTCAATAAACACATTGCTAGATTTTGATTCTGTTTCACTAGATTTTAATCGTACTTATATTTTAATCGTGTTTTTTCTAAACTTCGATCTTGATCATGCCTACCTACCTAACCGTGATTTCCTATTGTGCTAAACTTTCAATTTTGATCGTGCTTACAAGATCGTGCCCTCATGATTTACCCCTCTAAGTCGTAATTGAAATTCATTCCACCTCGTGCCTGTTTAATTTTCGATCATTGTTAAATCATATTATTTCAACTCATTGTATGTAATTATCGTACTTGGTCTTAACTAAATTTCGTGCTCGAGTAATTTTGATCATTTTCAATCGTGTCATTTTGTCTATTTATTTTTGTCATGCTAAATCATTTTAAATCGTTATGATTTTTGTACCTAGTCATTAAGCGTATTCGCACTCGTGCCTAATCAATTTTAAACTTTGTGTCATTTTTGTATCGTGCCGTACTCTTTGAAATTTTGAGGACAAAATTTTCTAAGAGGGGAGATTTTTAACCCCAATTTCCAAATTTTATAAAATTTTGAATATTCCTAATATATTTAATTATTTTCCTCATTTATAATTTTATAGCATTTATTTTTGGAAGAAAGTTTTAATTAATTTAGTGGATGGTTAACTAACTAGTTGGTTACTAACTAACTAGAGTGGTCCTCCAAGATTCTAACTACTTTTCTAACAATATAACAACTTTCTAACCAACTCTTGAGAATAACATGTAATTAAGTAATTGTTAAGGGCTTAAATTGCAAATAACCAATACATCCTCTGTTCCTATATAAGCCCAGAGGAGGAGAGAGAATAAGCATTTTCACTCATCTCAATTCCAGAAGCTCTCGTCCCCAATTCTTTCTTTCCCCAAATTTTGATCGTAACCCTAACCCTAAATCCGAAGCAGCCATAGGGACGTCGGCGACCACCGCTTTCACCGGTGTCCACTCCGCGAGTCTTCCTCCCGGTGACAGAGCCAACCAGTGGCACCATCCTTCAAGATTGAACTCTGGTGACTACCCTCAGCAGCGAGACTCGTCTTCTCTCTCTCCGGCGACGCACGCGAATCTCGACGACTCACAACCACATCAGTGGAGGTCTTCACAGCAGTGCCTCGATCAGACGGCTATGGCGACGGTGGTGGCTACTTTCCCAGTCGGCTGAACCAGTCAGCACCACCACCACTATGGCGGTGCGGCACTAATCTCCTCCACGTGATCGAGTTCTTTCGACCTAGAAGATCTACGTCCGGTGAGTTTAATTTTGATCCTCCTCTTATTTCTAGTTGCATCGATCTCGATCGATGTAACCGTTCTTGATCTGGATTCCAGATCGACATCATTCCCTCTCTGGAAACGTGATCTCTGCTTCAACGAGACGACCAATTTCGATTCCTGGTGAATCTCGGATTCTAATTTGTTGATTGATTTAGAAATCTGCAGTATTATTTTCTTAACGATTTCTGAGTTCGTCTTGTCTATTTGTATTAGATTTTGTGGTTCTTGAATTTGTGGGTGATCGATCTGGATTATCGAAGTAATTAAAGCAAGATCGGTGAGTCGAGAGTTGGATTCTGAAGGTTTTCAGATCTGGAATTGAGTTCATATTTTTATTTTTAGCTAATTGTTTTTCCCCTCTTGAACCATTTGATACAGTATGGCAGTAAGGATTTTGGATACAACGATCGGTGTATGACCTTGTGAATCGAATTTTCGAGTCTGGACCAGATTTCTTTCTCAGGTAATTTTTACTCTAATTTCTTATTTAATTAGTTTTGTGCTTGGTTGTTTTGGTCGTAATTTCGGTTGTGTTGTGTTTGTTTCATGCGTTCTTGTCTGCTCCTGATTGACTGTAGAAGCTCAAAAATCATTTGGCACCAGTCAAGAAATGGCGCCAGCATCAAGAAGGCGCTGGTCAATAGGTTTCATGAGACTCAGGTGGTGCCAACTACTGGTGTGTGCCACCTCCACATGGCAGGCTTCCTCTAGAAGCTGTAACAGTCGTAATGATGACTGACAGCTCGTTAGACGAAGCAAATCTCTTCGAATCCCGGGAAGCGCAGCGCTCGAGGAGACTGTGTCAATTTTTTTAATGCTCAGAACTTACTCGCGCCAGCTATCAAATGGCGCGAGGTAATCAATAATGACAGAAACTGACATACTAACTAGGAGGTGCCAGTTATCAAATTACGCCTGGCGCCACCTAATCAACATTTATCCAGAAGTCAAGTGATGTGGCACGCATGTCACTAATCTCGAAGAATGTGTCCACTACACTGCCCACGACCACGTGCATCTCTCTCACAGAATGCCACGCGTCCCTAGCATTTCATGTAACCGTTCGCGCAACTGGAAGGATGGCACGCAAAATACAGTACGCGCAATTCAGAATAACTACTTAACAGTTATTTCAGAACTCTATAAATAGAGTTTCAAATCACTTGCAAAGGAGTACTAATAATCATAATCTCTTGCTAAAGTGTTGCTGCATTCTCAAGAGTCTTGTGTCTTCAATATCACATCGTCCAAGGGATAAAGTGGTCGTCTTCTGATCAGATTCCTACAGTTGTACTTCCTCAGAAATCAAATTATACTAATTGTACTTTTCTTTTTCGTAGTTTGTAAATCAAATTTTTATTTTTGCAAACAAAATGGCGACTCTGCTAGGGACGACTTTCTCCTCCGATGAGAAGGTGACAACACAATGTGATACTGCGTCGATCGGCATGACGCAGAAGACCTTGGTGTAAAACCCCTCATAATTTAAAAGAATATTTAAATTATTTTTGGATTTTATTTAATTCTAATTTATTTTCATCTTATTTATATTATATAAAAGGACTATAGCCATGGTTGAGTTTAAATATGCAAGAAGACTAGAAAGTATGGCATGTCTAGAGTAGTCGAGTGCTTTAACTAGCATGCTAGCCATGTTAGGAATGCCATGGTCATATTGTAATCTCTTGCATGTTAACTATTCAAATTATGGCACAAGTTATATTTTTATTTAATTAATTAGTTAAGAAATCCTTTATGACTTTTTAGGAGACCCGGTTGCACCAAACCTTCCCAAACCTCTTCCAAGCCAAACCCAACCCTATATAGGCATGTTGGGCATTAATAAATATTCATAATTACATATATTTGTATTTAAATTCAGATTTGGATTGAAATTCTATAGATAGAATTAATTAGTTCTATATTAGGAAACACCTTTTTAAATCATCAATCCAATCAATTAGCCAACTCACCAAACAACCAAATCATGCCATAGTGGACCCCCCACCATAGATTTCGGCCAAGCAACCCCCCCCCCCCCCCCCCCCAATGGCCGAATACCCCATAGGAAAAGGATTCCCACTCTTTTTATACATGCAACCCAATAAAGCCCATATATATATATATATATATATATATATATATATATATATATATATATATATATATATATATATATATATATATATATATATATATATATATATCAACTTAGCCCAAACCCTAACCCTAACTCAAATCCTCCTTTATTTCCACCTCCATAGCCGACCAACCCTTCTCCTCTCCATAATTTCGGCAGCACTTCACCCCCCATAGCCTCCATACATCATCTCCTCCATTGCACATCTCTCCATCCTTCACAAAAACTCATCTCCTCTACCATACATCCCCGAAATCCCTCAAAACAAACCCTAAAAATTCCATCTTCTCCATCCAACCATCTATAGCCATTGCCAACCCTTCCATACTCACCAAAAGAGGATTAACAAGCAAGGATAGCGAGAAAGGTTGAAGCTTTGTCGAGGAGAAGTTGTCACAACCTCTCTAGCACTGACCTTTGGTAAGAAATCCAAATCTTTCAATCTCAAACCCTTATTAAAATTCTATAGAAAATATGTTATTAATTCTGTAGAAATTATATTTTGATGGCTTTTGTTAGGTATAATCATCCATAAAGGTTTCATGAAATATAGGCGTAATATTCATGTGTCGGTATGATCAAAATTAACTCCATTGTGAAGGAACTATGAGTTATTGGTGCCTATTTTTGAAATTGAACTTTACGTGTGTTCATATACATAAATTAGGATTTTTTAAGTATTTTTCCATGAATTTAGCAACTCAAATCTGGTCGAGAAAATTGTAGGTCAAAACTAGCTAATTTCGGGTAACCGGCTGACCTAGAATGTCCCAAACTTGTAGTATAACTCAACCCTTGTACCTCTAATATTATTCTATGAAATAAAGTATTTTATTTCTGTTTAAAATATATTTTTGGTTATTTTAGCAATTTTGAGTCATTAACTATGTTTCGGGCGAGTTTCGGGTAGACTAGCTGACTTAGTAATCAACCAGTCGTAAATATCTTTAGAAATATTAATTCTAGAATTTTAGAGATAAATCTGTAAAAAATTAGTTTAAATATTATTTTTATAATTTTTATATGATTTTTAAGTTTGTTATTGAAGTAGGGGCATAACCGACTAATTAAAAGTTAGAAACCCTAAAACTGTGTTTCGATGTCTCGTGGAACCTGTGTGTGATTGTATGGATCTAAATGGTTCCATGAGAGATTGAATATAATTTTAACACATTACTTTAACTAATTAAGTCGTATCGTAAGTTTCATAAGTAGTGACTTAACATAGTTAATTAATTATCTAGGAGCGTCGGGTTCCGGAGGCGTGGACGCGGGAGCGGCGTTTCATATTTACAGCATGGAATCAGACAAGATACCTTGCCACTTACTCTGTGATTTACGTATTCTTATTTTGGGTTGTTATTTTCAACATTTCTTATTTGTTGTTATTATAAAACTGTGCGTCCAAGTCACACTTGGGTGCAAGCGACCTTGTCGGTCATTTTTTCTCGCTTTTTATTTATTTTCTTGTATTGACTTAGTCTAGTGACCACCCCTTTATTGATGAGGTATTGGTATATCTCATGCGGCCTTGACACATACTTTATCACGTGATGTAAGTCACATGTAGGACACATACTCGCGTAGTCGGCCGGCCACCGATATGTATGAGGCATGCGACGGTTAGGAGTAACTGCCAATAGAATTGCATGCTAGTAGACTTGGCAGTTTCTAGAGGTTTCTATGAGTCATAGATGTGACCCTACTAGGCATTGGGTGGAGAGAACAGTTCCTTAACGTATGGGCCACGTATGCACTTTCCTATTATTGCCAGTTATCTCCACTAGAGATACGGTCCTGGATCCTGATACCTGATTTCCTGCTGGCCTCTGACATTCGAGGAATGTTATGCTTTGAGGTCCCTGGTATCCTGATGGGACCATACCTGAGTTCCTGCACCTGAGCCAGAGTGCCCATACGTTGAAGGTTTGTTCTTAACTGTATTTTTACTATAGAATTGGTAGGCACCCTATTGCATGCATCCCCTTTTATTCTCTATTATATATCACAGATTATATGACATGTTCATTATGTATCTTGTTACGTCCCTCTGAGGACCTGGTTATCTCTCCAGGTGTGTGCTTTGTGACTTTTCGTAGGTGTTCTAGCCAAGGCCGTGATCTTCTCCATTTTTTCGATGATGATTGCTCTTGGTTTGTCTTACTATTTTATCGATCATTTCTTTGTATATCTTCTTTTCTTTAAATTGGTTGGTAGTAGATTTGTCTCTGCCCAACTATATGTATAAATAATATATTCTTGAGTTAATTATAATATTATTCTTTATTGTTGTGGATGAGATTTAGTTATCATAGTTTTTCTGTATTTTACAGCTTATATATACATACGGGGTTCTATACATTGGAGTATACTTCGTATGTATACAACTGGTATGTTTACGTACTTAGTCCTAAGTATTTTAGGACTGGGGCATTGCATGTTTTTGTGGAGGCCCATGCAGGTCGAGTTTGTCACTTCGGTTACGTTAATGTACCGATGTGAGCCTGAATATGGGATTAGGATATAGGAATCTCACCCACAAGCTTGACTTCCTCCTTTGATTCCAAATCTCGAACTCTCGTCCGATTATCTTGACTTCCTTCTGCTTGATTCCTTTCACTGTAAATCTTATCTTCTTTCGTGCTAAATAGGGAGGTTAGGAGATAACTCATACAAGTATACGTGTTATATTCCTCAATTACTCTATTAGTTGACTTCATAAGTTGAGTAGTATGACTACAACCTACCACCCGTATCCTTGAAACCTAGTATTAAAGTGTAACAGAGTGATAATGAATATATGCTAGTGTAGGAGAGATGTTTACCTAGAATATAAAGATTTCGTAGCCCATACCCATTGGTCAACCAAGGCCTGATACAAGAACCAGTAGGACGACTGTATACGCAAGCACACCGGATAAGACTTAAATCCTTGTGAAACTTGAAATATTTATTACTACTTTCAACGTATTCTCCCGTACTTATACTTTAAACTACCATGAATGACGACGCTATTTATAGCCTAGTTTTGTAAGCTTATTCTTTGTCGAGCTTGTTCAGGACATATGTATATTGGGGACGCCCACAAGCATATTGTCTAATTAGAATCAATGTATTATGGTCTGATCAACCATAGTACACTTGGTTCGCTCTTCATATGATTATCTCACATGGATTGAGATATAGAGGTATCTAGGATCTCATCCGCGATTGCATTGACAATTCCTCTTGAATTACACATTTGCCTTTGAATCGCGTAGTTGTATTCAATGATATCTTTCTTGAACTCTTTATTGCTTTTGTCATTCACTGATTAGAAAGACGAATGCTCGTATTTGATAGATAGATACAGAGTATTCCCATGGCTATGGTAGTTATATGCACAAGTATAGCAACCATCGGCCAAGCCACATAACTACAACCTTGCCTAAAGTTGCTCGTCCTTCCCTCGACCCTAATACTAATATCGTGACCTTTTAGTCATTTGAGCTTGAAAAATGAGTAAGATCTTACCCTTGGGTAAACCACAAACCTAGGAGACTATCTAATCTCTAGGAATCAATTATTTTGAGTCTCCAAATATTTATCTTGATTCTTGGCTTAACTAGAAACCCGTATGCCTTAACTCAAACCTTACTTGACTAGGCCCCCACAGTTTAGACAGAGAAGAATAGACCAAAACAAGGACAAGCATTGCAATGACTGTGGTAGACACCCATTCCAAGATTAGAGATTCAGCAGATGTTACTCCAGGTACAAAATTCTATTATTAAAGAAGTAACTTAGTATCAGAACAACACATTCACCAGCTTAGCCAAAATCTGTAGCATGACGTCCCGTCATTATGTTGTATTAGTAATCAACAAGTGATGCATGAGCACTACATTCAATACCTCTAGAACCCTTGTGACTATAGTCTGGCAGGTTTGACACAAATAGAAATTTACGACTTAGTAGTTAGGGATCTTTCCTATGACGTGCTTTAGAGTTCGTTATCCCACCGATAGACTCTCGTATACCATGGACAAGCGGGTCATTCCATCTTATCGACTCAGGTACCACTGTACGCGATCATTTCCATTTATTAGGACTTGGGGTACAATCTTCGAAACTGATTCACAACTACCCTATCATGTTATCGATCACATCGTGACTTATTATTTACCAAAGGTCAAGGTACGATATCGCGACTCAAATATTCCTAACCTCATTATTCCTAAAACCATATCCTAGTCTCTAGAGTGAATAGATTATAAGCCATTCTTACTTTTAGGAATTTGGGGATCACCGATTGATTGAGGTAAATTGGTTCTCACTAGGATGATAAATTAGTGACTCGTGAACTCCCACTTTCTTTTTAGATCTTTTGGTGTCCCTTACCGTGACTTTGATATTTGAAGTGTAATACTAGATGTTACCTTCTAACAAAATTTATATGCAAAACTTAAACGAGTCCACCTTCAAGTAGACATAACATGTCCCACTCAAACACATCTCCTTGGACTCTATTATTATGATACAACTTTCAGGTCAAAAAGGACTAGCGATAACCCTTACCATAACATCGATGTACTTTCAAACTGCAGTTAGAGATCCAACCTTGACTCAAATCTTTTGGCCCAATATATGGTTGTGATCTACTCGAAGCCCTCTACGCACATGCCACTAGTGTGCCACTCAATAGAGGCCTTGTGTGCTACTTAAACACAAAAGTCATGGAAGGCGCATCTCATGACTTACAGAACCTATTCTACCAACCCGACGGAAAATTTGCCCAACCACTTGAATTTGAACCTATTCTACATTACCCTAACCTAATAGGGATGGTTTAAAATTCCATAAAATTTTGTCCAGCCGCTATAGATTAAAATCTAAAGTTCATGCAATCAAAGATTGAAGTCCAATTAGGGAACCTATTGAGACTCAGTTAAACCCATCATAGTCCATCGTCATATTGGGACTATAAAACCAAACTTGATGAAATAGGCCCTCACCCCAATTATGTAGGCCCCACCTCTCGGCTCACTAATTTTCCTTCTATAGATTTCGTAACTGCATCTCTTCGTAGCCTATGTTATGCATCTCTCGGTACCAACTTGCTTCCGGATATACTTGACCAAGACCTCTCATACTGTCTTAACCAAACATAGTTAATATATGGGCCATATTAAATAGATAATACCTAGACTTCCTATAGAGTCTGTAACTATGATTGGAAATACCTCATACTTCCATATACCTCCTTGAAATTTGACCTTCTTAGAAGACCGATTACTGTGCTTTCCCCGATTAACCAACTTCTATAAGTTGGGTAGAACATTGAACTTATTATACTCTACCTCTCAGAATGGGATTATAATCGTGACCATTCTTTCGTCTGTATGGAATTTATGAAATAATCTTTTATTTTGTATTTTATATCCCTTTGCTCGTGCGTTTAGATAACTACGGTAACAGATTGCAACCTAAATTCTTCAAGTCAGTCAAAGAATTATTTTTGTTTGAATCAAGAGCAAAATTTTCGAGGCAAATAGATCGCAAGCCTCTCTAAGAAACATAAGATTTTGGAATTAGCAAGTGGTTGGAATGATTGGTTCCAATTAGACTAATAATTCAATGGTTCATAACGCCGACCTATATTCGTATCATTTGATACCCTCGACCATGATTTTGATAATTGAAGCACAATACTAGCCTTTTCCTTTCGACAAAGTTCACACTCATGAACTAGACTAGTCATGCCACTCACATGACATACATGTCCCACACAAACGAACTTTCCAGTGCTCCATTTAAATTACACCACGTGTATGACACATTGTTTCCTCAAAACAAACCATAGAGACCAAATTCGATCTATTTGATTTCATCCATGCAAATATCGATCCATTTCCTTAACTAAACTGAATACTCAAGATCTATGCAAGACGTAGCACACCTATGACGTATGCCTTCCAACAAGCAAGCGCATGCCTCCTATCCAACACCAAACATCAGCCCACACATATTAGTCGTTATGACTTGGAGTTTTCAAAACACTTGCCTAATCATATTCTATAGCCTGGGTTCTTTAATTATCATCGATTCTCATCACTTTGCCATAAATTCTTCTTCCCTAAGTTTTCAAGCTCACTTCTTAGTTTCCCATGTTAGACGTAGAACGAATCCTTCTGAACTGACACACCTTAGTATATTCAAACAAGAGGTCGCTACCAGCTTGTCAAAAGTATGACCCCTAGAGTGACAATGTTTGATAGTAGTAACTTTCTTATAGTTGTTATTGACCAAGAACGTCATGGTGTTATCGAGGCTCACTTAGAATCCAAGACTACGGTCAGAAGTGTCTATTATTCTCGTGCCCCTCCCTAGAAATTGTCCTCCTCAAAGTCTTGTAATGACGACGATCTTTACGGATGGACAACTTCTATAAGTTGGGTAGAGTCTGGAAGGAAGCATACCCCATCTTGTAGAATATGAGGTCAATTCGGATTCCTATGACAACCACCCCTCCATCCTTTCAAAAATTGAGCAAAGATTTGACGTACCTACTCTCCCTCCGTATAAAATCTCGCAATTCTTGATATTATGATTATTTTTAATTTCGATGATGAAATTGTCATAAGTTGGGTAGGATGTAAAACCCCTCATAATTTAAAGGAATATTTAAATTATTTTTGGATTTTATTTAATTCTAATTTATTTTTATCTTATTTATATTATATAAAAGACTATAGCCATGGTTGAGTTTGAATATGTAAGACGACTAGAAAGTATGGCATATCTAGCGTAGTCGGGTACTTTAACTAGCATGCTAGCCATGTTAGGAATGCTATGGTCATATTATAATCTATTGCATGTTAACCATTCAAATTATGGCACAAGTTATATTTTTATTTAATTAATTAGTTAAGAAAGCCTTTATGACTTTTTAGGAGACCCGGTTGCACCAAATCTTCCCAAACCTCTTCCAAGCCAAACCCAACCCTATGTAGGCATATTGGGCATTAATAAATATTCATAATTACATATATTTGTATTTAAATTCAGATTTGGATTGAAATTCTATAGATAGAATTAATTAGTTCTATATTAGGAAACACCTTTTTAAATCATCAATCCAATCAATTAGCCAACTCACCAAACAACCAAATCATGTCATAGTGGACCCTCCCCTCCCCCCTTCCACCATAGATTTCGGCCAAGCAACCCCAACACCCCCCCCCCCCATGGTCGAATACCCCATAGGAAAAGCATTCCCACTCTTTTTATACATGCAACCCAACAAAGCCCATATATATATATATATATATATATATATATATATATATATATATATATATATATATATATATATATATATATATATATATATATATATATAAACTTAGCCCAAACCCAAACCCTAACCCTAACCCTAACTCAAATCCTCCTTTATTTCCACCTCCATAGCCGACCAACCCTTCTTCTCTCCATAATTTTGGCAGCACTTCACCCCCCATAGCCTCCATACATCATCTCCTTCATTGCACATCTCTCCATCCTTCACAAAAACTCATCTCCTCCACCATACATCCCCGAAATCCCTCAAAACAAACCCTAAAAACTCCATCTTCTCCATCCAACCATCTATAGCCATTGCCAACCCTTTCATACTCACCAAAAGAGGATTATTAGCAAGAATAGCGAGAAAGGTTGAAGCTTTGTCGAGGAGAAGTTGTCACAACCTCTCTAGCACGGACCTTTGGTAAGAAATCCAAATCTTTCAATCTCAAACCCTTATTAAAATTCTGTATAAAATATGTTATTAATTCTGTAGTAATCATATTTTGATGGCTTTTGTTAGTTATAATCATCCATAAAGGTTTCATGAAATATAGACGTAATATTCATGTGTCGGTAGGATCGAAATTAACCTCATTGTAAAGGAACTATGAGTTATTGGTGCCTACTTTCGAAACTGAATTTTATGTGTGTTCATATACATAAATTAGGATTTTTAAGTATTTTTCCACGAATTTAGCAACTCAAATATGGTCAGGAAAATTGTAAGTCAAAACTAGCTAATTTCGGGTAACCGGCTGACCTAGAATGTCCCAAACGTGTAGTATAACTCAACCCTTGTACCTCTGATATTATTCTATTAAATAAAGTATTTTATTGCTGTATAAAATATATTTTTGGTTATTTTAGCAATTTTGAGTCATTAACTATGTTCCGGGCGAGTTTCAGGTAGACTAGCTGACTTAGTAATCAACCAGTCGTAAATGTCTTTAGAAATATTTATTCTGTAATTTCAGAGATAAATTTGTAGAAAATTAGTTTAAATATTATTTATATGATTTTTAAGTATGTTATTGAAGTAGGAGCATAACCGACTAATTAAAAGTTAGAAACCCTAAAACTGTGTTTCGATGTCTCGTGGAACCTGTATGTGATTGTATGGATCTAAATGGTTCCACGAGAGATTGAATATCATTTTAACACATTACTTTGACTAATTAAGTCGTATCGTAAGTTTTATAAGTGACTTAATCTAGTTAATTAATTATCTAGGAGCGTCGGGTTCCGGAGGCGTAGACGCGGGAGCGGCGTTTCATATTTACAGCACGGAATCAGGAAAGATACCTTGCCACTTACTCTGTGATTTATGTATTTTTATTTTTAGTTGTTATTTTTAGCATTTCTTATTTGTTGTTATTATAAAACTGTGCGTCCAAGTCACACTTGGGTGCAAGCGACCTTATCGGTCGTTTTTCTCGCTTTTTATTTATTTTTCTTGCATTGACTTAGTCTAGTGACTACCCCTTTGTTGATGATGTATTGTTATATCTCATGCGGCCTTGATACATACTTTATCATGTGATATGAGTCACATATAGGACAGGTACTCGCGTAGTCGGCCGGCCACCGATATGTATGAGGCGTGCGACGGTTAGGAGTAACTGCCAATAGAATTGCATGCTAGTAGACTTGACAGTTGCTAAAGGTTTCTATGAGTCATGGATGTGACCCTACTAGGCATTGGGCGGGGAAAATAGTTCCTTAACGTATGGGCCACGTATGCACTTTCTTATTATTACCGGTTATCTCCACTGGAGATACGGTCCTGGATCCTGATACCTGATTTCCTGCTGGCCTCTGACATTCGAGGAATGTTATGCTTTGAGGTCCCTGGTATCCTGATGGAACCATACCTGAGTTCCTGCACCTGAGCCAGAGTGTCCATGCGTTGAAGGTTTGTTCTTAACTACATTTTCACTGTAGAATTGGTAGGCACCCTATTGCATGCATCCCCTTTTACTCTCTATTATATATCACAGATTATATGGCATGTTCTTTGTGTATCTTGTTACGTCCCTCTGAGGACCTGGTTATCTCTCTAGGTGTGTGCTTTGTGACTTTTTGCAGGTGTTCTAGCCAAGGCCGTGATCTTCTTCATTTCTTCGAGGATGATTGCTCATGGTTCGTCTTGCTATTTTATCGATCATTTCCTTGTATATCTTCTTTCTTTTAAATTGGTTGGTAGTGGATTTGTCTCTGCCCAACTATATGTATAAATGACAAATTCTTGAGTTGATTATAATATTATTCTTTATTATTGTGGATGAGATTCAGTTATCATGGTTTTACTGCATTTTACAGCTTATGTATACATACGGGGTTCTATATATTGGAGTATACTTCATATGTATACAGCTGGCATGTTTACATACTTAGTCCTAAGTATTTTGGGACTGGGCCGTTACACTTGGTCATCCAAGTCAAACATCCTATGAAGCTACGATCAGTGCTGGGGGTGAAATACGGGTTACTATTGCTGCCAAGAATAAAGCGCGTGCCATTTGGACTCCGAAGTCCGTCAAAGCATCAATCACAGCTTCTGTGCAGACTGCGCCAACTGTTGTCTTGGCGTAAAATAATTGGAAATGTCATTTGGCTACTCCCTCTTCCTCCCCAGTTCTGAACTTGGGAGAGGACATATCCATTTCTGCTCCTATGCAGAACCAAAGGAAGCGCCCTTTGGCCTTTCCTTATGTTGCTGTACAGACTGTACCCACTATTGCGCCTACTGCTGCCCTGGCGCAGAACAAAGGGAAACGCCTTTTGGCTACTCCCACTTCTCCCCCAGTTCTGAACTTGGGGAAGAACACATATATTTCTGCTCCTATGCAGAACAAAGGAAAGCGCCCTTTGGCCTCTCCTCATCCTTCCCCAGTCCTTGACTTGGTAGAAAATATTGATTGCGCCCTTGCGCCAATCACTACTCAAACTCTTTTGAGCAGGAGTTCTATTTCTTTTGATAGAGACAACCAAGTCTCTGCCAAGAAAGTAAATTCTACTCATTGGCGCCATACTAAGCATGCTGGAGTTGGGTACGCAATGCAGCAAGGCATCTTGCCTACTCCTAAGCACCAACCAAACCCAAATCATGATCTGCCAACTTTGCGCATATCAAGGTCCAAGCAGGGAAAATTGATGGTGTCCCAAACAAACACACAGGAGGCACAACTTCCTGACATGCGTGCCTACCTCAACAGGCACAAATCAGAGCCAACTTCATCAAGCCACAGGGTGTGCCAAGTACAATCTGCGCCAACTACTGATCTGCACAAAGTGAAGATTTCTAAAGTCAAGGACCCCCTCACCTATGCCAATCAGCTCAGTACTTCCTTATACAACCAAGGGACCGGACAGCTTAAGAACATGAACCATGTTCCTAATATAATCTATGAATATGTACCATCTTCTTCTCCTTACTCTGTTAAGGTAACCGATCTTCGCGAGATTCTTGTACAAAAGAGGAAGATCGCAGGTCCATCTCATGTATCTACTGTAACTCCACCTACGGAGCATCATTGCAATCATGAGATAGTGATTAAGTGTTGCTGCCAGGCAGCAAAATGGTCTGTTTTTGACCGTTTGAACTATCCTCAATCTCCTAAACTAATAATAGCAGTAGATGGAGATTTATCTCCCGCAACAACCACATGCAAGGAACTCAGGTCTGTTTCTCATGAAGCTCAACCACAATGCTGCTGTAAATCAGCTAGGAAAACTGTCTTCAATCATATGAATTACAATCGTTCTTCTGACATACAAAGTCACCAAAATGACTTTAGTTGATGAAGACGAATTGCTATTTGCTTCGGTCAAAATGATATCTCGCGGTACTGGGGGTAGAAAGCGTTCGAGACGGAATGCATCACGCAACCCCAGTCAACAATACTTGGATCGGATCTGACTCTAGCGAAGGAGTCTATAAACATACCAGATCAAAAAGCCGAAAAATAATCGGTCAAATGAGTATTCCTTCCAGCCGAGAAACAATCGGTCAAAGGAATCTTCCTTCCAACCGAGAAACAATCGGTCAAAGGAATCTTCCTAACTCTGACCAAGATTCCCTCAGTCAAAGGGATCTTCCTATCCCTTATCATGGAGGTAGTTCTTTGTATGAATTTGATGCTGACAGTGAAAGCTCCGAACGGACCATCTTTTCCACAAGTTCTTCTTCAATGGCCACAGATGTGACTGTCTATGTCATTACTGAAGAACAAGATGCATCCAGCTCTGGCAGTCAGGAGCAAAGAATCGCCTCTTTAGAAGCCAGCTTGAAAAAACATGGCTGAAATGATGGCGAGCATACATGCTGTAATAATGGCATAATATACCATTCTACCAGTTGCGAATCTAATTCCAACCTAAGAAAAAGTAGCGGCATCTGCTCCTACCAATAGCGGTCAGGGGGTATAATCTCCTCACAATGCTACGGTGCCAACTCCAAGTCTTTCTAGTGCTGGGGGTGGTGCTTATCATGCAGTCCCTCCTTCTAACACACCAAATCAGTCTACTACTCCACAAGCATCAGGAGACACTAATGAGGCTGTAAAGCTTTTGCGTACTCAGTTTGAAGCCTTCAAACAGAAGGACGACCTACAAAAGCTTGGAATCAAACAACCTTATCCCATAGAATGTAAAGAAGTTCCGTTTCCACCCAAATACAAGCCTTCCACCATTATGTTGTTTGACGGCAGTACGCCTCCAAGCCAGTACCTCAATCACTTTGAGGTAATGACTGATCAACTTGAGCCGAACGATGCTCTACTCACAAGAGTATTCGTCAGATGCTTAGCTGGTACGACTTACGATTGGTATCGCAGTTTGCCAGACGGATGCATAACCTCCTTTGCTGGGTTCAAACAAATGTTCTTGGAACGATTTTATGAGGGAACAAATGACATGACTATGTCAGCCCTCATCAAAATCAAACAATGGCCCAATGAAACTGCTGAATATTTCATTGAACGCTTCCATCGTGAGGCACTCAAAATGCCTCTGGGAACTCCAGATACTCTGATTATTGACACATGCAAATCGAATATGTTATCTATAGTCAGCATGTGGACTGGATCCACGCAATTCCAGGACTGGCCTTCCTTCATAGTGAATGCCAAAGCAGCCGAAAAAAGTGTTGACAAGTTCAAGCAATTAGGGATCCAAATGCCTAATCTCGACAGAGATGAATATTTTGCATCCAACAACGGTGACCGTCAGAATAAATGCATGGACAAAGAAGCCTTGGCCATCAATGTCAAGGGCAAAGAAACTCTAGCCGTCAACATAGGTCAATTAACACCTACCATGGCGGCACCACCACAGAGGACACCGCGCCCGAAAGAGGAATACTCCTTCAACAAAGACAATGTTATGAGTATCTTCGATTGCTTGGTCAGGAGCAATAAACTTCAGTTAGCCGATGCAAAGCGGCCAGAGGAAGTGGGTAAGACTGATCTTCCTAAATATTGTATGTATCACAGGTTTATTGGACACCCGACCAGAGCATGCTACATACTCAAAGGAAATATCCAAAAGATGATTAAAGCTAGCGCAATCACTTTTCAACATGACAAGAAGACTGCGACTGCCAACGTCATCTGTTTGCAGTTTGGCAACTTTTCTGCTCAACTTATATAGGATGGAGCCATTCCTATCCCGAAAGCTACTCTGGAGATTGTCAATCTCCCGCCTGCACGAAGTGATGGTCTTGTTCCCCTGTCATCTGATAAAGGAGAAATCATATAGATCCATCCTAATTTGGTGGCTAACTTTGAGACACCCACCTCGTCTATAAAATCTAAGAAGGCAATCAAATACAAGTCATGTCACATGACCTCGCTGGGTGATCATCATCCTCCATATTTAACTACTACCTTCATCCCGGCAGCGAATTCATCTTCCACTTCTGAGACGATGCTACCGAAGCCGGAGGACAGTTACCAACCAGCATTCTGTCTATATAGTCAATAATCCCGAAAACTAATGACAAAGATGGGATATGACCTGCAGAAAGCCCCTGGCTTGAACCATGAAAGAGGATCTCTTGTACCTATTTCCCTACGCCTTCAACACAATCAGTCTCGTGTTGGCTTGGGGTTCTGGACAAACTTTTTATATTGCCAAAGGAAGCTTTCCAAAGGCAAGACTCGAACAAAGAACTGCAATATGGTATCATTCGCACCGGTACCAGAAGAAGACGCCTTGACTAGTACCAGGTGTGGAAGACTCTATCTGAGAGAATATCTAGAATGTCAAGAGATCCCTACTCCAGCTCCAGATACCCCTCCAGCATCTTCTCCCCCTGCTATCAATGTTCCATCGGCTTCATCACCTCCAGTGGAACCGACTCCTCCTAAATCGACGACGACCGACAAAAGAAAACAACCAGTTTGCTTCGATAAGATATTGAAGAAAACTCTACCTCTTGGACTTGAGAAGTCATATAATTTTGACATATTGACTCAGCTAGCTAATACTCCAGCAAGGTTATCAATCTTCGAGCTCCTTCGTCTTTCGAAGAAAACTCGGGAAACATTAATCGAAGCTTTGTTGCAAGCAGACGCTTGCTTGACACTTCTCAAGAAACCCGATGAGGAACCTGTAGCATGTTTTTACTGTCATAGTGTGATGGAATTGATTCATAACATCACTTTCACACAAGATGACATGCTTATGGAAGATAATCGACATGACTGACCACTCTATTACACATGGTATGTCGATACAATGAAGGTTGACCGTATCCTGATCGATTCCAGATCTGCACTTAGCATCATGCTAAAAACTTTTCATGTTCATAATCTTTCCATGACTATCATGATGATCTTGGGATTCAATTTTGGAAGAAGGGAAGGAAAGATTCGCCTGAAAGTATAAATCGACAATCTTCGCACAAAGGTTACCTTTTTGTGATTGACAATCACGGCTCCTATAAGCTTTGCTAGGAAGACCGTGGCTGCATGAACATAACATTGTCCTATCAATTCTTCATCAATGTTTCAAGTATGTGGATGCCAATAGAGAAGTCCAAAAGGAGGTAGCTGATCTTAACTCCTTCCGAGGCGTCGAAACATATTTCACTTACTCCAGGATGTACAAAGAAGAATTCATGAAAGTTGTACTGGCCATGGATACCGAGGAAGATCAGAGGGACACCCCAGATGATGTTCTTGTGATTTTGGTTAAAGGACGCACTTCTTGTCCTTTGTCTTATCAGACGCTAACCATCCATCTCTCCTCTCATGCTAAGCCTCTTCCTGTTGAAAAGAAAGAACAGAGGGAGCTTACCTCTTCTGAGTCTCTTATTATCGACCTCCGTCGTAACAAGCCATCTCCTTCTCTTTTTCCTTCTCCTCCTCTGATTATCAACCTTAGCAAGCCATCGGCTAAGGTCAAAAGCCCTGTTGTAAATGATGATGTAAAAATTAATAAAATAGAATCTCCTTTGCAATATACTGATATTATTTATTATACTCAATGTTACTTAGAAATGCTAGATAACTTCGAACCACTCACAATAGGAGCAATTCAACCTTTCCAAGATGAAGTATCATCCGAACCAGCTCAAGATTCCTTCTTCCTAGTTCCTTCCAGGAAGAAAGATGAACTTCCTATACATTTTAGTAAAGGAATAGAGCAGAAGACGCTCGATAGCGAGACTGAAAATGACGATAATGGGCGGCTCCAACTACGTCGTTATAGTCAACAATATAAAGACATCATTCAAAAGATAGGCTACAATTTCAAAGTTGGCCTTAATGGTGGTAAGGGAAGGCGAACTCCTATTTGTATTCCTACTCCAAAAGGAAAGTCACTACAATACTACAGCAAAATAAAGCATGGGTTGGGCTACCAGTTATGACCCCAGACGCTTCTAAGTCTGACAAAGAGGAGCGATCTAACTCTTCTGACTCTGTTTCGTGGGATTTTGACACCAGTATAGGGCACGTCCATCGAGTAACACTATTTTCTAATATGGTGACCGTCGAGTTCTCAGAAGACGATGACGATTTTGTTGAAGCTCCTGAGTCAGATCCTTGGGCACAAAGAATGAACAATCAATAGGAACTTTGCTTCGAGCAACATGAACCACCTACAGAAGATCAGTTGGTCCAGGTCGATGTCAGAAATGAAGTTTCTCCAAGTCCAATCTTTATCAGCAAAAGTCTTCCTGAAGCGGATAAACAAAAACTAATTCAGCTTATTAGGGAATACATTGAAGTATTCGCTTGGAGCTATGAGAATATGCTGGGATTAGATCCTCATATCGCTACCCATAAACTCAATATCCTGCCAAATACGAGACCAATTAAACAATAATAGCATCGATTCCGACCTGATATGATGGACACTATAGAAGCTGAAGTCAAGAAGCTTATTGCTTGTAGTTTTGTCAAAGAAGAACAACATTCCGACTGGATGGCTAATGTCGTCCCAGTTATGAAGAAAACAGGGAAGGTCCGAGTCTGCATTGACTTTAGAGACCTCAACGATGCTTGTCCCAAAGATGAGTTTCCTCTTCCGATTACTGATGTCATAATCGACAATACTTGCGGGTTCGAACGAATGTCTTTTATGGACGGATTCTCCATATACAATCAAATTAAGATGCATCCAGAAGATGATAGACATACATCTTTTTGTACTCCTCTGGGAGTCTATTGCTACACAGTCATGTTATTCGATCTTAAAAATGCTGGTGCAACCTATCAGTGGGCTATGAGTACCATCTTTCATAAATATTTGTGAAAGACAGTCGAATGCTATATTGACGATATTGTTGTTAAAAGTCATCTAAAGAAAGATCATATCCAAGACTTGAGAACTACCTTCGATCTAATGCACCAGCATTAACTCAAGATGAATCCCACCAAGTCATTCCTGGGAGTCTCTAGTGGCAAATTCCTCGGATTCGTTATTACCTCTAAGGGTATACACGTTGACCCCAAGAAGATCAAAGCCATTCAAGAGATGCGTCCTCCACGCAACCTAAAAGAGCTATAAGGATTCCAGGGACGGCTTGCGTACATCAGAAGATTCATCTCAAATCTCTCTAGACGCTGCAGACTGTTCACTCAACTCATGAAGAAAGGTGTATATTTCATTTGGACTGAAGAATGTCAACAAGCATTTAAAGACATAAAGCAGTACTTGATGAACCCTCCAGTTCTAGTGTCTCCAGTCTCAGGAATACATTTTCTGATGTATGTCCGAGCAATGGATCATTCCTTGGGTGCCTTGTGAGCCCAAAAGAACAAGGAAGGTCATGAGCAAGCTACCTACTACCTCCGTCGTACGATGTCGGTGCTGAACATCGATATAGTCCGGAAGAAAAAGAATGTTTAGCCCCAATGTTTGTTGTTTAGAAAACATGACATTATATCACGGGTCAAACCATTCATGTCATCTCCAGAGTCAACCCTCTTTGAGTTCTGATGAAGAAGCCTAGTACACTCAATTCTAGACTTGCTACATGGGCTATATTGCTAGCACAATATGATATGGTTTGTCCCATAAAAGTCGGTCAAGGGTCAAGCCCTTACAGGCTTCTTAGCGGCTCATCCAATCCCAGAGACATCTAAACTCTATGACGAGATTCCTGATGAAACTCTGGAATCTAACATAATTTCAGAAGAAGTTCTTTCCTGACGTCTATTCTTTGATGGTGCATCCAGAATTGGACCCAAAGGTACTATTATCGCTGGAGTTGGAATTGTCCTTGTATCACCGGAAGGATTAACTATTCAAAGAGCTTATTCTTTGGACCAGTCATATTCCAACAATGTGGTTGAATATAATGCTCTACTCATTGGCCTCCAATTGGCTAAATAGTTGGATATTGAATAGCTCGAAGTATATAGAGACTCTAAGTTGATCGTCAATCAGGTTAGAGGCATATATGAAGTTCGACACCAAGACCTCGTTCTATATCATGATACAACATTCAGATTGGCTACATCGTTCAAAGATTTTTATTGAATATGTACGTCGGGCGTGCAATACGGAGGCTAGTGCACTTGCCAATCTTGCAGCAGTATTAGCGATCCCAGTAAGAAGACAGTAGATGATTGTCATCACTAATAGAGAATTATTTTACATTGAGAATAATTCAAACATTGAATTTAGCAATTCAACTGAAATTGACACTATTAGTGAAGACTGGAGGGCTCCTTTCATCGACTTCATGGAACATGACATTTTACCTGAAGATCCCAAGGAAGCTACAACAATCCGTCGGCGATCGCTCCGATTTTATTACAATCACACTTCCAAAACACTTTATCGGCGAACATTTGACGGTTTACTCCTACGTTGTCTTACGGGAGATGAAGCAAAACAAATACTACATGAAGCTCACGATGGTGTCTGTGGTGCACATCAGTCCGGTCCTAAGCTACAGGATCGTATCCGACGTATGGGCTACTACTGGCCCACTATGGTATCAGATGCTATTGAATATACAAGGAAATGTCGAGCATGTTAAATTCATGCAGACTTCATCTACCAACCATCGAAATTCCTTCATCCGTCTGCCGCATCATAGCCCTTTGAAGCTTGGGGCATGGACGTCATTGGTCCTATCAATCCACCGTCATCTAGAGGATATTGGTTTATATTAGCTATAACTGACTATTTCTCGAAGTGGGCAAAAGCTTTACCCTTGGCTGAAGTTAAAACCAGTAGTATGGTTAACTTCATCAAACATCATGTGATTTATCAATTCGACAATCCTCGGCAAATCATTCATGATAATAGACCTCAATTCATTAGTCAAAAGTTCACTCGATTCTGTGATGACAACAGGATCAACAATGTTGCTTCCACGACCTATAATCCTGCAGCTAACGGTTTGGTAGAAGCATTCAACAAAACCATCATCAAGAAATTTGCTTCTCAAGAAATTTATTTCTACCAATAACATAATTGGAGCGAAAAGCTTGGAGAATGTCTATAGGCTTATCGCACTATTGTACGCACTCCAACCGGTTGTACACATTTCTTCTTAGTGTATGGATGTGAAGCTGTCCTACCATTGGAAATCTAAATCCCCTCATTAAGGATTGCAGTTACCAATGAACTCACAACAGAAAACAATGATTGTCTTTGACTTTAGGAGCTTCAAGCACTTGATGAGAAGCGGCTACTAGCTCAACAATATATCAAGTTATATCATGCCCGTATTTCAAAAGCCTTCAATCGTAAAGTCAAAGTACGAGCATTTCAAAAAGGTAAATTAGTCCTCACTGTCAGACGTCCTATGACTATGACACACATGAGCAAAGACAAATTCGAAGCAAAGTGGGAAGGTCCCTACGTTGTAAGCAAAGTTTTCTCAAATTAAGCTTATCAACTGACCGGGATGGATGGCCGAGTTACTATGATGCCTATTAATGGCAAATTCTTAAAGAAGTACTATGTTTGAAGAATATATAAGATATCTTCTGAATATTGTACATACTTTAAATCTTCAGGTTATTATCTTTTATTCGCTCTTTTGTGAATAAAACAGCAAATAATAAACTTTCAAAAATCTTCAGTGGAGTCTATCCAGATCATCATCACAAACCTTGTCTTTTGAAAGCTAGTTGTTTTAAATGATACCCTATTTTTGAGTCCCATTTTACTCAAAGATAATCAATAGATATATGAATTTACGTCCATATTACCTCTGAATTCTATTATCTACATTAACGGTTTATTACGTCCATATTACCTCTGATAATGCCGTCCTTGAAATAACAATATTTCAAAATTATATTCTATCACGACCACATTACCTCTGAACAGGTATAACGAGTATTGTTATTTTCTAAGATATATGTCACGTTCGGTACCTCTAAACATACTTCCTAGCTTATCTATTACTTACGTCTATAGCAGATGTGCAATAAGTAATAGAGCCACAAAATATCAATATCTTTCATAGCAGAACCCAAAAAGTTGTTACATCTTATCAAAGTGTTAAAAGAAACAAAAGTTATTATATCAAGATGACTTTGTTTCTAAGGCTGAGTGCTAAGGTCGATTATCATCTTCTTTAAAGCCTCGGCACGCTCTTCCCGGGAATCAAGTACCCTCTTTTTGGCTGATTCTCTTCTGATGTCTGGCTGTAAAGGCTGCAGGGATTCCACTTGAAGTTCTATCTCTGCACGTTTGACATTGTGAAAATTATTACGCTTTCTGACCAGATCATCAAGTTGGCTAAAAGCGACTTGATATAATTCACGTTCTTTTTCTTTATGTTTCTTGGCCGTCTTGATAACTTCACGAAGTTTAGCCATTTCGGCTTTTAACTCCTAAAGACGAGTTTGGCTCTCGGCTGCTTCTTTCTTATTCTCTTATGCTGCAGCCTTTTGACGCTCCACAGAAGAGGTAAATTCAGTGATGCTATTCTCCATCTCTGCAGAGCGTGTCATGAAGGCCACCATAGTATTATTCGGAACAAGTTGTTGTTCCTCAAATTCATGAGCTAAAACTTCATATTCTGCCTCTATTTGACTCTGGATGTTGCCCTTGATCAAATTTTGGTAAGACTTAATGGGTTCTTCAACTTCGACTAGAATGCGTTCTAGGGAGTAAACCCTCTCCAAGTCACCAATATTGTGTATGGCTCCGATCGCAAAGGAGGATGTGCTTTTCAATAAATCATAAGATTGTCCTTTTTCCATGGCCATCTGCACTAGAATATTCAGAGAACTGAAGAAAGCCTGGGTGTATGTTTCGACAAGGCCATGAGTCATTGCTGAGAGACTAGGTGTTGCCGCTTCAACAAAAATCCCTCCTCCTGTAGGGATCACAGCTAGCACTCACAGAAGATTTTGCTGTAGTCATCTGTGATGAACTCCCCACCATCGTTCCTCTGTCCAAAGGAGCCATCATTGAACTGAGGCTGAATGTAGTAGAAGTCAAGGGAGCTACAACAATAGTTCTTGTGGTATTTTCTGCAATCCAAGAATATAATTATTATATTGTATCAAATAAAAAGCAATAATAAACAGAAGTTAGTGAGCTACCTGAGATTGGTGGCACGTATGGGGTCTCATGAGGTAGATCTAAATCTGTGCGAAGCCTCGTCATAGTAGTCTCAGACACGGCTGCTTGACTGCTTCCAGCCTCTAAACCTTCTGATCGGAAATGGCTGCTTTCGGCCTCCGATTCTGCTTGACTTATTGGGGCTGCCATTTCTGTTCCTTCTGTTTCAAAAATTTGTTCTGTCGGGGTTTGAGTCCCCTTAGCATCAGTTTTAGGATTCTCATCAATCCTTATATCTTCAACAGTTAAAGCCTAATTTTCACCAGCTTTTTGGTTATCATCAGGGTTATCATTTTCATTCTCATTACCTTGTAGGTCAATAAGATTCTGATCACCATCTTCTGGGCTTTGGTGTCCCTCATCATCAGCAGGGTGGTGCTCTTCACCCTCAACAGTGATATGACCTTCTTCGGCCGGTAAGTCTTGATCCTGTGAGACTTCCACGAGAGTTTGATCTCCTTCAGCAGCATCTTTGGAATCTTCTTCGATCAACTCATCACCAAAGTCACAGCCATCAAGAGCCACTATCATTTCTTGATTCTCTTGAGAGAAGGTAGGAGTTTGGACTGTAGAAGGAGCTGCAACATTGGGATTGGAGTCTGTCGAAGGCAATACCTTCTCAGGAAATATGGTCTCTGGGACCTCTGGAGTTGGAGACGACATCATTATTCCTGCTGCAGCTAGTGTAGTTGCAAGAACAGTTATCTGCATGATCATATGTTATGAAGTTTCTTCTATGATGACTGGAGCCGGAGCGCTGACTATTGTAGCCTCTGCAAATGAAAAAGAACATTGTCAATATTTGACTCAATCATGATCACATTAAAAGAGTACAAATACTATATTGTGGAGGTGGTAGATCTTGCAAAGGCAACGACGTATCAGGTTGACTCGAAGGAGTGGGTGAAGCATCAATTCCTTGACGGTTTGCCCGAGTCACTATTAACTTCCATCTAGTCTTACATAGCAGAGGGGCCAGAGGCAATTCTTCAGTTTCAACCGGATCCTCTTGCACGGCCGGCCCTCTGCTAGTTTCTTCATCAACGACTCTACTATGTCATAGAATTGAAGAGGGAGTTACCTCTCCTCCTCTAGGAGAAATTCCTCCGTTCATCTGCTTTGTTTGGGACCTTGTCATCCTAGTAGTGGGCTGCTCAACAATGACCAAGGTGGTCTTCTTCTTCCTCCCTGGAGCCTTAGGAGGGGAGGGGAGTTTGTCAGGATGCGACAGAACAGATGGCTCTCCAGTCTTTTGTCTTTTACTAAACCCCTTTGCTGGAGACTTCTCCTTCTATTTCTTAAGTGAAATATCCAATGGTTCATTCACTTCATCATGAAGCCCAACAAGGGTAGCCTCCAGAGGTTCATCTTTAGGGTCTTGATCTTCTGCATATCTAAACTCCCGCATAGTGTGAACCCTCGATTTTGCCCGTTTGGCGCTTATAAAACTATCAGCCAAGTTGAAACCTTTGAAGAAGGTATTGGCTGAAGTTAAAAAATTTGCATATGTATATAACATGCGTGGGCCTACTTCAAGTGTAATAGAGGGCATTGTGAATATAGCCTTGGTACCTCTTGTACTGTAGTACCTCCAAGCTCTGGCCCCATCTATCAAAAGACCTTGGCTTGTAAACAAGTGGTAGCATTGCCCACATCCATCTGGTCGTAGCCGAATTGTCAAGCGAATCGGCTTGGTAAATATGGATCGAGATAGCATTAACCCTCGAACCGATGCACTAAGTGGAAGGGCCTAATCATCTTTAGCCATATAAAAGCAGTTGGAGCTAAACAAAGAGCCATAGGTTCCATGTCCATGAGTTGGGGTGGAAGATTTTCATATCCAGGAGGAAGAGGGACACAGTGGAACCTCCATCTAGAACCCATGTTCCCTTCTGCACTCTGTGTGACCCCTTGACCCGAAATCCCCAATTATTTTTATTTATCAAATATTGATGAATTATTAATTAATGCATATAATTATTTTAGTAACCAATGTGTATATATGTAATAGACATATTAATCAATATAGATAGGTTATATATATACTACTACAATTCATTAATAAGTAAGAAGAAGGAACATGAGAGGATTTACAAACAGTCAGATATAGAGGGCTGGATTACAAATAGTTCATTTTAAGTCTAAATATTGATGGAACCAACCCTTTTAAAAACTCCAAAAATATGCAGGGGCCTGGATGCAAATAGTGGACATTCAAATTTCTATTACTATCGATTTTTCTATACTCTAGCCAGTTCAAATTCGAAACGAATTCGGATGATCTATTGAGATCTAGATAAGAGGAAATCGAATTTCCCTTTATCTTCTATAAGAGATCAACCACTAGGATAAATACGTGAAGGAAGCAGCCAACCCAAGTCTCTTCGAACCCTAGAAAATACTTCTCTCCTTCGCAAGCTCTGTGAACCTTTTTCTTCGAGGCTGCATACACGCCATCATCAACTCAAGACTTCCATTGAGAGGTTACTTGGACCGAGGTACGGACTGTGATCTATATCAGCAGCTCAGGACCCCAGGTAAGTATACCTTGCCAACTCGTACAATACAATTTATATGCATGCTCACTTTCTCGCTGCTATTCTTTCCTTACGTTCGTGATTGCTTTATTCCATGTCTAGTACACTCTTCCTGTTATAGTCTTACTTTACATGTTTCTAGTTTCTTGTTCCTTTCTGTGATGATATTTTTATCTATTACACTGTGTTAGTTTCATATGTATTCCTTGATAGAGTCGTCTAGTCCTACACCATGATTCCCTCGACTTGATTATAACTTGACTTGACTTGACATAACTTGAGTAGGACTTGACTTTGACATTCTATAGATTGGGAGTACTTACCTTGAATACGGTCTATAGGATTTTATACTAGGATTGGCTACCGTCTTGGTTGTGAGTACTTGCCTTGACTGCGATTGAGATACTATAGATTGTGAGTACTTGCCTTGACTACAATCTTAGCTTTGACCTATTAGCCATTTCTAGTATGGCATGCCAGTGTCTTAGGATCCTTGTGTTTATATCTTGTGTCTTAGTTCACTTTGCCTCGTTGGATATCCTTGATTGTTTCTTACTTCTTTGTATATTTGTACTGTTACATGTTGGCTTGTATATTATGTATCTTGCTAGTCCTCTGAGGACCTGATGATCTCTTCAGGTTTTGCCGAGTATTGAGCCAGGTGCACGCAAGTAGATTTTGAGCCAGCATTGGACTACTGTACCACTACAGACGATGGTACTTTGATGATTAGCAGTTTTGACTCAGTTATTTTCATTCCATGTATTCTTTTATTCCGTCTACTGGTAGTGGATTTGTGTCCACCGGACGTAACTGGAAATTCTTGATAAACTGGATACTCTATTTATATTATCATTCATTATTCAGTTTCATTTGTGTTAGTCGATTGTATCATAATTTGTGGATGAGATCTAGATTGCCTATGTAACTTGTTTATGTACTAGACAGCGTTCTACCGCCGACACTGTGGCGTAGGCTGGACTTGGACACGTCTCGTATCCGAAAAACGGGTGCGGGTCGTGACAATTTTTTTTGGTGGCCCATACAGGTCTACGTTAATCACTTCGGTTACATTACTGTACCGTCGTGAGCCTGCACATAGGATTAGAAACTTAGGATCTCATCTACATGTCTTGACTCACTATTGACCTCTATTTTTCATGGAATCCTTGACTTGCATCCTGCTTGAAATCTTCGTACCGTCTAATGTTATCTTTTATTGCAGTGAATGGATTCTCAAGACAGGAACAATGCTTCCCTGAACACCCCATCGACTGCAGGAGGGTTCTTCACTTACATGACCCCGTCACCGCAGGGAGGCCAGCTTACTCATCAGGGCGATCCGGCTCAAACGCAATACTCGAGATTCCGCGGAGATGACTTTCCTCCACCAGTACCCTTCCATCAGCCTGCACCCTTCCAGCCAGCATATGTTCCACATCCAGTACCTACCATGCACCCTGCACCAGCGACGTATCCAGCACCTGCTATGTACCCAGCACATGTTCTGCCTCCGCCACCTCCGCTAGACAATGTTGTCCTCTTCCGGATCTTTCAGCAGCTCATGACTTCTCAGATGCGACAAGCTGACATCTTTTGCGATACCTTGAGAGAGGCTCTCCAGACTAGAGATGCTCCACGACCGCGCCCTGGAACTTCCAAGAATTTTATGGACCTTAGGCCCAGAGAATTCAAAGGAACATAAGGGATTCTCTACGCGGATGAGTGGTTAGAGAACGTAGACCGCAACCTTCGGAGGGCTCGAGTTCCTGAAGACCTGAAGGTCGAAAATGCTAGCATGCAGCTTTACGACATCGCCCGCACGTGGTATAGAGACGAGCCTCGGTTCACCGCGCCAGACGTGACTTGGGAGGAGTTCAAGGAGCTGTTCAAGATGAAGTTCTATCCTGAAGCAGCCCGTAAAGAGTTGGAGAACGAGTTCGAGAGCCTGGAACAGGGCAACCTCTCCGTCGACGAATACACCGCAGAGTTCTCTCGCCTCAGCCGCTTTGCAGACGCCTTGACCCCTGCAGCCAAAGCCAAGAAGTTCAGGAAAGGACTTTCATATGAAATTTGCATAGCCATTGCCACCAGCCAGGCCACAACTTACGAGAAGATCTTGAAGGTCATACAGGCGGTAGAGACAGAATTGAAGCGCAAGAGGAAGAGAGACCGAGACACGTATGGAGGAGGCAGCAGCCGAACAGGAGCGATGAAACACCCCAACATTCCAGCACAGCAGCATCATCAGCCGCCAAGAGACACCTCGAATCGAGAACTTCCAACATATCAGCATTTGCAGAAAGAAGGGACACAGTGAGAGCGACTGCCGCCGGAGACTGGGCCAATGTTTAAGCTATGGTTCGGATCAGCATCAGTTGCGAGATTGCCCAAGGCGTCGACCTGTAGCACCAGGAGGACAAGCTTTTGCCATGATCACGGAGGAGGCGCCAGTACTATAGGGAGGAGTTGACGGGGGTTCCTAATAAGTTTATAGTAGTAGTACTATTGGTAATTTTATATTAGATATTGGCTTAAGTGTGTAGCAACATTGTAGACTGTTTATTCTGATTTACCTGAGCATTTTTAATTTTGAGGACAAAATTATTTTAAGGTGGGTAGGTTTGTGAGCCCTTGACCCGAAATCCCCAATTATTTTTATTTATTAAATATTGATGAATTATTAATTAATGTATAGATTTATTTTAGTAACCAATGTGTATATATGTAATAGACATATTAATCAATATAGATAGGTTATATATATACTACTACTATTCATTAATAAGTAAGAAGAAGGAACATGAGAGGATTTGCAAATAGTCAGATATAGAGGGCTGGATTGCAAATAGTTTATTTTAAGTCTAAATATTGATGGAACCAACCCTTTTAAAAACTCCAAAAACATGCAGGGGCCTGGATGCAAATAGTGGACCATCAAATTTCCATTACTATCAATTTTCCTATACTCTAGCCTGTTCAAATTCGAAACGAATTCGAATGATCTATCGAGATCTAGATAAGAGGAAATCGAATTTCCCTTTATCTTCTATAAGAGATCAACCACTAGTATAAATACGTGAAGGAAGCAGCCAACCCAAGTCTCTTCGAACCCTAGAAAACACTTCTCCCCTTCACAAGCTCTGTGAACCTTTTTCTTTGAGGCTGCATACAGGCCATCATCAACTCAAGACTTCCATTGAGAGGTTACTTGGACCGAGGTACGGACTGTGATCCATATCAACAACTCAGGACCCCAGGCAAGTATACCTTGCCAACTCGTACAATACAATTTATATGCATGCTCACTTTCTCGCTGCTATTCTTTCCTTACGTTCGTGATTGCTTTATTCCATGTCTAGTACACTCTTCCTGTTATAGTCTTACTTTATATGTTTCTAGTTTCTTGTTCCTTTCTGTGATGATATTTCTATCTGTTACACTGTGTTAGTTTCATATGTATTCCTTGATAGAGTCGTCTAGTCCTACACCACGATTCCCTCAACTTGATTATAACTTGACTTGACTTGACATAACTTGAGTAGGACTTGACTTTGATATTCTATAGATTGGGAGTACTTACCTTGACTACGGTCTATAGGATTTTATACTAGGATTGGCTACCGTCTTGGTTGTGAGTACTTGCCTTGACTGCGATTGAAACACTATAGATTGTGAGTACTTGCCTTGACTACAATCTTAGCTTTGACCTATTAGCCATTTCTAGTATGGCATGCCAGTGTCTTAGGATCCTTGTATTTAGATCTTGTGTCTTAGTTCACTTTGCCTCATTGGATATCCTTGATTGTTCCTTACTTCTTTGTATATTTGTACTGTTACATGTTGGCTTGTATATTATGTATCTTGCTAGTCCTTTGAGGACCTGATGATCTCTTCAGGTTTTGCCGAGTATTGAGCCAGGTGCACGTGAGCAGGTTTTGAGCCAGCATTGGACTACTGTACCACTACAGATGTCACCCTCATTTCCCGTATTTCCCGTATTTCGTATTTATATACGTATCTGGATTTTGGCATGTATTTTATTTTTCTCAAGCTTGTAGAATTTCGGTATTTCTCGTATTTTGGGTTTTCTCATGGCTCGGTTTTATTGGGTTGGTCTGGTTCGGTTTATTTGTTGGATCACCATAACCTATGCTACCCCCTCAACCCACCACAACTCCCCCTCTTTATAACTCCACCAACCTCTTCTCTCTCTTCATAACCACCATTAATTTCTTCTTCTTCTTCTTCTTCTTCCTCCACACAACTCCCCAACCCTTAGGCAAGTGCATCTTGCCACCACATGAGAACCATATTTTTTTAGTCCATTTGCTAGAGTAGGACATGGTGATCAACATTAGTTCTTGGCATTTTATGATTTGGAGCCTCCATTCTCCTAGATCTAGTCATTCCTATTTTTGGATTTTTGCATGTTTTGATCTATTTCGGTTGGAGTTTTGTGGGTTCTGATGTTTCTATGTAGAAGAGAGTTTAATTTCACCCAAGTTGGAACTTTGGAAATCCGGATTTGGAGTTCGGATGACCAAGTTATGTTGTTTTGAAGTTTGGGTTCTGCCATGGTGTTCTTGCTGTTTGGAGAAGACAGTGAGCAGTGTGCAGAGCTCCTTAGCTCACGCACACTGAGCTACACGCGCTCTTTAGCGCTGCGTACGCAGGCTTGAGTACGCTTCCTGTTGGAAGCGTGTTTCCTTGAGCATGCGTGACTTTTCACGCAGCTGCCTCCCTTGAGCGTGCGTGACTTTTCACGTAGCTGCCTCCCTTGAGTGTGCGTGACTTTTCACGCAGCTGCTCCCTGTAGCGTGCGTGACTTTTCACGCAGCTGCCTCCCTTGAGCGTGCGTGACTTTTTACGCAGCTGCTCCCTTGAGCGTGCGTGACTTTTCACGCAGCTGCTCCCTGTAGCGTGCGTGACTTTTCACGCAGCTGCCTCCCTTGAGCGTGCGTGACTTTTCACGCAGCTGCTCCCTTGAGCGTGCGTGACTTTTCACGCAGCTGCTCCCTTGAGCGTGCGTGACTTTTCACGCAGCTGCTCCCGGTAGCGTGCGTGACTTTCACGTACACTGCTCTCTGTAGCGTGCGTGACTTTCACCTACGCTGCTCTCTCAGCGTGCGTGACTTTTCGTACGCTGCTCCCCTGACCCCTTGCTTAACCCACAGGCTCTTGGAGTTTTGGTCTTATTTCTTTAAGCTTGGCTTTTTTATAGTCCTGTATATTGATATTTTATTAGATATTTTATGCCCATTTTATATCCTTACGCCTTTTGTCATGAACTTGATTTTACTTAATATGTTGGGAATGACTATTGTACATGGCTTGGTATGACAAGGAACTAGCATAACACGACAATGACCCGTAGTGGTGCACTCCTGATATGACCAACCTGACATGATAGTGGCCCGTCGTGGCGCACTCCTGACAAGTACCCTGACATGATTTATCTTGATAACTTGATAGTGGCCGTGACGGCGCACTCCTGACCTGTAACATGGCTTGATAATTTAGCTTGACCTGCCTTGACACCGTGGGTGGTTCTTTCTTGCTTGCTTGTTAATCCACTTGTCCTGTCTTGCATCATATCTAGGATGGGACTCCTGAGTACCATGGTCAGGAGCACCTATTAAAATGGATTAAGGTTAATAACTAGAATAATACAGTAGTCAAAAAGAGATGACACAGCTACAGGCAATCCCGTTACCTGGACGCTCTTGGGATCTGTAGCCTGCCGTCGAGTAGGGCACATTTCCAGCGCACCGTCGAGTGTTGCACCCTCTAAGTCACCTAAGGGTACATTTGTCTCCCGGGCGATGTACCCACCTGAATTCAACCCTAATCTTTCGTCCTGGATAGCCTGGATGGTCTGCAGGGCTTGTGGCTGTGGAACAATCTCACTGCATCTTGTTAGTAATTAGGCCTGTGATAACCCTAGTTAGTTAAAGTAATAAGCCGTAGTAACTGCTTGGCCGTGATTGATTGAATGAAGTATAACCAGTCTAGCCATGTCTTGATCCCGTACAAGATTGCTTCTTGTCTTAATTTCTTGCATTATTATCTTGCCGATAAATGGTGGGAAACCAAGCTCTGTTCAGATGAAGGGTTACAACCCCGGTTCTTGTTTGGTTTACGGGTTGTAACCTGGCTATCGGAATAGTTCTATGGTTATCTCATCGTATATCATCCTGACATGTTTTCTAAATTCAAATTTTAATATTAGATTTTTTTGTGCTGATTGCTGGCTTTTGTTCTTATTTCGTGGCCCCCTTGTGGCACTTGCTCTTTCTGGGGTTGACCCAGCTGGTTTTGTGTGGCCAAATTTTGGAGCAGCTCCCGAGGATCTACCAAGCTTTCAGTCCAATGGTGGCGACTAGAAGGAACCCGGGCTACGAGTGGGTTTTTTATTTTGTTTCGCTCACTCTACTGTAAAATTATTCTTTTGAGGCGTTTAGCCGACGAGCACCTGTTAGCTCGATGCACTTTTACTTACTGTCTGCCTACGGGCTGTAAACATGATTAACAAATCCTAGGGTTGATCATGTACGACTAAACTATTGCTAGTCCTAACATTTTGTAATGACTAGCTTCATGATCAACTGAATATGTAATATTTGGGACGCCTTATTATTGTATATTTAATGATCATACATCTTGCGACCTTACTCACTTGCCTGTGATTGAGACACTAGGCTTGTTCATGACCATAAGAGACTGTTGGCTTGTAGAAAACCCTCACATATCTAGACAGCCGTGACCGTATATCGAGGTGGTTTCCATTTCAATATACGTAGCTGGCTATGTCTGCCCCCGCTCTCTAGTATTCTGGTTCTGGGGCGTGACATGGTTTAAGTGGTGGCCCATGCAGGTCTTGTCAATCAAGAAATATGAGGGTTAACCGAATAGATGTCTCAATCAGTATTCGCCCTTGATCTCCGCCCATATTTTCAAATCCCTGAAATTCTTGCCCTGATTACATGCTTGTATCGTTGATCTGTCCTGGTCCTTCCTTATTGTTTCCCTGTGTCGTCTTCCTCAGCGGCACTGTACCTGACCCTGCCGATCAGCAAGGAGGAGCACCTCCCGTGGGCCAGCAGCAACCTGGAGATCAAGTCCAGCATTCCGGAGTTGCCTCCAGAGTGATACCTACTGGAGGAGAGTCACCAGTTCGGCCCGTCCATCCCGCAGAGCCTGATGATGGCACCCTGGTAGGTCTCATCAGGACCTTGATAGCTTTCCAGGATCGCAGAGGAGACGCCTTGCACCAGGCTGTGGCAGATGTTTTGACCCGAGGCGGACATCCAGGGAACCAGGCGGCGAACAGCTTTAAGCGCTTGAACCCCCCCTTCTTCGACGGCACCGAGGATGCGATTGCCGCGGATGCATGGCTTTAGGATACCGAGGTGGTTCTGGAAGCGGCTAGGACACCTGAGAATGAGAAGGTGGCGGTGGTACGCTTACAGTTGTTGGACTTGGCTCGCAGTTGGTGGGCGACGCAAGCCATGAGATTAGTGGCACCCATTGCTTGGGCAGTATTTAGGGAGAGATTCCAGACGAAGTACTTTGATGCTGTGGCTCGGTACGACCTGCAGACCAGATTTACCAACTTGAAGCAGGGAGGCGGGACGGTCGATGGTTATGCGACCGAGTTTTCTAGGCTCAGTAGGTTTGCCCCCACCTTGGTGGCGACCGAGTTTGATAGGGCCCAGCGGTTCCAGCAGGGACTGCATTTGGAGATCTTGTTGGCGGTTGAGCAGTTCGAGCACCAGACGTTCGATGCAGTCTTGAGAGCAGCTAGGAGGCATGAGTATACCTCCCAGAGGATTGTGGATAGGACCGGAGGTAGGAAGCGGTCCAACAGTCAGATGCACCAATCATCAGCTCCAGCCCCGGCAGCTAGGAGATTGACCATTGGAACTCCGAGGCGGGCGGCCTCAGTAACGTTGGTTCAGCATTCGACCCTGACGTACCCGCAGTAGCAGAAGCAGAAGCAGACTTCCGCGATGGGATGTTCTCATTGCGGGAAGCCAGGGCATATGGTGGCAGATTGTCATAGGGCGCAAGGATTGTGCCTGGCTTGTGGAGCAGCAGATCATAGGATTGGGGCTTGCCCGAATAGGGGTGGTTCATCAGCATCCAACCCTTCTAGCTCTTCGGTGAGAGGACCGGCCCCAGTGCCAGTTCAGCAGTAGCAGTATCAGTCTTCGAGGCCCTTGCCGTCTCAGTCTCAGGCATTCCAGCAGCAGCACCCCCAGCAGTATGCACAAGCCCAGGCTCAGACCCAGAATAGGCAGAGAGGTTTCCAGCAGAGGGGACCAGCAGCCAGAGGACAAGGTCAGGCCATGATGATGGCTATGGAAGAAGAAGTTGCACCAGGTGAGGTTGTGGCAGGTACTATTCTCGTCAACTCCTTTCCAGCTTCGGTATTGTTTGATTCTGGTGCATCGTATTCATTCATGTCTGCACGATTCGCGACACGGATAGGATTGGAGCCCGAGTCATTATCAGTGAGGCTCAATATACTTACTGGTAATGGTCTTGTGGGAGTAGATCGAGTATTTTTCTCGTGTCGGATCGTAGTTAGCGGTAGGGAGTTCCCCGCTAGATTTATAGAGTTTCCTATGGCAGACTATGATGTAGTCCTAGGCATGGATTGGTTAAGGAACCAGTCTGCCAGGATAGACTGCCATATTGGCAGAGTTGTCTTTAGTATCCCCGACGAGCCAGAGTTTTCGTTTTCCAGAGGCGCAGTGGAGCCGTCTTCCCCAGCATTGTGGATGGCAGTAGCAGCAGTGCAGTTGCCCAGGATAGTCGATGAGTTTCCAGATGTCTTTCCAAAGGAGCTTCCAGGGATGCCGCCGGAACGGGAGATTGAGTTCACTATAGACTTGATTCCCGGGACAGCTCCAGTATCAGAGCGAGTCTATAGGATGGCGCCTTCAGAGTTGGAAGTTTTGTACAAGATGATTGAAGAACTGAGGACCAAGGGATTCATCCGTGCAAGTGGATCGCCTTGGGAAGCCCCGATGCTTCTTATGAAAAAGAAGGATGGTACGTCCAGGCTATGTGTTGATTATCGTACCTTGAATTCGGTGACAATCAAGAACTGATACCCTCTTCCGAGGATAGATGACTCGTTTGATCAGCTCAGAGGGGATTCAGTATTCTCGAAGATCGATTTGCGGTCAGGATACCACCAGATCAGAGTCAGAGAGCAGGACATCCCGAAGACAGCATTCAGATCGAGGTATGGACATTGGGAGTTCCTTGTTATGCCCTTTGGAGCGACCAATGCGTCGGCCGTATTCATGGACCTCATGAATCGTATTTTTATGCCTTACTTGGATCAATTTGTGATCGTGTTCCTAGATGACATCCTGGTCTACAGCAAGAGTAAAGCAGAGCATGAGCAACATCTCAGAGTCGTCCTCCAGACGCTTAGGGAGCATCAGTTGTACGCCAAGTTCAGTAAATACGAGTTCTGGCTCGATCGTATTTCATACTTGGGTCACATCATTACCCGAGGAGGAGTGGAAGTGGATCCCCAGAAGATTGTGGCTATCGAGTCATGGCCGGTACCCAGTTCAGTGGCAGAGGTTCGCAGCTTCCTTGGATTGGCCGGCTACTACCGGCGGTTCGTTTCAGATTTCGTAAGGATTTCAGCGCCGATAACCCAGTTGACCCGCAAGGATGTGCCGTTTGTTTGGACAGCAGAGTGTCAGAAATTATTTGAGAAGTTGAAGCGAGGTTTGATAATGGCTCCCATTCTCACCCTTCCAGATGGGACCGGAGGATTCACAGTTTATTGTGACGCTTCAGGTAGAGGATTGGGGTGTGTCTTGATGCAGCATGGGAAGGTAATATCTTATGCGTCACGGCAGATTCGTGATCATGAGAAGAATTACCTGACCCACGACTTGGAATTGGCGGCGGTAGTGTTTGCTTTGAAGTTGTGGAGACACTACTTGTACGGAGATAGAGTGGAGATCTTTACTGATCATAAGAGCCTGAAGTATGTTTTCACCCAGAAGGACCTTAATATGCGGCAGAGAAGATGGCTCGAGCTACTGGTAGACTATAATATAGATTTGCAGTATCATCCAGGGAAGGCTAACGTTGTAGCAGATGCATTGAGCAGGAGATCCGGAGTTTATTTCCTGACAGCGCAACCAGAATTATTGGCAGATCTTCAGAAGATGGGAATTGAAGTGGTTCTTCCAACCAGTGTGGCATTGATGGCCAGTCTACAGGTTCAGTCCAGCATAGTTGAGAGGATCCGGATGGCGCAGTCAGCAGATTCCAAGCTTCAGTGACTCAGAGTAGAGTGTGAAGCAGGAAGAAGGCCAGAGTTATGTATCCATGAAGACGGTACACTTCGGCACGGCACTCGTCTTTGTGTACCCAGTAGAGATATCAGACAGGAAGTCATGGCAGAAGCCCACAGTTCACAATATTCTATTCATCCGGGTGGTACGAAGATGTACCGTGAATTCATCAGCATTTTTGGTGGAATGGCATGAAGAGGGAGATAGCCCGGTTTGTCTCTCGGTGTTTGGTTTGCCAACAGGTTAAAGCTGAACATCAGAGGTCCGCTGGACTTCTTTAACCCTTACCGATCCCAGAATGGAAATGGAAACATATAACCATGGATTTCGTGACCGGATTGCCCAGATCTCCGGCCGACAGAGATGCTATTTGGGTAATTGTGGACAGGCTTACCAAGGTGGCACACTTTCTCCCATTCAGAGTTGGACAGTCGACGGCTCAGTCAGCAGAGATGTATCTCAGGCAGATTGTCTGGCTTTACGGTGTGCCAGTCAGCATCACCTCAGATAGGGATTCGAGATTCACCTCACACTTTTGGCACAACTTGCAGAAGAGTTTGGGGACTCGCCTTCAGTTCAGCTCAGCTTATCACCCGCAGACGGATGGTCAGTTAGAGCGCACAATCCAGACCCTTGAAGATATGTTGAGATCCTATACCCTTGACTTCGGTGGTTCATAGGAGAATCATCTGCACCTGGTGGAATTTTTGTACAACAACAGTTATCAGGCCAGTATCCAGATGGCACCCTTCAAGGCTCTTTATGGCAGGAAGTGCAGATCTCCGCTAGCATGGGACGATATCGGAGAGAGGCAGATGCTCGGACCCGAGTTGATTTCCCAGACGGTTGAAGTGGTCAGGAAGGTCAGAGATCACCTCCGAGTTGCCCAGGACCGCCAGCGCCATTGGGCCGATGCTCATCGGCATCCCTTAGAATTTGCTGTCGGCGACCATGTATTCCTTAGGATCTCGCCTAACCGTGGCGTCATTCGCTTTGGCGTACGGGAAAGGCTTAGTCCCAGGTATATAGGGTCGTTCGATATTCTTGAGCGAGTAGGAGATGTGTCCTATCGTCTCGCTCTTCCGCCGTCGCTAAGTGAGGTGCATGATGTATTCCATGTGTCCCAATTACGACGGTATATTCCGGACCCGAGCCACATCCTAGACCATTCGGAATTGGTTGTTGGTACCAACCTTTCGTATGAGGAGAGGCCCGTGTCTATTTTGGACCGGAGGGAAAAGATACTCAAGAACAAGACTATTAAATTAGTCCGTGTTGCTTGGGGTCATCACTCTCTAGGTGAGTCAACGTGGGAGCGTGAGGATGACATCCGATCGCGATATCCCTACCTGTTTGACTCGTGAGGTATAATGTCTTTCTTATGCCTTACATTTTCCCTTCCTTGCTTGCATTGTATGATTGTATGATTGGACTGCTTAGTGTAGCTTGCCTGTGCTTAATGTAGCTTGTCGTGACCATCTCTAGCTCCTTGATTTAAATTTCGAGGACGGAATTCTTTTAAGGTGGATAGAGTTGTCACCCTCATTTCCCGTATTTCCCGTATTTCGTATTTATACTCGTATCTTGATTTTGGCATGTATTTTATTTTTCTCAAGCTTGTAGAATTTTGGTATTTCTCGTATTTTGGGTTTTCTCATGGCTCAGTTTTATTGGGTTGGTCTGGTTCGGTTTATTTGTTGGATCACCATAACCTATGCTACCCCCTCAACCCACCACAACTCCCTCTCTTTATAACTCCACCAACCTCTTCTCTCTCTTCATAACCACCATTAATTTCTTCTTCTTCTTCTTCCTCCATACAACTCCCCAACCCTTAGGCAAGTGTATCTTGCCACCACATGAGAACCATATTTTCTTAGTCCATTTGCTAGACTAGGACATGGTGATCAGCATTAGTTCTTGGCATTTTGTGATTTGGAGCCTCCATTGTCCTAGATCTAGTTATTCCTATTTTTGGATTTTTGCATGTTTTGATCTATTTCGGTTGGAGTTTTGTGGGTTCTGATGTTTCTATGTGGAAGAGAGTTTAATTTCACCCAAGTTGGAACTTTGGAAATCCGGATTTGGAGTTCGGATGACCAAGTTATGTTGTTTTGAAGTTTGGGTTCTGCCATGGTGTTCTTGCTGTTTGGAGAAGACAGTGAGCAGTGTACAGAGCTCCTTAGCTCACGCATACTGAGCTACGCGCGCTCTTAAGCGCTGCGTACGCAGGCTTGAGTACGCTTCATGTTGGAAGCGTGTCTCCTTGAGCGTGCGTGACTTTTCACGCAGCTGCCTCCCTTGAGCGTGCGTGACTTTTTACGTAGCTGCCTTCCTTGAGCGTGCGTGACTTTTCACGCAGCTGCTCCCTATAGCGTGCGTGACTTTTCACGCAGCTGCCTCCTTTGAACGTGCGTAACTTTTCATGCAGCTGCCTCCCTTGAGCGTGCGTAACTTTTCACGCAGCTGCTCCCTTGAGCGTGCGTGACTTTTCACGCAGCTGCTCCCTGTAGCGTGCGTGACTTTTCACGCAGCTGCCTCCCTTGAGCGTGCGTGACTTTTCACGCAGCTGCCTCCCTTGAGCGTGCGTGACTTTTCACGCAGCTGCTCCCTTGAGCGTGCGTGACTTTTCACGCAGCTGCTCCCTTGAGCGTGCGTGACTTTTCACGCAGCTGCTCCCGGTAGCGTGCGTGACTTTCACGCAGCTGCTCCCGGTAGCGTGCGTGACTTTCACGTACACTGCTCCCTGTAGCGTGCGTGACTTTCACCTACGCTGCTCTCTCAGCGTGCGTGACTTTTCGTACGCTGCTCCCCTGACCCCTTGCTTAACCCACAGGCTCTTGGAGTTTTGGTCTTATTTCTTTAAGCTTGGCTTTTCTATAGTCCTGTATATTGATATTTTATTAGATATTTTATGCCCATTTTATATCCTTACGCCTTTTGTCATGAACTTGATTTTACTTAATATGTTGGGAATGACTATTGTACATGGCTTGGTATGACAAGGAACTAGCATAACACGACAGTGACCCGTAGTGGTGCACTCCTGACATGACCAACCTGACATGATAGTGGCCCGTCGTGGCGTACTCCTGACAAGTATCCTGACATGATTTATCTTGATAACTTGATAGTGGCCGTGACGGTGCACTCCTGACCTGTAACATGGCTTGATAATTTAGCTTGACCTGCCTTGACACCGTGGGTGGTTCTTTCTTGCTTGCTTGTTAATCCACTTGTCCTGTCTTGCATCATGTCTAGGATGGGACTCCTGAGTACCACGGTCAGGAGCACCTATTAAAATGGATTAAGGTTAATAACTAGAATAATACAGTAGTCATGAAGAGATGACACAGCTACAGGCAATCCCGTTACCTAGGCGCTCTTGGGATCTGTAGCCTGCCGTCGAGTAGGGCACATTTCCAGCGCACCGTCAAGTGTTGCACCCTCTAAGTCACCTAAGGGTACATTTGTCTTCCGGGCGACGTACCCACCTGAATTCAACCCTAATCTTTCGTCCTGGGTAGCCTGGATGGTCTGCAGGGCTTGTGGCTGTGGAACAATCTCACTGTATCTTGTTAGTAATTAGGCATGTGATAACCCTAGTTAGTTAAAGTAATAAGCCGTAGTAACTGCTTGGCCGTGATTGATTGAATGAAGTATAACCAGTCTAGCCATGTCTTGATCCCGTACAAGATTGCTTCCTGTCTTGATTTCTTGTATTATTATCTTGCCGATAAATGGTGGGAAACCAAGCTCTGTTCAGATGAAGGGTTACAACCCCGGTCCTTGTTTGGTTTACGGGTTGCAACCTGGCTATCGGAATAGTTCCATGGTTATCTCATCGTATATCATCCTGACATGTTTTCTAAATTCAAATTTTAATATTAGATTTTCTTGTGCTGATTGCTGGCTTTTGTTCTTATTTCGTGGCCCCCTTGTGGCACTTGCTCTTTCTGGGTTGACCCAGCTGGTTTTGTGTGGCCAGATTTTGGAGCAGCTCCCGAGGATCTACCAAGCTTCCAGCCCAATGGTGGCGACTAGAAGGAACCCGGGCTACGAGTGGGTTTTCTATTTTGTTTCGCTCACTCTACTGTAAAATTATTCTTTTGAGGCGTTTAGCCGACGAGCATCTGTTAGCTCGATGCACTTTTACTTACTGTCTACCTACGGGCTGTAAACATGATTAACAAATCCTAGGGTTGATCATGTACGACTAAACTATTGCTAGTCCTAACATTTTGTAATGACTAGCTTCATGATCAGCTGAATATGTAATATTTGGGACGCCTTATTATTGTATATTTAATGATCATACATCTTGCGACCTTACTCACTTGCCTGTGATTGAGACACTAGGCTTGTTCATGACCATAAGAGACTGTTGGCTTGTAGAAAACCCTCACATATCTAGACAACCGTGATCGTATATCGAGGTGGTTTCCATTTCAATATACGTAGCTGGCTATGTCTGCCCCCGCTCTCCAGTATTCTGGTTCTGGGGCGTGACAACAGACGAGGGTACTTTGATGATTAACAGTTTTGACTCAGTTATTTCCATTCCATGTATTCTTTTATTCCATCTACTGGTAGTAGATTTGTGTCCACCGGACGTAACTGGAAATTCTTGATAAACTGGATACTCTATTTATATTATCATTTATTATTCAGTTTCATTTGTGTTAGTGGATTGTATCATAATTTGTGGATGAGATCTAGATTGCCTCTGTGACTTTTTTATGTACTAGACATCGGTCTACCGTCGACACTGCGGCGTAGGCTGGACTTGGACACGTCTCGTATCCAAAAAGCGGGTGCGCGTCGTGACACTCTGAAAGAATAGTTATGCTCCATCGGGTGGTAGCGTAACGCCTAATGAAGTCTCCTCCTACAGTACCCATAGCCGGGTCTATCAGGCTAGGGTGATGCAACAATAGCCACCCGAACAGATAGGTGTAAGGCATCTCGGTACGAGGAAAGGTGTCCCGAGTACTAACGTCATTCATTATACTATCTACAAAAGAACGCAAGCCTGCGTTATCATTGCCGAAAAGATGTCCATCTTGTAGCCGAATACTAGACGCACAGCTGCGAATAGTACACCTCAGTGGAATCTATCAACGGTGCTGGCTCCAGGAATCATGAACCGTCGTAGCCATAAAGGCTAGATAAAAGAGCTTCTCGAGATATGGGTCGGTAGTCTTGCCTGAGGTAGCTCTCAATGGTAGCACCAGCGATAAAAGGGAGCCAATCTTCGTTCAGTATATTGTCGAAGTGTTTGGATTTCTTATCAACTTCTCGACAGTGCTGCGGTCAAGTGGCTTGAAGAAGTAGGGTTCACAAGCCTGATTCTCATTGATCTTATCCTCGTGGATGTGGCCTAGAAACAAGTACGGCAGCCATTTGGTCATATAGCATGTTCCTTTTGCAGCACTCTGATTGCAGAGGGTACAAATCATAAAGTGGCACAGAAATTCTTCAAAGACGGCCACCATTTATGGGTTCTCTTTAGATAGAGCATCCAGCTCTTCATTTGTCGGCACGTACTCTTCGTATGGATTTTCACCCATTAGCAGATGAGAGAGATATTGCATCTCGTGGAGTGCAAAACCAATCTCTCTATGAGGAGTCATAAAGGTGTCAGTTCTATCATAGTATTATTCCACTAAAGCCAAGAATAGATTGGGATTAGGACGAATGTCATACACAGTGGTCCAGATTGGATCATAGAGCTCCAGTTCAAGAAGCTTGTCTTTAAATTGGTCCAGAGCCCAAACTACCACACTGTTCTAGTACTTCATCTCTGGATTTATCAATCCTATTAATCTCATAGTTTGATCTGGTTATTTTCCCTCAGCCTTAGCAAATATGTTTGCAAAAAAGGGTATTCTGACGGGAATCAATAGGGATGCATCCTCAGGAGGTACGCAGCTCGACTTTAAACCTCTCAGGTGGGAGCTGAATCTCTCTAAATGACTGTAGAACATGTCTTTATTCTTGGGACCCAATTTGTGGCATATTTTACCAACCCTGGCCTGTTGGATTGGAGTCAAGTCCCACGCCATCCGTCGGGGAGAACTTGAATAAGCATATCGAGAAAAAGATAAATGTCTCGATATTTCTGTAAGACACATTAATCTGTCTCTGCTCTGATAAATCATGTCCTCTCGTTTAGATTTAGGCTGAGCCATTTTCTTGATGGTGTCTCCAAACAAGAAAGCTGGTTTCTTGTGAGGGACTTGGTCTAAGCTCATAAGAGGTTCTCCGTTCATCAGATACAATAAAGTTCTGTCTTCCTGAGACGTTAGCATGGTTCTTCTGGATTCAGGTAGGTCGTATTGAGGATATAGGACATGAGACAAATCCTCTTGGTATTTCGATACTCGAAAAGCCGAAGCCAGCCTCACAGCATCTGGGTCTTCTCTGATATCAACTGCAGAAAAATGAGCAAAGTTCAGAAACTTGAAAGATCAAATTGCAAAATTTTGCACAAAGATATTCAATTTGTGCAAAACACAAATTGCGCGAGCACAATGGCTCTTAAGTGGCGCATGATCCAAAGTCAAATGCCTTATGACAAAATTTTATTTACTTTGGCCTAAGGCATGACAATCCATCTAAGTGTTGCACATAAAACAACAGTTCAAAGTATTGTGCATAAGACAGTTCAAGTTTTGCGCAAGCTCAGAATGTGCAAGGTCTAGATTGTGCAAGTTCAGATTGCACGAAGTCTAGGTGGCGCCAGATCATAAGTTGCGCAAGAAGTTGTTCGGCACAAATATGTTTTTGCACAAGTTCAATTTTTGCACACAACACAATTTCTACAAACAAAGAGTGTGCGCTAGGACACGGCCAGCACTCTAAAAAGAGGAGGCGCGGGTTATGAAGTGCGTAGGTCAACCAGAGCTTTAAAAAGAGATGGTCGACACTGGCATGATGCGGTGCCATCGAATGGCGCCCTAAGATCGGTCATTTTTTAGTGATCACCTTCGAGCAGCGGGTTCGCGCTCTCAACTCTCGTCGATGGTGGCATGTACTGTGGCACCCTCTGTGGAGTGGCACATGATGAAGGCTCGACGATCCCCTTACCCTTGTTAGCAGCAGATTTCCTTGGTGCCATTGATGATGATCGGAGAAGCTTTCAAGGTCGGAAGGAAGGAGATAAAGAGTTGGGAAGAAAGAAACTTTTCAGTAAAAAAAATAAAGTTTCCTCTCTCTGCTATTTAAAAGCCTATGATAACTTTTTGACCGTTGCGCAACCCACGCACAAAACCCGGATCAGTTATAACAGTAATCACGCGCCAGTCAAAGAAAATCACTTCTAATTCAAAGTATTTCAAATTTTGAAATCATTTTCAACTTTGAAAACTCTGAAGGTGGTCTTGTATATGCTCAAAAATTATTTGGTGCCAGTCAAGAAATGGCGCCAGCATCAAGAAGGCGATGGTCCATAGGTTGTGTGAGACTCATGTGGCGCCAACTACTGGGGTGCGCCACCTCCACGTGGCAGGCTTCCTCGAGAAGCTGTAACAGTCGCAATGATGACTGACCGCTCGTTAGACGAAGCAAATCTCTTTGAATCTCGGGAAGCACGGCGCTCGAGGAGACTATGTCATTTTTTTAATGCTGACAGCTAGCTCGCGCCAGCTATCAAATGGCGCGAGGTAATCAATGATAACAGAAACTGACAGACTAACTAAGAGGTACAATTATCAAATTGTGCCTGGCGCTACCTATCAAGCTGGCGCCACCTAATCAATTTTTTCCAGAAGTCAAGTCACGTGGCGCGCATGCCACTAATCTTGAAGAATGTGTCACTATACTGCCCACGACCACGCGCATCTCTCTCACAGAATGCCATACGTCCCTAGCAGTTCATGTAACCGTTCGCACAACTGGAAGGAAGACATGCAAAACACAGTGTGCGCAATTCAGGATAACTACTTAACAGTTATTTTCGAACTCTATCAATAGAGTTTCAAATCACTTGCAAAGGACTAATGATCATAATCTCTTGCTAAAGTGCTGCTGCATTCTCCAGAGGCTTGTGTCTTCAATATCACATCGTCCAAGAGATAAAGTAATTGTCTTCTGATCAGATTCCTACAGTTGTACTTCTCTAGAAATCAAATTGTACTAATTGTACTTTTCTTTTTCTTAGTTTGTAAATCAAACTTTTATTTTTACAAACATTGACGATTGGTTCGTGTCCTCCTGTGTTTGAGTCTGGATCGTGTACGACCAAGTGTCGTTGTGTTCGTGTGCCAGTTCTGTAGCCGTGTCCAGGGATGGTCCTATTCAGTATGCATATGCGTGTGAAGGGATGGGAACCAACAGGATCTTGCCTATTCGATTTCTAACTGATTGTATAATTTTGTTTATTTTGTCGTTGAGGCTTTGTTGTATAATTTCCTATTCTTTTGGATTAGGTTAGTTGTAGATTGATAGTTGTTGTATAGTAACATATATTTTCTGCAAAATTTTCTTGATATTTTCTGTTGGGGTAGATTGTGAATTTGGATGTGTTGTTTCTGCCTTTCTTCAAAACTCTGAGTTCAAAGGTGACGGTTGGGTTGGCCCAAATTGCCTAATGCTAGTTGATTTACATATGATAGTGGAATTAGAGTGTGGGAATATGATCAATCTGATTACAATTTCTGTGTGGAAGTTAGGTTGGCTATTTAATTTGTTCTCAGATATACTGTTTAGTTCTACTATTGTTGGCTTAGAGTTAAGCCTATTGGTCTTAGTGGAGTAGGCTAATGAAATTGTTCGCTGGGTTGAGTATATTCTAATATTATCTATGAAATTGTACCTGGATTAGCCAAGCATTTGAAGAGTCTTAGTTTGGTATACATTCTGGGGCCCGGCCTGTTAATTCAAGTGATGGTCTAGCTGACAACAGGAGTAGAGTTGAAATGGTATTATTCTAAATTATTAACATAATGTTTTTCCTTATTAGTTACTTACTGCAACCTTTCAAATGTTATATAGTGATAGCCCTTTAATTAGTTATTATTATAGATGGTTACATTTTAGTAACTACCTTAATAGTTGATAGATAGTATGATAATTAGTGGTAATAATTAGTTTAGCAAGTAGTTAAGTAATTAATTGCCATTGACTAGAGCTTACCCAACTTATAACCATCATCAGGAGGGCATAGAGATCTTCTTCCTATTCCTTATTACCCTAAGCATGGCAAGTACATTCTCTGGTTTTGTTCATTTACTTCATGTCTTGTACTTTTCATATTGGACACGTTGTTACACGATATGGTCTTGTGCTCTGGTTCATATTCATGTACTTTACTTGTGTCTAGGGAGGGAAAATATTACAGGTATGTGACCAAAGCCCAACCTAGGATTCATGTAAATAGCTTAGGTCTCACATCGTGCACGTGGGACTCTAAGTCGTACCATTATTCATGTACCATGTGGTACCCCCAGCCGGTCACATATTCTAGTAAGTATTTCAAAATAGTGCACATGTCAGGTTCCTTGTTATATTTCATGTTCAAGTTAAGTTCATGTATTTATTTTCCTGTACTTCATGTTCTTTACTTTTCCTGTACTTCATATTCTCATGTTCTCCTGTACTTATTTCCTTATCGTGTTGTTCTTGTTCATTAGCTTAGAATTGTACTTTGCTTCGCTCCTGACTAGATATATTGCAGGTGCACCTGAGGATCTTGTACCACCTTTATGGGCGAGGGCCCGGGATCTTAGCTGAGCAGGATGGAGCCATGACTTAGATTTAGAGGCTACAGATTTAGATTTGTTTAATTTAGAAGCTACAGATTTAGATTTTTTTAGTTTTACTTCTAGATATTTTACACTAAGATTTCATAGTTGTATTTCATTCTTGTTACCGAATTCGTCTCCGGCACTATTTCATGTATAATTTGTAATAATGACTAAGTGTAGTGACTCTCTGTGAACGATTATAGATGCTACGATGTTTTATTTTATCTGTTGATTTAGATTTTTTTTCTTAGAATTGTACAGCTTACTGTGTTGCATCTTCCAACATAGGCTGGGCGTGTCCGACTCGTATCTGATTATTCGGGAGCGGGTCGTGACATATTTTTAGTGGTGGCCCATGCAGGTTTCATCCTAATAGCACTTAGGCTATAGAGTGCTATTGGGGAACCTACGAAACTAAAGAAAACTCATCACAACATAGGATCACGGGAAAATGGTTATGGGTATATTTTACTAAGTTTGCTTATTATCTTATAGGTTAGGCCATTTTAACAGTTTTCTATTTTTCAGATGGTTCAAACACGCAACATCGGGATTACTGATTCTCCTGAACTTGGGACTTCTGAGCTTCCTCCACCCCTATCTCGTCCAAGAGAGCATGTTATTAGAGGAGTACACTAGGGATTTCTACTGTCTGGGCCGATTTGGGGAGGGGCTGAGTGATGCAGCGAAGGCGAGAAAGTTTCGTAAGGGCTTGAACAAGGAGGTCAAGTCATTGACCAAGGGTGACCGCGATGTGACTTTTGAGCATATTATGGCAGACGCTCTGAGGGCTGAAGATGACTTGGAGCTTAAGTCCAAGAGGGATAGAGATGCTTTTAGAGCGGGTAGCAGTGCAGGCCCGACCAAGAGGCCTCATATCCAGCAGCAGAGGCCGTACTAGCACCAGCAACATCAGTGCCAGAATCGTGCGCCATTCCAGCAGGTGCACCAGCATTAGAGACATGGTCAACAGTAGACACCGAGGCAGGCAGAATAGGCCATCACTTGCCCCTTCTGCAAGAAGCCAGGGCACGGATGGGATGACTGCATGAAGAGGTTGGGCAAGTGTCTGTTGTGTAGTTCGACAGAGCATCAGTTGAGGGACTGTCCCATGGCTTCTACTCGTATGGCTCATGATGGAGCCCCAGTTTATGGAGGAGGAGCTAGAGCACCGACAGGCCAACAGAGGGGACCGCATCTATAAACTCAATAACAGAGGTTTGCTCAGCATCAACAGCAGCAAATAAGAGGCCAGCAGGGGCAAGCTTTCGTCATAGCAGCTGAGGAGACCGAGCCAGTTGGTGATGTGCTCGCAGGTTTTGTCCTTATCGATTCCATTCCAGCATTTGCTTTATTTGATTCCGAGGCTTCATATAGTTTTGTGTCTGTATCTTTTGCTATTAGACACCACCTTGCATCTGAATCTTTGCCTAGGACTTACAAGATCATGACTGGGGGTGGTATCATCCAAGTTAGTGAAGTTTACAAGGATCGAAGAGTTATATTGGAAGGTCGGAAGCTGGATGTGTGCTTACTCTAATGCCACTTCCGAGTTACGATATTGTACTCGGGATGGATTGGTTGAGTAAGAACTATGCTAGTATAGATTGTCGTAGAGGCAGAGTGCTATTCAGATCGCCAGGAGAGCCATAGTTCGAGTTCGCCAGAGGAGAGGTAGAGCAGAGCGAAGGAGTTTTCTGTGGAGCCTTAGTAGAGGAGCATAGATTGCCACATCCATTGATAGCTGAGTTCATGGATGTTTTCCCGGAGGAGTTGCCAGGGTTGCCTCCGGACAGAGATGTTGAGTTCTCTATAGATTTGGTGCCAAACGCAGAGCCGATATCTCAGCACGTCTATAGAGTTAACAATAGTGAGCTGAAAGAATTGAGGAAGCAGGTAGATGAGTTACAAGACAAAGGCTTCATCAGATCTAGTTCTTTACCGTAGGGTGCTCCGGTGCTTTTTGTGCCGAAGAAGGATGGATCGATACGCATGTGTATCGACTACAGGGCTCTCAACAACCTCACCATCAAGAACAAATACATGTTGTCGAGGATCGATGATCTTTTCGATCAGTTGAGCGGGGCGAGGGTATTTTCCAAGATTGATCTGAGGTCAGGCTATCACCAGTTGAAGGTAAAGAAGAAGGATATTTCGAAGACAACATTTTGGACTAGGTATGGCTAGTTTGAGTTCATGGTGATGCCGTTTGGGTTGACTAATGCCCCGACGGTGTTCATGAACCTGATAAACATGGTGTTCCACCAGTATCTGGACAAGATTGTGGTGGTATTCATTGATGATATCTTGGTATATTTGAAGATCCAAAGGAGCCACTACAAGAAAATTGATTTTTCCCAACGTTTTATAAACATTGGAAAACAGGCCAAAAATGTTGGCATTAGTTAACCCGACGTTTGTTCAACGTTTTCAACAAATGTCGTCGTTGCTGCAGTTGGGAATTTATGACATTTCATATAAACGTCGGTATAGGTAAAGACGACGTTTGCAACAACGTTTAAAAAACGTCAGAAATTATACAAAGATGGGTAATAATTTTCCAACATTTTAACAAAAATGTGGAAAACTTAACTTCTTTTCCAACCTTTTGTAAAAACGTTGGAATTTGCTTTTCCAATCTTTTTCCAACAATTTTCCAACATTTAACAAAAACGTTGGTATAGGTAAAGCCATTTAAAAAAATATAATTTGAATATATTTACTATGCACACTCCAATTAACATTATAAATTCAATAATACATAATTTACAAAATAAACTTTTATTGATTAAAATACAACATTTTACTATAGTATCGAGTTTAACAAAATAAAACAAGTTAAAATTCATAGCACTGATGTCTCATCTAAGAGCTCGTCCATGAACTGCAAGTACTTGATTTTCTTCCTTCCCATTTTTCTCATCTTCATCAATGTTTTCATTTTCCCCAGGTTTATTTTATGAAGCCCATACCTTTTCTAGATAGTATTCAAAAACCTTCTTCTTCTGTCCAGCTTCAGATATATTACACTAGAAGAGGACCTGAGGTAGAAATACTTTAAAAAGGGATAATAGTCCAAAAACAACTTTTAAAGACCAAGTTAGTACATTGTTCTAGATCTAAAGTGCAAACATCATAACATTTGGGGACTTTTCTGCTATATAGTAAGCAGGAGTAAACAAGGTGAACACAAATCCATGTACCTCTGAATTGCTTTGCTAGTAATTTCTAAAAGGGTAAACTATACCAAAAAGAAGCAAGCTTCATCTTTGAGCAATTCTTACTTTGCCTATCATGAACTTTAAACAGTAACAATTGGCATTGTCAATTATTCTAGCTTCTAAAAGCTATAATAGTAAAAGTTTATAATAAAAATACCATGCATAGAAGACATGGCAAGAGTATTGTGACAAGATATAATCATCAGTGAACATATAACATCAAGGAACAAACCATTCAAAAGTAAAGTGCATTGTTACTTAGCAAGAGCAAAAAAAATTATGGAAATCCATGATATAATAATAAAATTTGCAAACCTGTAACTACTTTATAAATGAACTGTCCCTTGAAGAAGAATTTAAATAGATAGTTCAACAAAGGAGTCTGGTATATCTTTAGAACTTTGTTGGTATTGTCATTGTAAGATAAATTGTGAAAAGTTCCAAATACTGAAGACTTATCCTAACTTTGTAAAAACATTTGGTAAAGGCATACATGTGAATCAAGTTAGCAACAACATTGTGACGGCATTTGAAGGTACATGGAAGATCTCCTAGCACATTCCTTAACGTGAAATTGTAGAGAAAAATAAGCTTTAAAGAAGGAATAAAAAAAAGAATAGAAACACGAAAGAGAGAATTGGAAAATCCCTCTAACCGAGGAGAATATTCATAAACTAGGATTAAAAACATAAATTGCATCATTCAGCGATAAATGCAGAAAACAATAATGATTTCTTAGTTCTCTCCTGAGATTATCAGAACCAGATGGATCATGGGCACGTATTTTGGATTTGAGACCACTTAGAAGGTTCTTTCATTATAGATATAAATAACATAAAAATGTGAGTACATCACTCCTTATTATTCCATCCCATTAACTAACCATAACGGGATTACTAAGATGTAGAACCAATGGCTGCATGTAATGCTGAAATGATTTTATAAAAAAAATAAAAAACTATATATGACCTTTTAATTATAATCCAATATGCTAGTTCTCAACACATTACTTATAGTAGATAACAATTATCATATTGTTGCCTAAAAAACTCTCATGCATGTTCTTACTCTATATTTTTCCTGCACTATCGGGAACTCACCTTTTTCCACATACATAATCAGAAGGGAATCAAAATCAGTAGAATGTCTATGATATCCTTTTAGTTAATGCTTTTTCCTTTTTGCTAAAGCATGAATATGATCCTCTACCTTAAAGCCACATGAAATCAATCAATAACCAGAAAACAAACTGGCGTAAGCAAATGACTTACACGCTAAATGTATTGATAATAGAAGCATTCTACGCAGTAGAACCAGTCGAACGAGATATTGACACCTTTAGGACTTTTCCATATTGGCCGAAGTATTCCTTGCGCTCAAGCAGCTGTCAGTGTCATAAAATGTTATAACAATGACTTCTTAAAGATGAACATTAAAACTTGTAACATAACAAACTAAAGTGGAAATGAATTTGTGTCACAAAAAAAGCACCCACACTTCCATTAGATAAATTAATAGGTAATCCAATTATATACACAACTTTTCTTCGCACAACACGAACACTACTAAGATGCATCCCCACTTTTGCAGATGTTTTGGATTTAGCTTTTTCGAACTTCTATTTTCTTCCAGCCACAGCCACCATCCTGTCATAAAGCAGGTAGCATACTAGGTGAACAGTCAATTAACATATAATTATGAACCTAACATAACGCTAAGTAAATAGAAACCTTTCACAGTTGGCAGCCGTTGCAACAATTCTTTGTTATATGGTGTACGGCATGTTGGGCATCGCTCGTCTGTGTTATCTTTCTCAGCTATACGATTATACGATGCCAACATCAAACACATATCTACAATAAGAAGTAAATTAGTTGATTAAATAAGCATTGTTTCTCCCCAACAACTGAATATAGAAAGAAAGCAGTCAAACCTCTTCAAGGAAAAGTAGGGATTTTAACTTCATATGAAGAAAGAAATTTTAAAATGAATTAGGTCATTACATTCCTTGTAAAAAGGAATGTCTCATGTGGCCATTGCAAATGTTTTGTTAAAAAAGTCTTTCCAACTAACAACATTGACCCCTCCCCCCCAATGTTAGAAAATCAACATCAATACTAATTCTGTGAACAAGGACTTGGTTTTTGCTTCATATGGATTTTGTACTAGCATATATATCCAACAAGTCTACCTAAAGTAAACAAAGTAGCAAAATTACATAAAAGCAAATAAAGCAGGCACTAGTAAGCATATTTTGAATCTTGGATACGCTATTGTTGTAGGAACACCAGAGAAGATTAATGTTGCTAACTTCTTTGAAGTGGCAAAATAGATCATATACTGACATTCTTTTCTATTGTTGTACCATGGTTTTGTGTCATTTTTTTATTGCAGTGCAAGAATGGACATGGCATAATCAATCATTTTTTTATAATCAATTCCTATGGCAACTGTATTCAATCATTAATATCAGAGAAATGAGCTTGTGATGTAATAAAGGGAAAAAAATGGATATGGCCAAATTCTAAAGTTTAGCCCCATCTGTAACATGTCATGTCGAATTTGTGTCCACGCGACATAGGTAGTTGATCTATTGTGATTTAGAAGCAAAATTATATTGTTAATTTGGAAGTTTAGCCCTTTTGCACTTGAAGTTTTGAATGGGAATCATGTTGTAATTTACATGCTTATTTGTATGAATTCAAAGGTATTTTACATGCTTACTCATTTGAAACCTCGAGGTGGCAGCAAGACTTGATAGCATGGCTAATACTGGGTAGGTCTCTACCAAAACTAATGACAGTAATAACCTACAAGTCCAGTTTCTGTATTGGTTTCAGCCAAAACTTCAAACCATGGTTGATAAAAAGGTGAGCAGCTAATGGCAATAGAGAAAAAATTATCGAGCGCTTCTCTTTCCTCTTTTCCCTCTTGTATCATTTCTATTTCTTCCCTTTTAGCAGCCACTTAAAGATTAAGCTAAAAATGGTATTGTAAGAATCTGGGACTCCAGCAAAATAAAGCCTATACAAATTATTATTATTATTACAACAAAGAACTACAAAAGAATCCACAAAGCGGTTTACTTCCAATCCCTAAAAAATCCCTAATTTTTATTTTAAAATTAAACTATAAACTTTATGGTACTTACATCAAAGATCTACCGTGGGGAAGTAATCACATAAGATCTAGTAGATGATATAAGTTATAATGCTTAGATTGTCTAAGAAATATAAAGTATGTCAGCTATTACCATTGTAAAGCCAGTAGTAACTTCCATTTAGGAAATTGAAAGCTGACTAGAATAAGAAGTAAATTATATTGCAATTTGAAAGCTGACTAAGATAAGTAGTAAATTGGAGGCTAACCAATAATGGACTGGATTCTTTATAGCGACAGGATTCAAGGAATCTTCACTTCAACTATCCAGCTTGTTTCTTCGTCAAAAAGATTCCAAAAGAATCCTACTAGTGTCGCTATCAGTACAAGAGTCTGACACAGCTCCTCACCCTAACAAAAGAATCCAGGTATTGTAGTTGTTAAAGTCTTTAGTGCTACACCAAAACTTTAGAGTGTTGGTGAGGGATGAGGGTGATATATCTATATTATTCAACACACCCCTCCAAGTCAACGACCCATTTTATGGGTCATGAGCTAGATCACGCAGCAGCATAGTCAAATCTACTTAAAATATGCGCCAGAGAAATTGAATCTTGAATGCTCTGGTACCATGTTAAAGTGCCCGTCACTACACCATAACTCTAGAGTGTTGGTCAGGAGTAAGAAATGAGGGGTTATCTATTTATATTAGCATACAAACAAAGATACCAAAAAAATCTGAATATTACGTAATGGACACCGTTACAAACTCTCTTGGACCTCATAGTATCAAAGAATGATGGAACAAAAAAATTAGCATATCAGCATCAACATTCCATCGTGAGAGAACTTCAAAACTGCACGAGTTCTTGAGGGTTATATTTTTCTATTGTTCCAAAACTTCCTACAGGTTGAATGCCCATTTTATGGGCTGAGACCTGGATTCATGCAGTAGTATATTTTTTAAGATCCGCATAAAACGGCACTTAGGACGAGATATGAACCTAGTTGCTCTGATATCATGTTAAATTCCATGACACTATACCAACTCGAGAGTTCTCATGATGGTTGAGGGCTATAATTTTGAATTATTCTTATAATAGAAGCTTGACAGGTAACAAATTGACATTAATTGCATTCAGTTCTCAAAATCTAACATATGGTAGCTTTCTAAGTGCACCTACTACACATCTATAATTATGCTTTACTACTATAGTCTGAGAGGATAATACAGAGAGAGAAATTCTGCATCTACATTTGCCAATGCCGTGAAAGAACAAGTAAACAAATAAATTTCAAGAAAGCATAAAGCATATGCATATATAATCAACAAGCCTAGCCTTCAAATAAAAAACCAGAAAATGCATCAAATAAGATTAATACGCCACGTGCCTCTACTATTACCTTAAGCACCAAACATCTTGGAGAAATTACAAAAACAAGGAACTCCGAAATATGCTTCTTCAAGAATAACAATCTGAAAACCTCCAGGTTCACACGACTGCAGACACTTTTATTCCTAAAGCAAAAACCAAGTCAAAAACAGATGCAACGTTGGTCAGTGTCTGCATAAATAATTAGCTGGGAGTTGGCCTCTTCTTATACAGAGGGTTATAGGACGCGTAAAATACGAACTTAGATATAGTGGCAGATTATCTTATTGGCACATCAATGCACTTTTTTTCGATTTTTTAATGTTTTTTTGGAATAAATAAGTGCAATGTTTACACATGTACATGCTATCAAGAAGAGTAAGGTGTAAATACCAAGGGCAGAAAAAAGAGAAGTGGTACTAGTAATCAATATAAAATTTTGCTTATAAAATATAAGGATACCTTTTCTTCTCTTCCTCTTCCACTTTTAATTTCTCAATGGCATTTTTGCGCACTACTAACCCAATACTAGGGTTTTGAGACTTATGTACAGGAGACCTTGTAGGGCTCCTGCTTTTGTGCCTTTTGTAATGCCTAGGTGAAGGTGACCGACTTCTACGACTTCTTGGAGTTGGAGAACGGCTCTTACGCCATCTTGGTGATGGAGAACGACCTTTTTCCTGATTAAAAAGTATTAAACACTCAACAATAACATAGAGAATTTCTAAAAGTGAAAAATATGATTCAATATCTTGGTTCAACAACAGAAATATATGAATTATTGATGCAAAATGACAGATACAGTTGCCTCAACATCGTATAGAGTAAACTTTGTAAGCAATAAGCCACTAAGCCCCATCTTGTTAATCAAATCGTAATTCCAAATAAAGCATCCAAAGAATAATCGTGGACAATAATCACTTGTTTCTATAGTTTATTTTTCTTTTTTCTCTCTCTTTTTGTGTGGGGTGGCTGGGGTGGGGGGTGAATTGAGGAAAGTTAAACATTTTACTTATAAATACAAGTTTTAGGAACATCTCATCTGATTGTATAAGCTTTTACAGCTGTTTGATGCATGTTCTCAGAATGTGATAATCATATCTAATCTTCTTGTCATAGACATAACACAAGATCAACCAGCACTATGTATAAGATTATCCTTCCAGCAACGCCGACAAGTAAAACTAATGCAACATAGACTGGTGTAGTAGTTCAATTTAATGGAACTTTATGCATGGTCGGTTGTAGTTATAAAAAAATTAAATGTGTCACTATAGTCTGCAAGAATTTCAATCACCAAATAAGTAAATAAATAAACTCTACTATAAAGAAAGCCTACAATCAATTTAGCAAAAAGACAAATTGTATGACGGTGAAAGCAACAACCAGCAAAAGTAGGAATGTTAACAAGTTGAGCTATTTGCAACAAGCCAGGAGATTTTGAGCTTGAGCCAAATACGCTTGTTAGATAAACAAGCCCAAGCCCGAGCTTAGAGGTATTTGGCTAGTGAGCTCGCGAGCTGGCTCATTTTTATCTATATGCTCATAAAAATAAAATAAATTTTTTACACTAATAGACATTTCTAATTTGTTACAAAGTTCATATAAAATCTTTCAATTTGATATTAAGCTTATTGAGCAACAATTTTGTTTTGGACAAAGCTCATGAACTCATAAACAAGCTCAACTTAGGCTTAAGCTTGTCTATGATTCAAGCTCATCAAACTTTCAAATTTAAAGGAGCAGCTCGCTACCCGAACTTGAGCACATGGATGTTACAGAGATATGAGCTTGAAACCAATTTTAGGCTCACCTAAATTGAGCTGAGCTTGAGCTCGAGCACTACTTTTCCTTTCAGAGTCGAGCCCGATCAGGGGGATGCTCGCCCAAAGCTTGGCTTCTTAATACCCCTAAGTACAACAAAATACAAACCAATAAGGAGGGAAGCATGTCAACAACATGTGGAAAGCATTATGCTTACAGGATCCATAGTGGCTTACAAATTTGATTTTTTTATAGGTCATTATGATACAATATACACTGCTTTAAAGTGCGAAAACAATGTTCGATCTAGCAGAGCTGAAACTAGTATCACTTAGTACAGTTCTTTCTAAGTAATATGTGAATTCGATTGAGGTTGGAAAAGTTAGAGTTTCCAAATAGCTAGAACATTTAACATGAAGGAAAAAAATGGAGAACTCTAAGTAAATAACTATTTCCCCAAATTAGAAACCATAACTCTAGAAAAAAGGACTTAAAAAGGAAACCCAAACCTAGTTATCGACAATCACATGGCGACACTCTCGGAGGGCAGTGAGGTGAGGAAGACCTCCTTGCAGATCGCGTCGGAACTACAAAATTGAAATATGAGAGCGGGGCAGAATTAGGGCTAGGGTGAAGCTTCCCATCGGGTGAGAACTCAAACTCCAAGAACTCATCGTCATCATCGTTGGAGCAGGAGCAGAATTAGGGCTAGGGTGGTTGGTCTGCTTGGTTTAAGAGGGAAATGAAATATGAGAGGGAACCAAATTATGAGAGGGAATTTAGAAAAGTTTTATTTTATTTTCTTGCATAATAAACCGACATTTTCTACCTTTTTTTAAGTCAAAATAAACGTTGAGAATTGACTAGATTTTCTATTTTTCTTTTTTAAGTTAAAATAAACCAACGTTTATGCAAATTAGTCGTACATTTTTGACGTTTACATCCAAATGACAACTACATTTTCGATGTTTAGTGTGGAACGTTGGCATATCATGTCTATGCCGACTTTACCATAAATGTTAGGAAATAAACATTGAAAAATTTCATCCCTTATGAGAACGTCGATATTTTTCGACATTTATTGCAAAACGTCGGTATATCATACCTAAGCCGACTTTAATATAAACGTCGGGAGAACAAATATCGGGAAAGCCATATTTTCTTGTAGTGCATGAGGAGCATCTGAGAGTAGTTCTAGAGACTCTCAGGAAGGAGAAGCTTTATGGCAAGCTTTCAAAGTGCGAGTTCTTCTTTGATTGAGTTGAGTTCCTGGGTCATATTGTGACAGGAGAGGGGATCTCAGTCGATCCAAAGAAGACCACGGCAGTTGAGGCATGGACTGCTCCGAGTTCAGTTGCAGAGATCAGAAGTTTCCTGGGATTTACAGGCTACTACAGGAGGTTTGTTCAGGATTTTCCCCGAATTGCAGAGTCGTTGACTAGGCTGACCCGGAAGGACATAGAGTTTGTCTGGACTGAGGAGTGTCAGGTCGCCTTTGATGAGCTGAAAAAGAGGTTGACGATAGCTCCAGTGTTGACATTGCTATCAGGGACATGTGGTTTGACTATCTATAGTGATACATCGAGGAAGGGTCTGGATTGTGTCTTCTAGCAGAATAGAAAGGTGATTGCCTATGCTTTCAGGCAATTACGTCTGTATGAGAAGAACTACCCTACCCACGACTTAGAGTTAGCAACGGTCATTTTTGCTCTTAAATTATGGAAATATTATTTATATGGAGAGCGTATGGAGATCTTTACGGACCACAAAAGCTTAAAGTATGTGTTTACCCAAAAAGATCTAAACATGAGGCAGAGGAGATGGTTAGAGTTGATGAAGGACTTCGACATCTCGTTGTAATATCATACAAGGAAGGCCATCGTAGTTGTCGATGCCTTGAGCAGGTATCCAGTAGCTATGTGCTTGACGATATACCGTTATTTGCTGGCAGATCTTGAGAGCTTGTGAATTAAGGTGATAGTACCTGGAGTGGAGATACAGATGTGGGGACTACAGATTCAGTCGGACTTGATGGACAGAATCAAGTCGACTCAGTTCGAGGATGTGGCTCTAAGGAGTATCAGAAAGCAGACTGTCACGACCCGCACCCGCTTTTCGAATGCGAGAGCGTGAGCAAGCCAACTACGTATCGAGCGGACTCCAGCCTGACGAATACGTAAACGCTGTCACGGCTATGGTATACTGCCAAATCATGGCAAACAATCTATATCTCAAATCCACAATAAGTATACGAAACATGAATGAATACTATGAGTCGTGGTCTGCAGCCCACTAGCATATATGTTCGATAAGACTCAAAGAATATAATAGGAGTCTACAAACTGAATCAATAAACATGGTATCTCATGATAATGAAAGGGAAGCACGAGAGGATAACAATGTAATATCACTGACAAATACCTGAATCTCACAAGCAATATTGTAATCATCTGCAACCCATAAGTGTCATAACCATCCGCCATCCAGAACTGCTAACTAACTCCATGCAATCGCTAAACCTGAAGAGATCATCAGGTCCTCAGAGGACATAGAAAGATACATATAAATATGCCTATCTAGCAGTTTAATCATGCATGAAAATATAAATAGGATATAAACAAGAAATAACACTTATCATGGCACGAGGCTTGACCAAACTGCTATTAAGTGACGAACGACAAGTGGCTACTGACAGGTGACTATGAACAGGAATACAAGAACAACTACACGTAACTGAACTGCTGGATGAACAAGCGAACACGAGATCAATGGAATACCAAACCCTCGCCCCGAGTGGACTTACAGGTTTAAGCTAATCACTAACCCTCGTTCCGAGTGTGGACTCTCTGGTTAGTACTAACCATCATCCCGAGTGTGGACTCTCTAGTTAGTACTAACCCTCGTCCCGAGTGTGGACTCTCTGGTTAGTTCACGGCAAGGCACTCTCGTCCCGAGTGTGGACTCTCTGGTGCAAATATAACATCCTCATCCCGAGTGTGGACTCTCTGATGTAAACACCCTCGTCCCGAGTGTGGACTCTCTGGTACAAGTCAAGTCAACACCCTCGTCCCGAGTGTGGACTCTCTGGTGCAAATAATCGATATCCTCGTCCCGAGTGTGGACTCACGGATGTAAATAGATCAAGGCAAACACCCTCATCCCGAGTAGACTCTCTGGTGCCAAGGAAACAATAATAAGGATTTAGCAGTTCAATTACACGTATTCGTTCTATGACACGAACCAGTCGAGGTACAAGTAACGACATGGTACAACTCAGTCAAGACCCAGGTAAGGATAACTCTAATATGAACTCATAAGGTGAACAAGCCTGGCATATCTACACTATCAAGTCATGAAGATGATATACAGGCAAGTCAAAGAACTAGAGAACATGGTATGAAGAACATATATAAATCAACTGATAATAACATATAAATCCATAGAACTAGAATAACCAAATGATAACCAAATAATCATAAAAAAATACTATAAGCATGAAATTAAACTGTAGAGGGAGGCAAGGTATCTTCCCTGTGGTCCTCGCACAAATCGTAGTCACAAGTCGAGGATAAGGGGATGCTGATCTAGGAGCTGTCAACCTATAACACATATCGCACCATGAACCGTGCACGAAAACTATAAATCAATTCTAATGTTCTAGTTCTAAATTCATGGAATAGTGGCTAGTTGGGTTACTAATCTAATAATAATTAATTCTAGAATAATTCACTTAAAAACCTAATTTAACCTAATAATAATCTGAATATAATCTAAACATGCAAGTTTGGCCATCAAAAGTCGTGTTTTCCAATTTTAGAAATTATGGCACGCAAATCGAGACGTGTCGTTGACTATCTAGTAAAATATTGTGAACTCTAGATTTTGAAAGTGCGCCTTGGTAGATTTCAGCGCTACGAGTGCGCTAGAATCAACCCTGCCACAAAATCGTGCTTTGGTCAAAAGATATTGCCGTTATGGCTAATCGTGACCAAAACGGTGATCAATCGATCAATTCTGAGTTCAACAGAATAACTAAAATACTAGATGAACGAATTAATTTTTGGAAAAAATATATGTCGTAGAGCTCTGTGTTAGCTTTCTGAAACTTTAAACGGTTCATGATTTCAATTTTCGGTCCTCCCGAAATATCGAAAACACCGAAACGTATCAAGTTTTGGACAACCGACACTCTACGAATTTTCCAGAAATTTAGGAATAATATCTACGAAAATAAATTACATAATCAGAAAGCTTACCTCGATATGAATCCAAAAATAAAACGGCACGCAAAAAGTACGTCGGAGTTGGTAGGAATCGCTTCGGGAAGTCGGAAACCCTAGATGAGTTCTCCCACAAAAGGCGGCTGGAATTTAATTAGGGTGGGCGAATATAATAATATATATATAGGAGAGAGAGAGGCGGTCACTGTAGCAGTTGGCGCCGACAGGTGGGCCCCTTGGGTGGATTTTTGGGTATTTATTTATTTAATTCAGAAAATTATTTAAAAATTATTTTAAGTCCAAATAAATCAAAATAAATTGCAGAAAAATTCTAGAAAATTCTAGAAAATATTTCTAAGTGTTTAGAATATAAATAAAATATTTTAACACAAAATATCATCGTGTGACCTCGCAGTAAATTCCAAAAACCTATAAAATATAAATTCTATATGTTTTAATTATATAAAAATTCCCAAAAATTCTAAAAAAATCCAGAAAATTGTAGAAAAATACAGAAAATATATTTAACCTAATAGAGCCTAAAGAAAAATACTGGGTCTCAAAATAGTCATAAATGGCCTCAAAATAAATTGTGGAAGTCATTCATAAATATAAATCTTCATAGAATAAATATTTAAAAATATATAAAAATGTCTAAAAATTATAATAAAATATATTATAGCTATAGAATGCTTATAGACCCTATCTAGAGATCATGTGACCACAAGCTAGTCATAAATCACCTGTGGGCTTAGTCACAACTCCTATGATCATAGAAAAATTAAATATAAACTAATCAAATAAAAATAAAAAAAATATCACTAAATTATAATCGGGATGGCAGATGCCACACAGACTCAAGCAAGAATTTTGGACGAGTTTGTTATTACAGATGATGGGGCGTTGAGGCACGGTACCAGACTGTGTGTGCCTAGCGAAGAGCTTCAGGAGCAGGTGATGTAGGAGGCACATCGCTCTCAGTATTTTATGCATCCAGGTGCCAACAAGATGTATAGAGATCTAAGAGCACATGTTTAGTGGTATGGTATAAAGCGGGAGGTAGCACGCTTCGTAGCCAGATGCTTGATATGCCAGCAGGTAAAGACAGAAAGGCAGAGGCCCGTAGGATTGTTGCAGCCATTGACATAACTATAGATTTTGTGTCAGAATTGCCACGTACACCAGGAGGGAAGGACGTAATTTGGGTCATCATTGACAGGTTGATCAAATCAGCCCACTTCTTACCATTCAAGGTGGGTTTGTCTACAGAGAGGCTAGCGGATATGTATGTGAGGCAGATAGTCAGACTGCATGGAGTTCCCGTGAGTATAGTCTCGGATCGGGATAGTCGTTTCACTTTCTATTTATGGCAGAGTTTGCAGGCTAGCTTGGGCACTCAACTCAAGTTCAGTATCGCTTACCACCCTCAGATAGATGGCCAGTCGGAAAAGACTATCCAGACTCTCGAGGATATGCTACGCACTTGTGTTTTAGATTTTGGAGGCTCCTGGGAGGATCATTTGTACTTGGTTGAGTTTGCCTGCAATAACAACTTTCAGGCCAGCATTAAGATGTCACCATTCGAGGCTTTGTACGGACGGAGGTGTCGTACACCCTTATCTTAGGATGACATTGGAAAAAGAGATTTATTGGGGCCTGAGATGGTTATGGATGTAGCTGAGAATATGAAGCTTATTAGGGATCGACTTCGGGTGGCACATGACAAACAACGGCATTGGGCCGATAGCCACCGGAGACCTTTAGAGTTTGAGGTATAGCTTAGATTTTAGGTTTTAAATTCTTTAGATTTTATGATCTGTTTGCTTGTGATTGATTGTTATAGATTAAGTGTGAGATATTATTTTTGCTAGGTTGGTGATCTGGTGTTCTTGGGGATATCTCCGACATGGGGCACTATTCGCTTTAGTGGAGGTAGGAAGCTTAGCCCATATTTTATTGGACCTTTCGTCATTCGAAGAGGGTCGGTATCGTGGCTTACAGGCTGGACTTGCCACCTGCACTAGAGAGAGTTCACAACGTGTTCCATGTATCATAGTTGGGATGGTACGTAGTGGATCCCAGTCACGTACTAGATCACTCCGAGATCGAGGTGGGCCCTACTCTCAGCTATCCAGAACAGCTAGTGGAGATTCTGGATCGTCGGGAGAAGGTATTGTGGAACCAGACTATTCCCTTGGTTTGTATCGCATGGAGGCATCACTCTTCCGGTGAGTCAATCTGGGAGAGGGAGGATGAGATGCGCGAGCGATACCCATATCTTTTTGAGCCTTGAGGTATTGTTCCTTCTATCCTTTTCATTCATGTCCTAGTTTCGTCTTTTAATTTCAAGAATAAAATTATTTTAAAGAGGGTAGACTTGTCACTACCACATTCTAGAAATAGGGGTAATTTAGACTTTTGTGTTTCATGTGCATTTATATCATTTTTAATTAAATAATTGTGCTAGTGATATATTATATGTAAATTATAGTGCTATTTTAATTATATGGACTAGATGATAAGTCATGATCCTAGTGGACCTAATTAGTGAGATTAGACAAACCTCAAACCCATTTTAATAAGTTTAGTTAGTCTCCAGTTAGACTAGCAAGTTTACTTAGAAGATTAGACTAAATACCTAATTAGGAAGAAATGCTTTTTCCTAAACTTGTCATGACAACACATAGAGGGACCTTATGGACATTTCACTTAGCCCACAACCCTAAACTTCCCTATTGTGGCCGGCCAACACTAGCCCATTGCCTATAAGAAGAATAACTTCTTCTTCCTCCTTCCATTTGAAACCCTAACCCTAATTTAGGAATTTCTTCTCCAAATTATTCCTACCACCAATTCTTCTCTAAATTTGCCCAAATTGATCTCATTCTCTTCCCCATGGAGAGTAGAAGACAATAAAAGCCAAGCATTGGAGGTTAGAGCACTTAGAGCTTGAGGACTTCTAGATTTTGGAGCCATTTTTATTGGTAATCCATCTCCCAATAGGTATATGCATTCTAAACCCTCTAATTTGTATTAAATATTGTAGAAGCATCAAATAGGAGCCCCCATGCATTAGGGTTGCCAATGGTGAGGAGTTTTGGCTCTTCTCTTTCCATTTAGAGACTTTTTCCTTTACATTTGACCAAATTTGGGGGAAAATCCGAGAATAGCATTTTTAGGATTTGTGAATAGATTTGTTACGTCATAATTATGATTTAAAATATGTGGGTGTGCTTTGGATCAAATTTGGATCCATTTAGAGTGTGTAATGGGCGTATCACAACGTGTCCCAATACGCACACCAAGTGTTTGATAAAATGACCACAAGAGCACCCAATGCTCTAAATTCAGTTTTGACCCTTGTATTTAGATGTGCATTGCTATAGGTTATCATTTGTAAGCTTATTTAGTGATTATAGGTGAGTTTGTGTGGATTTGGGGGCATGTGGACTATTGGCACTATTTTGATGTATATATATGTGGACAGTTGTAGGGAAGAGGAATGATTCAGTTTTGTGTAAAAGCTATACTAGATTAATGTATCAGTCCCTAAGGGTGGTTGTCATTGATACTTGCTATAGGTGGTGCCTCTATATAGGTGTATCAGTATACATTAGAGGAGGGGGCACACAACATATAAGTAGATAAGCTTGTATCATTCTCTATAGTTGGGTCTTCTGGTGTTTAGCTGACTGATAGATAGGAGCACTTTGTACCAGTCATATAGGCCCTAATGTATCAGTCCTAAAATGTGTTCACTGATAGTATAGAGGGCTCGGGCAGGTAGGTAATGACAGTTGGTTAAGGGATTGCTTCAATCATATTTGGTTAATGGTAGAAGATATCAGTCATGATATACATATATCAGTTAAGAGTTAGAGGGGTTCTATATATGTATCAGTCCTATTATAATGTATTAGTCAAGAGAGACCATTGTATCAGTCCTCACTTCACTTGTATCAGTCTATTGAATGGGGGGCCACTCGTATTCATAACTGACATCTAAAGGGGAACATTTTTTCTATTTATAATGGTCTTCTTGAGATAGTACTTGCTAGACCAAAACGAACCGAAAATGGGTTCAAGTCCGAGGAGTTTACAAATGTTAAAATGCTATAATTTTCTTACTTTCAGTAACATTTGAAATATGAGTATGTGTACCATTGATGTATTTGATGCTTTATAGGTTATAGATAAAGTAGGGGAAGCATGTCATATTTCTATTTGTGTTGACAATGTGTGGGGTTGATTGAGGCCGCTAAAGAAGGAATGTGATGACATCATGGAATTGTTTAAGACTAACGGCCTTGGATTTGACTCTAGTGAACGAGTTTCACACAACAAAAATACTGTATTTTATCGACGGAACTTACCGACGGAAAATAAAACGTCGCTATTTACCGACAGATGAGTGAGTAACTAGCGACTGATTTTTTATGAAAAATATACTGAAAATAATTGTCGCTAGATTCGTCAGTAGTTAGTCGCTAATAATTAGCGACTACTTAGCGACGAAAATTTTCGTCACTAAGCTGCTGTAAAAGTTAAACGGCAGCATTTTTTTTCCCATTCTCAAAATTTTTACCAAACCTAAATTTTCCCCCAAACTTCTTCCCTCCTCCTTCTCCGACCTCCTCCTCCAAAGACCCCCTCCTCGGCGGCGATCTCCGCCTCCGATCCCCTCCTCCTCCTAGGCGACCTCCTCCTCCTCCGACTTCCTCCCCCTCCTCGACGGCGACCTCCCCCTCCGACCTCTTCCTCCTCCCCCTCCTCCTCGGCGGCGACCTCCCCCTCCTCCTCAGTGACCTCCTCCGACCTCCTCCTCCCCACCTCCGATCCCCTCCTCTCCCGACCCCCTCACCCCCTCCTCCTCCTCGGGTAAATTTTTAAAATTTGTTACTTCTTTTCATATTTATATTATGTGTTTAATTAACCTATACTTGGACACGAAAATTATGACACAATGTAGTAGCTAGGGTTTTGGACACGGACACTGACACAATGTAGCAGCTAGGGTTTTGGGTATTCGTAAATTATTCGAAATTCATAAAATTGGATATTGGGCTTGGACATTGGACTTGGATACGATACATTGGTCAACTTGGACACGAGCATATATTATTTATATGAATTTGGTTCGCTATTTTTGTAGTGAATAGGCATATGTTGTTTACATGAATTAGGTTCATGTATGTATTCCTTTTCGATAGGATATGCCGATACTGATAGGATATTCGATTCCAATACCGACACGAGCATATGTCAATACCGATAGGATATTCGATTCCAATACCAATCCGATACGGCCGATACCAAATTGATAGGTCGATACCAAGTTAACCGTTCGTGGGTGTGTATTTGTACGTATACTTGAGTACCGATACCGAACCGATAGGCCGATACTAAGTTACAATTAGGTACTAAATTAATTTGGAGGATGTATTTACAACATATATGGTACTTGGTACAGAATTGGTTTAAGCAATGAGTCGATACTTAGTTGACCGTTCATGGATGTACAATCGGCGACATGAGAGCAAGATTGGTTTGACGGATGATTTCAAGGCGGGTGTCGAGGAATTTCTGAGATACGCCAGTAGCCAACCTTATTTCATGGACATAAGGCTCATAAGGTGCCATTGTGTCAATTGTCGTAATATACCATTCAGAGAGGTAGATCTCGTGAGAGAGCACCTCTACAAGAAGGGTTTCATACCGAACTACAACATGTAGACGACTCAAGGAGAACCTTTGGTTCAACAATATCAGTCCTCCTTCAATACGGAGGTGGGAGACCCCACTCTTGGAGACCACTTCCAATATCGCCATCGAAACTTGGCATATGAGTTGGTATTTGATGCGGCTTGTGCCGGTCCAAGTTTTGATCCGGAGGATCTGAATTCTATTGTAAAGGAGTTCTATGATATGTTCAACCATGCCGATACTCCGTTATATATGGGTTGTGATTCTTATTTTATCCTGTCGGTGGTGATACGGTTGTTGAACCTCAAGTCTGAATTTAACTTACCGTAAGAATGTTACGATCGGATAATTCAGTTTGTTAGAGAGTTGCTGCCAAAAGGAGCGAAGGACTTGCCAGAAAACTTCTACAAGTCAAAGATGATGATACGAAAACTCGGATTAGGCTACAAAAAGATAGATTGTTGCCGAAATGGCTACATGTTGTACTACAAGGAGAACAATGATAAAGATAAATGTATTTTCTGTCATGAGGACCGGTACAAGCCCATTCGGGGCAAAGAAAAATCAACCGCACGAGCAAGGTTTGCGCCCCTACAAATACATGCAGTTTTTGTCGATCACAAAGAGGCTACAGAGGATGTATATGTCCTCGAATACTGCAGAACACATGACATGGCATAGTAAAGAGCTGAAGATGGATGAAGGTGAATTATCTCATCCATCCGATGGAGGGGCATGGAAGCATTTTGATCGATGTCATCCTGGATTTGCTACGGAGCCTAGGAATGTTCAGCTGGCTTTATGTTCTGATGAATTCACTCCTTTCGGACAGTCGGGGGCTCAGTACTTTTGTTGGCCGGTGATTTTGACCCCTTACAATCTACCACCATGGATGTGCATGAAGACTCCTTATATGTTCTTGACACTTATCATACCCGGTCCAAAAAATCCAAAGAAGAACATCGATATCTACTTGTAGCCGTTGGTGGACGAGTTAAAACAATTGTGGCAGTTCGGCGTTCAGACGTATGATATATCAATGGAGCATAACTTTCAGATAAGAGCGATGTTGATCATCAATGATTTTCCAGCATACGTAATGTTATCTAGATGTAGTACTCATGGTATTATGTCTTGTCCAATATGTATAAAAAAGGGTAAGGCATTTCACCTTCAGAATGGAGAAAAAGCTTTTTTTTATTACCATCGTCAGTTCCTTCCAATATCGCATCCATGGAGAAGGAATAGGGACGCATTTAGAGCTGGTAAACAGGAACTAAATCCTCCCCATTGAGATTGACTGGAGATATCATTTGGGCAGAGGTAGAAGATTTGCCGACTGTAAAGGAAGATCTGAGTTTGGGCCATCACTTAGAAGGATTCAGACATAGCCATAATTGGACGAAGCCGAGTATCTTTTAGGACTTATCTTATTGGAAGGATAATCTCATAAGACACAATCATGATGTCATACATATTAAGAAAAATGTATTCGACAACATCTTCAATACGGTGATGGATATCAAAGGAAAAACGAAAGACAATCCCAAAGCAAGAAAGATCCAGAGTTACATCTAACAGAAAGATCTGGTAACTGGGTCAAGCCCTCAGCACCATTTACACTGAGTAGGGATGATAAATTGATAATATGCAATTGGATTACAAAGTTGAGATTCTCTGACGGTTACGTGTTGAATTTGGCAAGTTGTGTCGATCTCAATGAACGCAAGATGATAGGGATAAAGAGTCATGATTGCCACGTGTTCATGGAGCATTTACTTCCTATCGCTCTGAAAGAGATGCTGCCTTCTCAAGTATGGGGTCCGCTGGCCGAGTTATCTATATTCTTTAGAGATTTGTGTTCAGGTAATTTGATGGTGCAACATATGTTTGAACTTGAGGAGAAGATTGTATTGACATTATGTAAGTTAGAAAAGGTGTTTTCCCCCGGCTTTTTTGATAGTATGGAACATTTGTCGATTCATCTTGCATATAAAGCACGTATCGGTGCTCCCATCAATTATCGTTCGATGTATCCATTTGAGAGGTATAAAATATTTAATTATCTAGTACTAATAATTATTTTATTCAAACAGATCTAATATTGAATATATTATTTATAGATATCTACATCACCTGAAGAAGAAGGTAGGCAATAAGGCCCACGTAGAAGCTTCGATATGTGAAGCATATATTATTGAGGAGGTCTCAAACTTCTGCTCAATCTACTTCGATACTCATGTCAAAACAAACTGGAATAGAGCACCAAAAAATGATGAAGGTGAGATCGATGAACCGAATCGTGGAATCCGCACTATCTTCAATGTTGTTGGCAAGCCTACAAGTGCTTCTAAGTTACGGTGGTTGGAGGACGATGAGTTTGAAGCCGCTCATCGGTATATCTGCCTAAAAAGTGGTATAGAGGAGATAGAAGATATAAAGAAGTAAGAGACATAATTTTGCTACGTTATACTCCAATTTTATGATATACTTGTAAAAATTTCTCTAACTTTTGTCGTTTTTTATCATAGTATTTTTAGAGTTGAGATAAAAATGAAGAGACCTAGCATTGATGATGATAATCTTGCTAGAGAGGTTGACAAAAAATTTTCGGCGTGGTTCCATAACTATGTAAGGATTAGAAAGTTTTAACTATTCTAAATTCAATTGATCGATGAAAGGGCTTTTGTCCTAATGACGTTATGATACGTGATGTTTTAGGTTTTTCGTCCTAGCACACAATTGACTGACGAAAGACTTCGAGCACTAGCTATCGGACCAAGCAAGAGGGCGAAATGTTGGGATGGATATACCATTAATGGCTTTAAATTTAGAACCACTGATAAGCCTATCAATCACTTATTTGTCGATGAGGAGGCTAATTACACAAAGAATTCTGGAGTTTGTGTAAGGGGTTCAGTCTACGACGCCGATCCAGAATTTGACTATTACGGTGTTCTAAGAGATATTGTAGAGCTGGATTACTCTTTTGATACCCAAATTGTGATGTTCAAATATGATTGGTTTGATACAACACCCAAGCAAGGATGGAGAATTGACAAACAGTTTAGATTTATTGATATAAAATACGAAAAAAGATATGTAGGTTTTGAACCGTTTGTGTTGGCTAGTCAAACGGTCCAAGTGTACTATACGAGTTATCCTAGTCGACGATGCACTACTCGTGATTGGTGGGCTGTATGCAAAACTAAAATAAGAAATACATATAATATTGGAGATCAAGCATACTAGGAGGATGAAGTAGTCATGCCTCAACCAACATATATGAGTTTAACCAGCGTTGACGACATGGAGGTTGACGTTACTGTAGAAGATGATATAGTTGACGAAGAGCTTGACATAGAGGACTTACCTCATGTAGAGGAGGAGTCTGAAATGGGCGTATCGGATGAGGAGGAATAATTTGAAGATGAAGGTGAAAGTGGAAGTAATAGTAAAAATGAAGAAGATGAAGATGAAGATGAAGAAGATTCGGATTACGAAGAAGATGAAGAAGATTAGTACGTATTACCTATTAGATTTGCATTGATTATTTGTATCAACACACCTTTATTTAATTTCTATTAGATTTGCATTGATTATTTGTATCATCACATTATTTTTTATTTCTTTCAGATTTACATATGGCGGGATGAGGCTGTACACATCGACTTCGAGGATCTGGGTCGACCCGCCCTCCTGCTCCTACTCCTCCTAGTACTCCGGCTACAGATCGTAGAAGAGTTAGCAAGAACGATTTGGTTGATGAGGAGGATGACTTATCTCCGCCATTTACTTGTTCTTCGGTCAGAGAAGCTAGTCCTGATATACCTTCAGCATCTACTCCTACCGGTGTCGGTGCCCCATCTTCTACGTCGGAGACTACACATGTCGCTCCTACTACGACGAACCCATATCCTGGCCTTTTGGTCGACCGTGGAGTGTACATACGTCGACCAGGATTTACAGACCCTCCTACTCTACTAAAGCGGCCAGCCAACATCACTCGTCCCGAGCTGTGGGTTGATGGAACGACGTAAGTATATAAGTGTTAGTAGACACATTTATTCATACTCTATTTATTATCTAATTGTACATTGTTTTGTTTATTCAAGGTTCTTTTCGGTCCAGGCTGGTAGAGATTTGGGGGAGTTGATGCGTCGTCAATTCCATGGTCCCTATCTAAACTTCGGGGACATCCCACTTGATAGACGATTTATTTGGCTCGAGATGCTTGAGGTATGTCTAAATAATATTGTCTTTGTTTACAACATATACTCCAATATTTGCTCATTTGTTTTTATTTGTCCTTATTTGCAGAAGTTGTACTGGTGGCCGGCGCACAGAGATCAGGCGATACAGAAGTGCTACAAGTCCGTCGCCAATAAGAGATTGAGGGATATGGTCAACGACCAGAAGACGTTAGCTCTACTAAATAGTGCTCTTCGTAAGGAGTGGTTGAAGGAGGTATTCTGGGAGGAGATAAAGAAAAAGATGGACACTCTGGCCTATAAGGCCAAGTATGAGAAGGCAAAGGCTTCCCGTGCTAAGGGTGGTCACCACACGGGTGGATCCATTCCAATTTCAGAGCATTATCGACAGCTTATGAGCATTCTTATTTGTTATTTCTTCGATTGTTTAATTTTAATGTTTAGTTATAAATTGATGTTTAATTGTTACAGTACGAGGAGGTCGCCAGGGGAGGCGGAGACTCGAACGCTGTGGACTTTTCTAAAGTTTTCGAGTGTGCCCATAAGCGAAAGAAGGATGGAAAGCTCGTAGATGATCGGACGACCAAAGCCTATGTAAGTTTTCCAAGTCCTATATCTAATTACATTTCTTCTTTGTCTTTACGTACTTAACTATATTTATGAATCATAACCCTAAGTAGCATTATAAATCAAATAATAGTTTAGGAGACGTATGAGAACGTAACCATAACAATACTTAATAGTAACTAAAATACCAATATTAACTCTAAATCTATTCACCTATATAAATATAGGAGACGTATGAGACTTTAGAGAGTCGAGTCGTGAGGGAGGGACTGCTGAGGGGGGAGCTGGGACTAGTCAGCCACCGACGTCGGCTGTGAGGAACGACTTATGGATACAAGTCGTCGGTAAAGGGAAAGGGGACAGCGTGTACGGTACCAGATCGTTTGCATCACAGCCGTCCGTTTATTCTAGAGCTCCTCTATCTTCACCTCCACCTCCATAGACCGACGATACTACCGACACCTACACTTTGCGGCAGATTACACAAATTTTGGTGGGCCTACAAGATCAGGTGAGCCAGATGAGCAGAGTTTTAAGCACAACAGGTCTGATTCCTGCTGCCACTGCATCGGCTCCAGCTTTGACCTCAGCGCCTCCGTCAACGACTGCTCCTCCGACCACAGCGCTTAGTACACCGGCTCCTCCTTCGACCACAGTGCCTCTTGTCGTGCCGTCGACTCTTCCAGAAGTTCTTGCCCAGGACGTACAGCGGACCGTCACTTTGGTCATAGGACAGTTATATGCATGCGGACGTTCGACTATACCTCCACCACCTCCTCCACCGTCAGTTTGATTTTTTATTTTTGTTGTTGTTGTATTTGATGATGAGTTTGTATGAACTTTAGGGGTTTGATCGATAAGTTTATGTACTGTTGAACATATTTGTGTATATGTACTATATTGCGACTGCTGGACGAGTTTGTATCTATTTGAGTTGTTTGGATAGGCAATTGGAGTTCAATGTAATGTATATATTGGTGCTTGGGTTAATTTTTGTATATATTGGGGTTATATTTAATGTATATCATTTGAGTAATGTATATCTATATTGACAGGTTTGAGCAAAGCTGGAACAATTTAGCCTGGCAATAAAGAGAAATTTAGCGACTAACCAGCGACGGATTAGCGACGGAAGTCTGAAAAATTTGCAGGTTAGCGACTGACTACCGACTAATTAGCGACGAAAATCTGGAAATATTTTCGGGTTAGCGATGGTTTAGAGACAGAAATTTTCGTCGCTAACTTTCTGTCTGACACCAAAAGCATATCAGACGAGTCAGCGACAAAAATTTTCGTAGCTGAGCTTCTAGAAAATTTGGTATTTTGGCTCACTAAAAAATGTCGGTAATCCATCGCTAATATGTCGCTGTGTTTGCCATCGTTTATAGTTCGTTGATAATTTGTCGCTATATTTAGTCGGTGATTCCGTCGCTATAGCGACGGATTACCGACGTATTTGTTGTAGCGACGTCATGTTTATCGATGTCCAGTTTTCGTCGGTAATCCGTCGGTAAACATATTTAGCGACGGAAAATACGTATTTAGCGACGAAAATGTCCGTCGCTAAATACCAATATTTTTGTAGTGTCAGTCGATCTCATCACTTGGGAGACATATATTAAGGTAAAACTTACGTTACATTCATGTCTCTTAAGTTTAATAGGGAATAAAGTTGATTGCATGTCTTTATTTACTCTCCTCGATGTCAATTATGTATAGGGAATAAAGTTGATTGCATGTCTTTATTTACTCTCCTCGATGTCAATTATGTTTTTAATAGCATGATTTTGGAACCACAACAGTATACTGGCTGTAGATATGTATGTCTGATAGTTATGTTAGACCAAATCCATTGTTCTTTATCTTTAAGAAAAGATAAATGTTTCTCATGTGTATCTCCATTTAAAGGTTATGTTAGACCAAATCCAAAGTCTTTTATTGGTTCCCGAACAAGAGTTAATGGGGAGTTGTCAGCTTACATAAAGTAATTGAAGTGAACATTCTGCAACTCCATGATTCGATAGGCACGAATTTACTCTGATATGTTTTTGTCGTAGTTGTCATCTTTTCATTATGAATTTTACTATTGAAGTGAACATTCTGCAACTCCATGATTCGATAGGCACGAATTTATTCTGATATGTTTTTGTCGTAGTTGTCATCTTTTCATTATGAATTTTACTTCTGTTCTTAGTTGTTATAAGCTCAACATGGCATCTATGAATTATGCTACTATTTTAGTATCTTGGTTCATTTCCTACTCATTTTTTCTATGAATATTTTTTCAATTAGTCGCTATCTGAACATTCATTATGGATCCATATATCTAGAAACCTTGTATTTTTCATGATAGTTTAACAAATAAACAAATACCTCATTCTTGACCATGTCGACAAACTTGAACGGTTTCTAACAAAATTGACGTTCATAGTTGCATCGAGCTTGACAGATATCAAACTCCCTTAAGCTGACCAGACCACTACCAAGCCTGAATGACTTATATAAAATTTATTTAATACAAATATGCATTTTAAGGCTCAACATTTTGTACCAAATATATATATCAGTGCGCAGTAAAAACCTTCTACTTTAGTATGTTCTGTTACATGAGTTGCTATCAAATTTTAGGATACACAAGGTCCAGAAAAGGATAAAACCTGATATTTCAGTGATACAAAAAAGCAGCTACCCATTCCTTCCCTCACTAGCACAGGCATGACAGACTACCTTGTCTTTGACAATAGATATAAAGTCAATGGCCAACAAAAGGAAGTCAATAATGGTAAAGAAATGACATTCTATGTTTTTAGATAATCACCAAGCAAATTGAATCTGCACATGAAAATAGTATACAATTGTATCTACACTCGAATAATAGCACCTGGTTTCCTTGATCACCGATTCACTGTGTACTTTGTATTACCAGGGTATAAACCAGTTGGTGCAAGAGATCCAGGTTCGTCCAAATCTTTTATTATGCCAGTGTTTCTTCATGCTTAACCTGCAAGAAACATGTATATTAAATGCACTTATGTATGTTAAAGCATGAACTTGAGTTTCATGTTGTAAAATTTTTAACCTTGCTTCTCGAATGTCAACTTTCAGGAGAAACCTGATGGAGCAAAGGTGAATGATTTTCGACAGGTAATCGAGCGGTCTCAGAGAATGATTTTCCTTCGATGAGCGAACTCATGGATGACTTTGGTAACAGCGCCGCGACAGGTAATCGAGCGGTCTTGCGGAATAATTTTCTTTCGATGAGCGAACCCGTGGATGACGTGGAGGGCGAAAATGATCTGGAGGAAATACAACCAAGTAATTCAACGAATTTGCATCGGTCGGTTCAAGGGGGGTACACCACAACGACAAAAGCGTACAAAACCAATGGAAGATGCTGCATTGGCCCTTGTGAAGATAGCGAAGTCCTCCGAGATGATCGTCGTTGCTTTCGACAAACAAGTCATTGCTTTCGACAAACAAGCATCACAAAATTACGTGAATGGACAAGACTATTGGAAAGGCTAAAAGAGATGGACATTGGTCAAGGAGACATAATGTATTTGATGGAAGTGATTGAGGGGGACGAAAAAACGGAAAAGTTCTTCTTAAGATTACAGATGCAATCATTGCGGAGTTCCGACGATTATGGGTCTATCGTAAACTTGGACGAGATCCTCCCCGCTGATGGATGTGTTGGGTATTTTTAAATTTGGCTAAGAAATGACTAGTTAACAAACTTGAACCTTTATGATACATGACCTTTTTTTTTCTTCTCTTTATTGTCAATTGAGTATTGTTTAGGGATATTTAGACTTTGGGAGTTATTATTGTGACGTTTGTTTGACTTATTCTTTTGTGTTTGTTGATGATTGTGGAGATTTGTGGTGGATTAATGTGGAGTTATTGTTGTGCTGTCATTTTGAATGTCTCATGTCATAGATTTGTCTGAATTATATCAAGTGTATATCTTTATCTTGTTTACTTGTGCTAGTTAATATGAAAATGTTGAATTGAGCATTTATAGATGTGGAATATGTAATTTTTCCAATGAAAAATGTTAATTTTCATCGAAAACGTGCAATCAAATAGCAAGCTTTTTTTCATGAAAAAGTAACTATTTTTCATGGAAAATAATGACAATCAAACACCCAAATTAATTTTTCATGAAAAAATATTTAATTTTCTACAATAAAATTGCAATCAACACTGTCATTATGAAAAATTTAAAATTTCACATAATTTTTTTTTCTAGTAAAATAATTCTGTAGAATTAATGTTTTCCACATATTTTTCATTTTGTAATCAAACTCATCCTTTAGAGCATCTCCAACTCTATTGTGAGTTTGAAAAAAATGGTTGCCACATAGGAATGGCAACCATTTTTTTTTCTTTTCCAAAAGTACTTCTCCAATGCAAATGTGAAATAAAGTGTGGAGTTGACATGACAATGACATGTCAAAGACAATGTGAAATTGGTTGTCTAGATCTAGACAATGCATTTCACAATATCTTTATGTCCACATCATCATTTGTGAATAAAAATGTTTATAAAAAGAAGTAGAAGAGTAAAAGTTGTCTTGTAAGTTGTACAAAATTACTTTGTATTGTCTTCTCAATACTTTTGCATTGAAGATGACTTTTTAAACTCATTGTCATTTGTGAATATAATCTTGCCACCTATACAAGACGTTGTCTTGTGTCCTATGTCATCTAAGATTCACAACACAAAATAAGACAATAGGGTTGGAGATGCTCTTAGTATAATTGATGCTACTTGCAAGTTTGCAAAGAGAGAGAGAGAGAGAGAGAGAGAGAGATGGCAGTCAGGAAAGAGAGAGAGTGAGGCCCATATAAGGCCCACGATCAAGTGGTCCACAATAAACAATCTAGTCGATCAAAATATAATTACGTTCTCCCAATTTTCCCCTAATTTGGATCTATCAAAATGTCGACTTTGGCGGGAACCATCAAAACCCTAGCTCTCCGACCTCCAATTCCGGCCGGAGATGGCGGTTTCCGGCGAAATTGGACATCTCTCCCCCCAATTTCCGTCCGTCCATCCTCCAAATGTCGACATTCAATCCCTCCTTCACCCCAATTTGGAGGAACGCGGCCGATTATGCGGTCAATTAGGGCTACAGGACGATCAGACCAGGTTTAGTTTCTTGTGCAAACTTGTCTAAATTGGCAGAACTCGTATTTTTGTACCGTTATGGAGAATTGTGTGCGTATCTGGACTGCACTGGTATCGGAAGTGGTTCCTTTTTGTACTGTTCGAAGAAGTTTAGTTGCGTTTCAGGTGGATGGTGGTGGGAATTATGACTTTTCGGCTACCGATTCGTTGAAGGTCAGTTGGGTGCGTCTGATTTCGGATTTTGCGGTCGCCAACTTCCTCCCTATAGGTAAAACCTTGTAACTTGTTATTATTATTTGAAAGTTGCCAACTTTCTTCCCGTAAAGAGTATCCACAGGCCCTTATCTGCGATGTCGTGTCAATTGGTTCTCGTGTATGTGGTGATTGTTACTTTGATGCCTGACATGCTATGTTGCATGTATCCGGATGTGACACTGCGTGAAATGGATAGGACATGTTCTAGTGTATTTTGGAGTGTCTTGTCATTTCCAATACGTATCCAACATTGACACGTCAATCATATTGGAATCTCCATACTTCGTAGCTGACATGGCTCTTGACGGAGTTGACTAGAAGATAGACAAATTTGCAACTAAATACCACGAACTATCACACTTTTGCAACTAAATACTACAAACTTTGTTTATTAGCAATTTCGTGTCATGAACTTTGATTTTGCAACTAGAATCCTAGATACCTTGAACTATTGTCTATTGCAAACATAGGTGTTGAATCATATTAATCTTAACCTTCAACCATCACCAATACTCAAGGGTTTTGGTGCAGTGGCAGAGACTTTGACAATGGATAATGGAGTTCTGGGAGGGTACTAGGGGGGGTGGGGTGAGGGGAAGGGGGTGGCTGATCAGTGTGGGGTGGGGGGTTGGAGGGGAGGGGGTTGTTTGGAGGAGGAAGAAGGGTTTGAGAATTTGTAAGTTGTTTAATGGAAAAACTGCCTAAAAATACAGTTGGCCGTCAAATTGGACAATAAACTAACTGAGGGTAACAAGTGCAAAAGTTTTGAAGTTCATGGTATTTAGTTTTGAATAAAAATAGTTAGTGGACTAGAATCTAGTTGCAAATTAGCCTAGAAGATATGACCCATTTAGCTTATCTCAATAACTGCGATCAAAACTAGCATTTCAAGTACATATAGGCGCCTGAAGATGCAATATGAATTATTTTTGGTATACAATGTGATGCAAGTATATTGCACATAGTAGGGACCTGATTGTTGTCACCTTTTACTTGCTAATGTAAATATCAAGTGTAGTTTTTTTTTTTGTTGTTGTTGAAAAACTGTTAGAGAAATTCATAATATTGTTTAGATGGACGATTGACATCAGAATTTCATATGACGTAGAATGTCGAATAGTAGTGATATTCTCATAGCTGATAACTCACTATGATACGTAAAGAATAGTAGGGAATGGGTTCCCTTATGCAAAGCATTTGAAATGATTTTTAACTGTCAATTTTTTATTTTCCATTGTATAAAAGGGTAAATGTGGGAATATTGTGACACTTGATAGGTGATCTGGGTAATACAAGCTGTCCTAAGATCCTCCTTTAGGTGCTTATCAAAGTATGATATTTGTACTATTTTTTTTTTGAAAGTACACGTGAGATTCTCTTCCCTTATACACAATAGTAGGGAGAATTTATGGAATGTCCAAAAACTAAAAAAGTTTTATGTAAAACCCACCGCTAAAAATTTTTTCATCGCGTGCCCAGAATTAGAGAAACTTATCCAAAGCGGGTTCCAAATGACCCTTTTGCCCTTCCTTTTAATTTATTGAAAACACCCACGAAAATGCTCTTAAAAAAATATTTCGATACTTCATCTTCTTCCATACGCTGCTCACTTTCGAATCTAGGTTTTCTCCTCAAAAATCTTCAAAAACTCGTCGGAAAATTTCGGAAAGACCGAGACAAACGACAAAAGTGCTAAAACGGAGGTCCAAACATTATTTTTTTGCGATTCTAAAATTTCGGAAGGCCGTCTAACGCAAAAACGGTTACTTTCAGTCTCCTCGACGATACGCTCATTTTGTGACAAACGGGACCTCGTTTCGACCTCCCAGTCAAAAGTTATGGCCCTCCAAAGTTTCAGCTAACCATAAAATGCAGGAGAATGGCCATTCTCCGTGTTAGAACACAAAAAATGTTAATTTCGCATGAGAGTGGTTATTCTCCGTGTTAGTAACACGGAGAATGACATTCTCCGTCTTAATTTACACGGAGAATGACCATTCTCCGTGTTAGTAACACGGAGAATGACATTCTCTGTCTTAATTTACACGGAGAATGGTCATTCTCCGTGCTAAATTACACGGAGAATGACCATTCTCCGTCATAATTTAGACGGAGAATGGCCATTCTCCGTCTTAATTTATACGGAGAATGCCATTCTCCGTATAATTTAGCACGAAAAATGGTCAAGAATGACCATTCTCCGTGTTAAATAAAACGGAGAATGACATTCTCCGTGTTAAATAAAACGGAGAATGACCATTCTCCGTATAATTTAGCACGGAGAATGGTCATTCCAGTGTTAAAACGCAGGAGAATGGACATTTTCCGTCATTTTTTTCAACGGAGAATGGTCATTCTCCGTCTTTTTCGACACGGAGAATGGTCATTCTCCGTGATATTAACACGGAGAATGACCAATCTCGTGTTAACATGGAGGAGAATGGTCATTCTCCGTATTAAAAAAGACGGAGAATGACCATTCTCCGTGTTAAAACCACGGAGAATAGCTATTCTCCGTACTAAAATGACGGAGAATGGCCATTCTCTGTCACTTTACCACGGAGAATGGCATTCTCCGTGTTAAAATCCATAGAAAATTGTCATTCTCCGTGGTTTTTAACACGGAGAATGCCATTCTCCGTGGTTTTTAAAACGGAGAATAGTCATTCTCCGTCATTTTAGCACGGAGAATGGTCATTCTCCGTGGTTTTAACACGGAGAGAATATTTTTTTTTAGAAAAATTTTGTTAGAAATAAAGAGTTTCGTTCTTCTTTCAAAACGATGATAAACCTTATGGAAAAGAAGAAGAAAGATCTTCTCTCCACAATTGACCTAATCGTCGGAAAACTTCAAATGTCTCCACGATGAAGATGATGATGATGGTGATGATGATGACGAGCGATGATCTGAGTTCGACTGAAGAAAAGCACACCGAACTACGAACGATCTTTGCGATCTCTGCTGAAGATGAGAGCAATGGAATTCAGATTTCCCGTGAAGAAGAAGAAGACGAAAATCGCAATCCAGATCTGAGTTTTTTGAATTCAAATACATATAGATGACCAATTCGCGCGGAGGGGTAGTTTCGGTATTATAAAAATAGCAGTTTCCAGCGGGTGGCATCTAAAAGGGAATCTTGGAATATTTAACGTGAAAATACTTAATTCTGGGTATTTCATAAAACTCATCCAGCGGGTGGGCATTTCATAAAAGCCCACCCCGAAATTGGGTTTCTCAGCAATTTTCAGTTTTTTTTTTTGTTGTTGTTGAAAAACTGTTAGAGAAATTCATAATATTGTTTATATGGACGATTGACATCAGAATTTCATATGACGTAGAATGTCGAATAGTAGTGATATTCTCATAGCTGATAACTCACTATGATACGTAAAGAATAGTAGGGAATGGGTTCCCTTATGCAAAGCATTTGAAATGATTTTTAACTGTCAATTTTTTATTTTCCATTGTATAAAAGGGTAAATGTGGGAATATTGTGACACTTGATAGGTGATCTGGGTAATACAAGCTGTCCTAAGGTCCTCCTTTAGGTGCTTATCAAAGTATGATATTTGTACTATTTTTTTTTTGAAAGTACACGTGAGATTCTCTTCCCTTATACACCTGTTTTGTTTGTTTAACTTTACTATCGATTCTTGGGGTTTTTATACATATATAAGTTTTCCATGTATGGCAACTAATTAGACTTTGTATATATTTGTTTGCAGTAACTCATTTTTATATCGCTGTCCGAGAAATCTATTATTCTGTAATTGAGAATCTTTATATGTATGAGGATTCTACATACTTAATTTTGTTATGATCTTGTGAGTGAGCATTCATGGGCACTCTGCCTGTTCTAGATGTTTTAATCTTTGGATGAAATGAACCAGGATTTCATTAGAAGGTTCTACAGCTGATATTTTCTTCTTCTGCAATTGCAGCTCTTATCGGTGGAATGACATTAGGGCTTACAAATCCTACTCTTGGTTGCCTTGCTCATAGATATTCCTTATCGAAATTCAGTACCTTTGGCATTTTCATAATCTCAGGTACGATTGGAAATGTTTGCTTATTTTTTGCTTTGGCATATATTTTTTACAGTGACTTGTTCTGTGACATGCTATAGTGCTTATTTTGCGTCACAGGACTCATGCTGCGGAGTGAAGAAGTTGGTGCAGCTGTAGAAGCCTGGCCGGCCGGAATGCTTGGGCTTGTATGATCTCAAATTTTCTGTCTAATATTGTATTGAGGTTTTTCCTTCTCAATTTAATGTTCATGCAATTTTCCATATTATCACAGAAAGTCTATTCACTCTTTATTCTCTTAGGATTGGTTCTTTAGTTCTCCTTCATTGATACTTGTTCGTTGTTTTTCCTGTTCTTTCAGTCTTTATCCGACAAAGAAACGGTTTGCTAAGTTCAGTATCTGTATTCTAAGCCAGTCTGGATCGTATTGCTTTAACCAAGAGATAATAAGGGATAGTCTTTCATCTTCGTCAAATCAAGCTATATCTTAACACACATTAAGAGATTATTGTTATGATACCTTGGGGGAATTTTAGTGAGGCAGAGATAGATTCCGGGTTGAGAGGAAGAGGGAACTTTTAAGTCAGGGAAATACGATCTGACCTCAACATAGTCCATAATGCATTGTCTAAGGTCGTGCCTTTGGTGGAGCCTCGAGCCATGGTTAAGACTAGGCATACTCTATAAAAATAGCTCCAGGCATGACCTTTTGTCTTACAAGGAGATAAAAGGTTCTTCCTGGAGCCTTGGACTGAGTGGAAGTTCTCATTAATTGCTAAGTTCCTTGCTCAAAGGTTGGACCTTAGTTTGGTGCTTGGAAAGAAAAGTGACAGGGTGGTTGGGGTGTGTGTGGGGGGTTGGGGGTTGGGGGTTGGGAGAGGGATTGTAGAGTGGAGATTATATCTATTAGTGATGGTACTTTTTCATGTTTAATCCCCCTTTCTCCCTCTTATAATCTATTTCATTCTTAATTGTTTCTTGGAACAATCATCTCTTCAGTCTTATGATTTAGTTTTGTTCTGATAATTTCTTCTTTAGTGACACTGATGTTTGCTCATTCCTTAGTGTACATGCACTCACGTTCTATTAGGGACTTATCTGAACAATCACAAATTTTCTTTTCTTTGCTTTCTAGGTTTCAATTCTGTTACTTACACCTTTTTTATCAAGATTTATTCTAAAAATTCAGTTGGTTCCTCAAGAATTTATCACAGGTATGTAAACAGCTAACATGATTAATAGTCTTAATTCACTTCTAAATACTCCTTATCGGGTTGGTCTTTTGTTAATTTCTTCTCTGCTGTGAACTGTGTACTGCAGTTTTTTACAAATTTGTCCATAACTACTACAGCTTTTATAACAGGATTAGCTATTTTTTGTTGCATGCCAACCACATTGTCAAGTGGAGTTGCATTGACAAATGTAAGCTGCTAAGTTTCCATATTCAGTTTGCACTACTATTTTATCAGCGCTTAGACGTTGTGTTACAAAACATATTGGATCATGTGCAGCTTGTTGGGGGGAATCCTGCCCTTGCTCTTGCAATGACAGTGATGTCTAATCTACTAGGCATGATTCTTGTAAGTTAAGCCGCTCTTTTAACCTGCATTTGATTTTTCTCAGGAGCATGGGTAAATACTAAAGATTGACTTGTAATTTGAATTTTTTTTTTTGCATATATATCCCTTACAATCTATCTTATTCTTGCACAAGTCCATAATTGCGTAAAAATCCTCAAATCACTAACGATCGAGTTATGACTCACTCTTATTAACAAGTTATGGAAAATATGAATATTCCGTCAACTTGGAAGGAAAAATGATTCTACCCTTCTTCTTTCTCCCACTCTCCTCCATCCACTCCTCTCGCAGGAGAGCTCGCTTGTGCGAACAACAGGCGAGGGAGGTGGAAGGAGTGGTGGAGGAAGGGATGGGGATGAGGAGAGGAGCGAAGAGGAGTTGGTGGTGATGGGTTTAGAGTGATGGAGGAGTTGAAGGGGAGGTAAGATGGACAGGGTGGTCTAAGAGGAAGAGGAGGTGAGGGAAGAGGAGTTGGTGATGACGGGTTTAGAACACGGAGTGGAAAGGGAAGGAGATGGTGGAGGGGAGGAAGGAGGAGAGAGAAAGAGTGGAAAACAAATAGTCTTTTCACGATAGTAATCCAAGGATTGGGTTGATATTTGGCTGACATAGTTAGAGGGGGCTTATTAACTTTTGTTATTATTTGTGGGGCTTCATAGAAAATAAGAAGATTTAGGGAACCTATGTAAAAAATGTGGATCTTAGGGACTAATATGAAAAAACTTTTATGTTAAAATCACGATAAATTAAATGTAAAAAGTAAAAACATGGTAAAAGTAGAATTCTAATTACTTCTCATGTTTTCTTCTTGCTTCTGGTGAAAGAATGACTGTTATTCTACCATGACCATTGATCAAATTTATTAAAGTCCCCACCAATTCGTATTCTGGATATAGGATCACCTCATTCTGGCTTTTTCGTTTTAAATTGTGTATTTTAATTCAAAATCCTTTGCGAAAGTGAAACAAAAGTAATCTGTAGGAAGGTTAATACATAGTCCTGCTTTCAAAATTGATCTCAAGAAAGTATTTTCCTATTGAAAGGTAACGATGTTCCAAATCTACGAGTCTGGTAGAGGTAGGGGTGAGCATTATTCGGTTTTGAACCAAAAATCGAACCGAACCGAACCGAATAAGAGATTCGGTTCGGTTTTAAAAAAAATCGGTTCGGTTTCGGTTTTGAAAATACTAGATTTTTTTATTCGGTTTCGGTTTCGGTTTTGGATTTCGGTTTCGGTCCAAAACCGAAAACCGAATAAGAAAATTTATTTTTATATATATATATATATATATATATAGGTATTAATTATAGGTATATACTAAATATATATAGGTATATATAGGTATTAATTATAGGTATATACTATATATATATATATATATATATATACTATATGTATATATATATATATAGGTATATACTATAGGTATATAATAAATATATCTAGGTATATATAGTTATTATATATATTAACAAAAAAACACGAAAAAACCCAAAACCGAATAAACCGAAAACCGAACCGATTTAATTCGGTTCGGTTATTGACTAATTCGGTTCGGTTTCGGTTTCGCTTATTCGGTTTCGGTCCAATTCGGTTTTTGCTTATTCGGTTCGGTTGGAACCGAATAAATCGAATACTCACCCCTAGGTAGAGGGAACCGTCGTATGTTATAATAAATCAGAACTAATATTTATACACAATCTTATATGTTACTATGAAGCTACTCCAAATACATTTTTTTTCTTGTGGATGATTTTGTAATTGTGGGGCTTGCTGCTTGCATCCTGGAGGATGCAGGTTCGAGTCACGGAAACCACCTCTCCATATATACATGATAAAGTTGCGTACATCTTGACTCTCCCCATACCCAGTGTAAGTGGGAGACTCATGGTACTTAGACACCCTTTTAAATACATGCGAATGCCGAGGAAACTATGCATAGCTGCCTTTCACTTGGAGGAGGAAAAAATAACTTTTATTTTAATACTCTGTGTGTGTGTGTGTGTGTGACACACCTTGGTATTTTCCAGACTGGCACCTTCAAATGGTCATTTCACATTTGCTATTACCCGTTGTCTTTATGGCTGATTTCACTGTGGAAGTCATTTTCTGTAATCCTCTACGTCAAGTCAAGAGATGCATAAAGTCTGATCTTGTAGCTTGAGAGTAAGTTGATTGATTGATTTTTTTTCTTCAATATTTATTAACTTTCAATATCTGGACTTTTATGTTTGGATGTGAACCTCCTTGGTCTTTTTGATGTCACTTATTTTTTTTAGTTCTTGCCTATTTGGATGTTCAAACAGACAATGAGTATTACGTTTAACCCCGCATCAATTTTCTAATTCTTCTGACCATTTTGAAAGAAAATCTGACATTTTTTCTTGCATTTGCAAGAAGTATGTAACATATGGGTGTCGTCTCTTTTCACTTGTTGGATTATTGTGTCATACTGTCATATAGATTAATGCAATTTCCTTTCGCAAATTTTATCATCTTACCTGTTCCTCTAGAGTCTTTATAGTCTAGAGAAACTTGGAGGGTGCTCCTTGGTTGCATGAGCTTCAATTGCATAGCTAAAAGGTAGGTATACCTACCTGCCAACTGGCTGTATAGATTTTATGGCATCACCGTCTCATGCTCGTAGCTGGCGTGGTGTCACATAAGAGGGTTGACAGTCAATTCAACAACTGGTTGTAGAAACTCTCTAAATTCTTTTAAGGAGCTTTCTTATCCTCCATAGATGACCCCATTCTAATGGTAGAAGGCTTGGATGATGATGAAGTATGTAACAATATAGTTCTGAGTAGATATCTGTTCTAGGGATATTTTGTGTACTCCTTAGCTATTTATTCACCCAACTTTTTACTCTTTTGTGATCAGGTACCAATATCTCTCTCAAATTACATAGGGGCAGGAGCTGGGATTGATATTCCCACCATGCAGCTATTTAGAAGTCTTATTACTACACTCTTGGTTCCTTTGATCGTAGGAAAGGTGCGTTATTTTGCTGAAGGTTTCTTGGTTTTTAAAATTTATGTAGGTAATCTAATGTGTCAATCATGGTTGTACGTACATGTATTTTGATATACCATGTATAACTTATGAGATCATGAAGCTTCTAAACTTCGCTTGTTCTGTGGTAGATAAATATTTTTTGGCCATACTGAGTAACAGTATTATATTAGGGCCTAAAAGGATTTATAGGATGCACATCCTCATGATGGTTGTGTTATCTTATACCAAAGAAATTCCTGAAGCATATCAATTAGTGTTCATTATTGTTGTTGAAATGACTACATTGGTCATACCAATTTCTTATCTGCCATTTTACTTGGTGGTAGCAAATAGGGAGAGTATAATCCTCAGACTTGTTTCGTTCACTCTATAGAACATATCTTTAGTGTATGCGATATGGGATTTACAAATTCAAGTGACAGATATGTGAAATAGCTTTTATCCAAAAAATTTGTGTCGGATACGTAATTCATTATCTTCCATTCAGCAGTCTTCTAACACTAGCAAACACCATGTCCTTTTCACAGCCTCAACCCAAGTTTTTTAGGTCTATGACTCTATCCTAGTTTCCTAACTGGTGCATCTAATGGCCTTTATTGCACACGTCCAAACCATGTATAAGTCGAATCCCCTCATCCTCAACCTCCTCCTATTTCCTATGGATGGACTCTTAAGTTTCCCTTTTGTTATATTTTTCGTATGTGCATATTTCACTCCCATGACAATTTCCTTATAGCATCATCACTTTTGGGATTTTGGGCTATTTGTCCCCTTTCAGACTCATCATCTCCTAGTCGTATAGCAATTAGCAGACATGACAATATATATTATTAGATTTCCATCAATTTTTTGCACAGGAGTGCCTAAAATCTCATTTTATACTCAATTTTGATTGAAATATCTATTAAAACTTCTGATTTGAGCTTGCACATAACAATGATAATTTTTGCTTCATCCATCTTATAAATGTGACCTTATTACAGCCAAAGATGTGAAATCCTAAGTACAGTTGCTTGATTTTCACTGGATATTTTAAACCTGGCTTCTTGGTACAGTAACAATAAAACCATCAAGCCTTGTCCAAACTATTTGTTAATGGCCTTAAGCATATTAGGGCAATACTATTCTATCTGGAAACCTGTTCAAAATTTTCTTGCAAGTCCCGAGTATCATAGTATTTCCTGCTTTCTGGAATGACATCTTACTTTTTGTTCTTCTTGAAGGGGTATCATCCAAGTTACTCTTTTTTTTTTCACCCGTGATACAAATTTGAGTATCTTTACCAGGGCCTTTTGAGCTTTGTTGTAAATGCTTACCAAGTTTGCTACGTCCATCACCTGTTCCTCAACTGAGACGTTTCTTGCAGTTCACTAAACCACTTGTTTAGTGATTTATAGACACGGTGGAAGTAAAGAATGATGTGATTTCAGAATTGTATTTGGAAGCAGGAGTAGAAGACTATTAGAGCTAAGCATCAGGAGTCGAAAAGTCAACTTATTTTTCCTCTCCAAATAGCAAAAAGTTATTAACTTCTGAAGGTTGAATTTTATAATGTGAGTTTTGGTTTGTTTGCATATGAAAAATGATTTAGAAGTCAATACAGGAACTTTATATTTATTATGATATGTCAATTTCAAGTAGAACACTTTCTAGGGACCAGAGTAAACATATCTGTTAAGCGTAACACTTTAGTTAATGTTACAGAAATTATAGACTCAAGACATATGACATCTTTTTCCTGTAACTTTAGATACACGGTTCGTCAGATTAATCTACTTTAAGAAAGCTATGTCTGTTCCTAATGAATTTAACTAAGAATTCTATCAAAAATGCCTTATTTATGGTTCAATTTAAAATTTCTAAATGGTAACTCAATTAGCTCCTTGGTGAAGGAGCTGCCCAATGCTTAGGGCCAATAGTGTTGCTCCACCCAATACCCATTATAAGGCCAGCCATGCTTTATAGATCAGAGTCTTGGGCAATTCAGAAACATGTCAAAGTTAGCATATAACTCTAAGATGGATGAGTGACCATACATTTAAGGATATGACAAGAAATCAGTGTATCCATGGAAGTTAGAGGTGACGCTAGTTAAGAACAAGATGAGAGGAAACTGTCTTAGGGCGTTTGGACATGTGCAACACAATAGATGCTTCCTGTAAGGAGCAATAATATTATAATTAATGGAGCCGCTAGGACTAGAGGTAAGCCTAGACGAACATGGTGAAGTCTTAAAAAAGAATACGATTTTTGTTAGCGTTATCGAGAACATGACCCCTAATAGAGTCGAATGGAAGAAGTTAATTCAAACAACGAACCCCAAATTGGGATAAAGGCTTTTGTTGTTGTTCTGTCCCCTTATGTGTTTCTTGCTTTTTTACTTCTGTGACCGATTCTTCATTTTTGAACTTTTTTCCCTCCCTCCCCTTCTTTCTCTTTGTGCTCCTCCCTTCCCCTTTTTTCTTCTCTTTTCCACTTGTCTAGTCATGGTGATGAATAAACCTCTTTCTGCCTCACAGTAATAAGTGACTCATGTAGGGATTATTAACAAAGGTTTTAGGAATTTATTAGGTTTTGAATTAGGAGATCTATTAGGAAATATATTAATTAGGATTTTGTAAGGAGATTAAAAAAAATATATTTTCTTTTTTTAGGATTAGTTTTATTTATTTGTTAGGATTATGATTTATCTTAATTTGGTATTATTAAAGGCTATAAATAAGGGCCTAAACCTCTTCTAATAGTATTGAATTATTTTTATGTAAGTTTATTTATAAGAATTTTTTTTCTCTTGATTTCTCCTAGAAATTTCTTGGCATTATTCATATCATCCGATAGAACGATATCTATCCCCCCTTCGCTATGCCACTTGATCTCTCAAAGCCTTCGATCTAATGCCAACGAATAAAAAGACAATCCTCATGATACTCTAACCTAGCGGGTTGACCCTTTGGAACAAAAGTTTGATCTTGCGACACAAACTCAAGCAGAGATCAAAGAGATACTTTCAGTCCAGAGGATCAAAGGGATTCAACGTTACAAAAAATGTGCCCCGCGCTAATCATGTGCATGATATTCCTCTCGACGGTTACAAGTGACAACCACCAAACCTATGCCATCTTAACGTCATCATCCGCCACCACCGTCTTAATGTCATCATCCACTACCACCTTTACGTCGTCATCCGCCACCACTTTTACACCATCTTTCATGACCACTTTCTCATTTATCTTCCACAACATCAACCACCATTGTACTGATACGAGCAAACAACCTCTAAATATACTCCACAATATCAATATGATCTAGTAGATAAATATATGGAAAAGATAAGAATTTGAAGTATCTCATGCAATCCAAAAGAAATACGAAGGTCGAAGAAGAGAATGAAGATTACGACCACAAGTAACAAAGAGTCCGTTAACTGATAATATGTGTGGAGATATAATGAACCCCTCAATTCTTTTATGAGGGTTTGGACTCGTATATATAGAAGTAAGAATGTTACATTTACATATAGGTTCACACTTATTTAGATATTTCATAATAGTACTAATATCTCAACACCCTTCCTTAAGCTGGAGTATAGATGTCAATCATGTCCAACTTGTTTCAAAGAAACTGAACACGAGGGCCTAAAAGAGACTTCATAAAGATATCTGCTATCTGATTGCCGGTCTTTACATGGTGAAATGTTATCATTCTTTTTTGGTATTCATGACGGACGAAGTGCATGTCGATCTCAATGTTTTTCGTTTTTTCATGGAATACGAGATTGATAGCAATATGGATAGTTGACTGGTTATCACACCACATATCTGCTGCTTTTAATCCTGCTTCTTCTTCCTGTTCCTTTAAAAGATGCTGCAGATATAACATCTCTCGGTGCCATGAGCAATATCTTGGTATTTCGTTTCTGAACTCGATCGTGAGACCATACTCTGCTTCTTGTTCTTCTACGACACTAAGTTCTCGCTAATAAATACCGAATATCCAGATGTAGACTGTCTATTTGTAAGACTTGCATCCCAGTCAACATCTGTAAAGCACCCAAGACGACTATGCCTCTGATTCTTTATCAAAATTTCTTTTCTCGGATTCTGAGCTAGATAGTGCAAGATCATGCCAATGTGAAACTCGTGGAGGAGCCATAAATATATTCACGACACTTACATCAAAGAAAATTTCTGGATGAGTCATGACTGCCAAGTAGTTGAGGTTTTCCACCAACCGACGATACTGATCAGGATTGATCCTCAATATCCCCTCATCGGGGAGTAACTTTACCTTGGATCCATGGGTGAGGTTCTCCCTTAGTTTGCATCATTCTTGCTTCAGATAGGATGTCAAGCACATACTTCCTCTGAGACATTACGATGTCTTGTTATCCTGTGTGAGTCCAATACCCAATAAGTACTTCAACGTTCCCATATCTTTGGCCTGAAATTGTTCATCCAGAAACTTTTTCGGTCGTGCAATACCCTGATTGCCGTCTCCAGTAATCACAATGTCATCAACATAGGCACCAAGTAGTATCCGTCCGGCTGATGTCTGTCGGTAAAATACCGAATGATCCTTCTTGGATTGGCACATGTCAAATTGGATAACGATATGGGTAAATCGACCAAACCAAGCACAAGGTGATTGTTTGAGACCGTAGAGGACCTTCCGTAGATGCCACACTTTACCCTTCCTTGCAATGAATCCAGGAGGTTGTACTACATGTACTTCATCTTCAAGGTCTCAATGTAGAAATGCATTCTTCACATTATATTGGACGACTAAGGACATGAGCACACGCACATAGATCATCCTGACAACTGGGAAGAAGGTCTCAAAGTAATCCACGCCATAAGTCTGAGTATATCCTTTGGCTACAAGGCAAGCCTTCAGGCGATCAAGGGTTCCATCCGATGTCACCTTGATGGTGAATACCCATTTGCATTCTATCGCCTTCTTGTCAGAAGGCAAATCCACCAAATCCCATGTATGGTTCTCCCATAGTGTTCGCATGACCTCCTCCATAGCGACACACCAACTAAGATGTTGGAGGCCCTTCTTGGCAGATTGTGGGATCTGAATTCCATCTATGTAGCCACTAACGACTGAGTGTGACTTGTGAGCCCTTTATAGTTATTAACATACGAAGGATGGTCATGGCATGACGGGGGCGAGTCGGTAAATTATGTTGTGGTGAATCGTGGAGCCGGAGGACTCTGATGACGACACTTGCTCTACAGTGTTGGACATGTCTGGTAATGCCAGTTTTGATGGAGCTGGTGCTTGCGGACCTTCGGACGGTGAGACATGCTCGGTAGGTGGGGCACCCTTACGGACTACTGCTGTGTTTGAACCGGATACAAGAGGAAGTTCTCATCTGGATAAATTTTTGGAACATATTCTTTAGTTGGAGAGGAGGGGGGGGGGACTCAGTCTCGATAAAGATAACATCCCGAGACATAATATACCTAGTTGGAGAAAAACAATGATACCCTTTTTGATCCTTAGGATACCTAAGAAAAATACACTTGAGTGCCTTCGGGTTTAATTTAAAAAGAGTAGGTCCAGTATCTCGAAGGTAACACAAGCACCCAATTTTTTTGAGAGGTAAAGGTAATGACATACGATTCAGATATAATCTAGAAAAAGAAGTATTGCCATTGAAAACATCAGATGACATACGATTGATCCGATAATAAGCTGTAAGAACAACATCCGACCAGAATTTTCTGGAAGTACTGGCATGAAGCATAAGAGCACGAGTTGTTCCTAAGAGGTGACAGTTTTTACGTTCGGTCGCACCATTTTGTTGTGGTGTGTAAAAAGTTCTAAATGGTCGTAGGCAGATGCACGGTTGAGAGGGTCTGTCTACCACCTAGGCACCACCTAGGCGCTTAATACATTTCGGACATTTTTAGTATTTTATCACTTTTTTGTTTTTCATAATATGCATATTTTAAGAGTGTTTTATGTATGACTAAGTTGTAGAATAAATATTTATGAAGTTTCAGTCTTGTAAAATTTAACCATAGGTCATTAATGCTTTCAAAACTGTTTTGTTAATACATCTAGTCAGGTATTTCTCTGCCGACGCTGCCAAACCTTCGTTGGCCGCTTACTCCACCGCCTACGGCAAAAGCGGTGCGGAGAGCGGCCGCCTCGACCGCCATTTATAATACTGGGTGTGTAAGGACAAAAAGTTTGGTGGATAATCCCATGTCTAGCCAGATGGGAAGTGAACTCACTAGACACGTACTCACGACCATTGTCGCCCCTAAGACATTTAATAAAAATCCCAAATTGGGTTTCTATTTCAGTATAAAAATTGTACCAGGTATCAAATAATTCAGAACAATTTTTTTATTAAATAGACAAAAGTGACTCGTGAGTAGTCATAACAAAGGAAACAAAATACTTGAACCCTATCACAGATTCAATAGGGCATTGACCCCATACATCAGAATGTACTAAATCAAAAGGTGCTAAGACAGCTTTATTCAAACTCACCGGATAGGGTACCTAATGATGTTTAGCCAGACTACATGACTCGCAATGAAAATGAACTCAAAAATCTAATGATAGACATATTTTCTGGAGAGCTTGGATAGATGTGTGACCTAACCGGCAGTGTAACTTAAATGAGTTGAGTGACACACCAACACATGTAACAGACGAATTCAATCCAAATAGATACAAGCTTCCAGCCACATGTTCCCTACCGATAGTCTTCCAGTCTTCAGATCCTGAAGAATACAACCGTCAGAAAAGAATGTTACAGAGTAGTACAAGTCACGTGTAATTCGAATAATGGATAATAAACTGAATAGGTTTTCAGGTGTATGTAAAACTGAAGTGAGTGACAGATCGGGAGAAAGACGGGTACTTCTTTTTCCACGAACTTTCAGGAAACTACCATTCGAACAGTAATATTTGTCACACGACCCATATACATATAATCATACAACATATTTGCATCGTCTGTCATGTGATCAGACGCGTTTGAGTCAATCATCATTATTTTGATCTTACCACACACGCCGTTGAGTATCCGACAGTGGATCCAGATATAGAGGTTCCTCTATGAAGCTTAGCTTGGAATTTAGCGAATGCTGCATAGGTCTCTGCAGTCTTCTGTATGGATCGCTCTTCGTCGTTATGAGCATTCGATGCAACATTGACAGCAGGAGTTTTGGGATACTACCACTGAAAATGTTTAGGTTGACCACAATTGAAACTTGTGGATAGTCGTCCTCCATGACCTCGTCCACCATCACGGCCAGCATTCTGGCCCCTACGTCGACCACTACGGCCGCCACGAAATCTACCACGAGCAGCATCTATGGCAGATTAATCAGCATGTGATCATTCATATCAGTCCCCAACTACTTTCGCTGTTCGTATGACACGAAAGTGTGTTACCATCAGAGATAGAACCTCGGTCCAAGCAATAATCGGAAATTGTGCAGAATCTATATCAGGACGAAGGGAGGCGGGATACGCCATGACATAGAGCTGCTGACGTTGAGTTCTTGTCTTATTGATATCCGTTGTCAAAGGTAGCACGCGATCCACCTCATCAGTTAGAACCTTAAAGATACGAAAGTGGTCCTTATGTGACTTGTCTCCTGATCAACTTGGTAGACACCAACAACCGAGTCATAGATTCGAGACAAATCATGCTTGCCATCAAACACAGGCGCTAGGATCTCCCTTAGCTCCTTCACCGAATCCGTGTTCTGAACCATAATCTCGACTGATGGTTCAATCGAATTTATCAACTGTGTAAACATTCTGCTATCATCAGTCTCCCACTACTCAAATGTGGGATCATTCTCCGTCGGAAGGTTTTGAGTTTGATGTTTTGACAACCGTATTCCCCGGAGTGTATTCTTTACCTTCTTGCGCCACGTGGAGTAGCTGTTCCGACTATCCAGCCTCCAATCCACAAGTCGAATCAAAGAAATCGTTGTTCCAATGATCGATGTCCCCGCCTCCGCTGGTAGGAGCCCTTCCAATGAGTCCAGGCAATGCTGCAGATCGAGAGAAATTGGACATGATTCCTGTGCAATCAAACAATTCAAATCACATGAGGGAAAATGATGAACTAGGGTTTATTTAAATTTGGAAGAAGAAGAAGTACAGAAGGAATAGTAGATATGGAAAGAAAAACATGAATACATTCCACACCCTTCTCAATTTCTCCTCCCTTTTTGTACTAGCTGCTACTGAGAGTATCAGTACTCTGATACTATACTGCTAATGAGAGTATCAGTACTCTGATACCTCACTGTACACTGGTATACTGAAATACTGAGTTGGCTTCATAATGCTGACTGGATTGGCAGTTATGCTGACTCATCTCATTATTAATGGGCTGTATTAATGTTCACTACTCTGTTATACCTACACTTGCAACTGATATGAACAAGTGATCTGTGTGATAACTTGGCTTCATATCATCCACTATGCCACTACCCCTTCGCTACTTGCTCTTCTCTCAATTCCCTCTTTTTAACTTATCTTTTTTCTGTCTGCTTCTACAAATCATTTCTGACAGTCCTTTTATTCGAGCAAAAAGAGAACACAAGAAGAATAAGAAGAGAAGAAGAAACACCAAGGGAGAACATGGGACAGAAACAGAGTAATATTGTAGAAGAGAAGTGGCAGAATAATGAGGAAAGAGGCAAAGAAGAGTAAAGAGAATACGATGGACACAAAGTTCATGCATTTGTTGCCACCTATCACATTGCCTATGATTGCCCCTCAGAGAAAGGATGTATTCACAGGTTGCTATGTTACATTGACTAGGTTTTGATCTTATTGGAAACTAGATTAAATATTAAAAAACACAAGATAGTTACTAATTGTCCCAAAGAAAACAGCTATGATTGATTTTTGGTTATTAGGGGATTTGGGTGGTTAATATCAGTATATATATAATATTAGTGGGTTCGAATTGGAAACTATCTTTATAATGTGATGTACACTTGGTTGCACTTCACATAGAACATAGATAATTTATACATACATTAGAGCAGCTGTACTGTGTAAAGTGTAAACTAACCTGCTTAAGTGTTAGCTTACTGAAGATAGCAAAATTTATACATACATTAAAGCAGCTGTAAAGTGTAAACTAACCTGCTTAAGGTTCTTCATGTATTGTCCACGATTACGCCTCTATTGACAGTTTATAGAACAAAGTATGATATGCATTGTGGCATACTAGTTGGTATTTATTTCAGACTTTTGTTTGATGCATCATCATCATCAGGAGTAGGCTCAACTTTCCAAATTCTTACTTTGTATTAATTTTTGTTTAAAGATTTTATAAAGACTTATGCATGGTTGTTTGTCACGATTGGTTCCCTGTTTATTTGCACATCTAAAGCTGGTCTGACCTTTTGTAACACTTTTGTACGCGATTTTTTTCCTTTCATACCAACTATGCTCGAATAAACTATGACATTGAATTGTTATTTAGGAAGATTGTCTTACCTTTTGCCGTCTTATTTGCAGGTTTTCCGGGATACCTTCGATGGTAATTTTATATTCTTGATTTCCTTTAGATTTGTGCGACTTTTGTCTTCTAAAAAGTTTGTTGGAAGCTTAAAGTCGTAAAATGCTAACTTCAGTTATTGTTATGTGCTCCGAAGAAGCAAAGTTACCATCATATACTATTTACATTATTTGCTTTTCGCACAATGTAAGACCTGTTTCAATTTCCATAAACGAAGGAGAAACTTGTCTCACATCAAGCATGTGTACCATGGCCCAATGAAACATCTTATAGAATGCTTTAATTGATGATGAATCTAATAGTCATCATGATGCAGTTCTTTAACAAGTTGCTGCTTGCAAGGAAATCCTAGTTTCTCATCAATTATGGTCCTTTTCAAGTACTTGTAAGAAAGTTGAGTTTCGTAGTATTGCAATATGATGTAAGGTTATAATTAGTCATGTCACTTCATGTATTTACATTCTAATACCCTCCCTTTTCATGGGCTGAGAATTTACTTGGTCAAGCGGATTACATAAATACTGCTTCCTTCGTGTACTGATAGAAGAACATGTTGTCTTGGTGATGCGGGCGCTTGTGGGTGTCTGACCAGAATTCCTGTTTGTGCTCACTAGGCACACACATTGGTATTGGAAAAACTGGTATTTCGGTTGGGCCAAACCAGAATAACTTTTTCGAGACGGTTGAGCGTATTTTTGGACGATTTTGGGTGAATCTTTTACTATATTTTTGGTAGTTACTTTTCCTAGTTTGTTTAGGATTCTTTCTTATAATTTAAGTTAGGCTTTTCTTATAAATATGGATATGTAGAAAACAATTAACGAATTAATTGTTATTTTTGAGTTACCAGTAAGAATTATTTCTTTTAATTCCCTTGTGTGGGTATTGAGGTGCCAGACCTCGAATCTTGGGTCGTTAGTTTAAGCTATCAACATTTTTGTGTTGTGTTAGCTGGTATCAGAGTCTCAACGTGTCGGGAGACATGGCAAGAAAAAACGACGACGACCAATATCCTTCCTAACGAAGGGGATGAAGGCCTCTTTGCGACGGTCAGTAGCAAATAATTCTGATTGCGGGAAAGGACTATATGCGTTTAGCGAGTTGAGCAAGCGACATTCTACTAGGAATCGTTGAGGCAGCCGGTCCGAGATCCAGAAACGACGTCACGGGTAACAACGCTTACGACCTTCCGAAAGATGGTCCAGCACCAAAGCGGTAGAATCGTCTATGGAGGGGTTGTGTAGATTCGTCTATGTTAAGTGAGGAATTCGATTATCTCGCTCGGGGTCATGATGACGATTGTGTTAGTGACAGACTGCCTAATCGACTTATGATGGCAAGGTTCTAAACGGCAGTAGGCGGGTGTGCGACGGAGAGGGTCCGCCTACCGCCTAGGCCGCCTAGATGTTTGATACATTTAGGTTATTTTACTATTTTACCACTTTCTTTTTGCATAATATGTATATTTTAAGGGTGTTTTATGTATAAATAAGTTGTAGAATAAAAATTTATGAAGTTTCAGTTTTGTAAAACTAAAAGTGAACCATAGGTCCATAATGTTTGCAAAACTGTTTTACCAAAACATGTAGTCAGATATTGCTCCGCTTAGGCGGTCGTCTACGCCGCCAAACCTCCGTTGGCTGCCTACTTCACCACCAACGGTAAAAGCGGTGCTCAACCGCCTAGCTTCTAGGCGGCCGCCTCGACCGCTAATTAGAACAATGTGTTGGCCCAATGATTGTATCATGTTTTTGAATATGGTTAATCTGTTAAGTTTATCATTTCATTATCACTAATTTTCATACTATCACTATAGCATTTCTACTTATACTTATACTTATACTTATACCTTTGGTGATATGTGCTTATTGTTTTACATATTAGTGATATGAGTTTTCATTATATATCTTAAATTTACTTGAGTTAGCAAAATCAAAACTATGTTTTGATTATGGTTATTCGATTAAGTTTAACATTATGATATCACTAATATTTATGCCATTTCTATAGCATTGATACTTAAACTTTGCATAGTCCTAATATACTTTATCTTATCATACTTGCTACATGTATATTGCTTTGTTCGTCTAACATGTATTTGCAGAAAAGCAATTAGTAAGATCAAATATAGACATATGCAATGAAGAAATCATGGTGGGCCAAAGACGATGGTATTCCACAGATTTCTCTGAACCGTCCGACGACATCTTCGGAGCCACGCACCCGGGGGTTCCGCTGCTCGGTCAGCGGACGGGGGTCGAGGGGGCAGCGCCCCCCGTCGGGGGTTCGGGGGCGAGGCCCCCGAAAGGTATTCAGTTTTCACAAACTAAGTATCTTTGGACTGTTGCCGCAAAGAGAAAAAGTCAACATCTATCAAGGAAAGAAGCCACGCATGTCATCATCATTTCAAGACTCTGAAGAAGCCTGCACCTGCTACAGTATATCTGGAGTCTGTAATGAGTCTTAGGAATAATTGTAAACACAAGAAATGGATGGCAAAATCGAAAGCTAGGGTAGAAATTAGTCCAGGATCATTTTCGGATGAAAATTGGCATACCGACGGTATACCGGTTTATACCGACGGTATACCGATTTTTGTTCACAGAAAGTTTCTGTCTACAAAATTGGCATACCTACCGATCTATATCGACGGTATACTGATTCAGTAACGTTGAAAATCCAACGGTCGGATTTCGAACATTTAATGATCCCAACGGCTATATTTCTAGTCGTTGCAATTCCAGACCGGTATTTCGACGGTATACCGGTTCATACCGACGGTATACCGTTCGCTGACTGAAAAGTTGTCTTTGAGCTCTTTTCAATGCTTTAGTTATAAATAGCCTTGAACCCCTTCATTCAAGGTTGATGCTTTGAGCCAAAAAAAATTTCTATACCACCAAAGCCTATCCACAAACAACTCTACAAAGCTTTCATTTGCCATCTACAAATTGTGTTAGAGTTATTGAGTTGAAAAATAAGATCTTCATCTTGTTGTATAAGGAGATCAAAACCTATTGTGAAAGGTTGAAGTTGGAGAGTCTTCGGATCCAAACTCTCGGTTGAAGTTGGAGAGCCTTCGTATCCAAACTCTCGGTTGAAGTCGGAGAGGCCTTCGGACTAAAGCTCTCGTGTAAGAAGTTGGCGAGTTCTTCGGATCCAAACCTGTGTTGAAGTTGACGAGTTTTTCGGATCCAAACTCGTGTATAACTATTTACTCAAATAGTGGATTAAAGCCGGAGAGAGTTCCGGGACTGGAGTGCCCCTTGGGAGGATACCAGGATATATCGTGTGTCGGTATTGTTGTTGCTTCTTCTTTTGCACTTATATTTTTAAATTGCCCATTAGCTTGTGCTAAGTGCTTGATTAGTTAGCTTGACCCTATTCACCCCCCCTCTAGGGTTCCCACAATTGGTATCAGAGTAAGGACTCTATTGTTAGGCTTAACATCCTTAGAGTAGATCCTTGTTATTTTTTTATGGCATCATATTCCTCATACTCCTCCGATAAAGAGGGTTTTACTTCTAGTAGCATAGACAATCATGTTTCTTCTAAATGCAAGAAATGCTCTAAGTGGAAAGCCATGGCTAAACAATCCTTAGAGATTCTTGACAACCTTCATTCTACAAATGAAGAACTTTCTGAAAAGGTTATTCATTTAGAAGAAGCAAATGAGTTTTTGAGAAATGAAAACAATGATTTATTATCTAGACTTGATTATCAAAACTCATCTTGTGTTTCTTTAAAGAGTTTGAATGAGGCTTTAATTTTGAAAATTAAATCTCTTTCCTCATCAATAGAAGATCTCAAGACTCAATAACATGAGTTATCTTATTTGCATGATTCTTCTATTGATGATTTAAAGAAACAAAATGATGCTTTTATCTCTAGAATTGCTTTATTTGAAAAAGAGAATGATATTTTAAATGCTAAATTTGATTCTCTTACTTGCATGCATGATGATTTGTTATTAGAATATAATATTCTTAAAACCAAATCTTCTCATGCTCACTCTAGAGATATTCATCATTCTAGTATGTCACATGTTCATAACCATGCTCATTCTGATACATGTGTACACACTAGCATTAGGTGCTTTTATTGCTCTCGCATTGGACACATGAGCTTTACATGCCCTATTCGTAGGACCTTTACTACCAATGCTAGAGTAAGTGCTATATGGGTCCCTAAAGCTAACAAATGTGGATCCAAGTTTATTTGGATACCAAAGTCTTCGCCTAATGTTGTAGGTGGAGCTTCTTATATTGGGACATAGCACCGAGGAGCGCGTTGGTGGTTGCAAAGCTCAAAGGTCATCTTCCAAGCAATTGCACCAACACAAGCGTGGCCACTAGAGCCACTTTGGTAACATGCTAAACGATTCTCTTTAAATTGTTTACATTTGTAGAATCTAGCATGTTTCTCTTGATGTCTTGCTACTAGCTCACATTGATATCCTTTAGTTGCCTTTTATATAAATCAATGTGAGATATAATACTAGCATGCTTAGTTAATTTTCTTATTAATTCTTTTATCTAGCATGACTAGTTACTCGGCTTAAATGATTAGTTCACACTATGTAGTTTATCACTCATTTTCTATTAGTGTGACACATTTATATATGCATGCTCGTTATTCTTAATCTTTATTTATAAAACATGCATATCACTCTAGTCCATAGGAGCTTGGTTTTGATTTGAGTTAATATGATTTTAAATCTCCGTCTTTAAAGTTTTTGAGATAGTTACTTTTTTTGTCGATTTGTTTTTAATATGTCATATTTACATTAATCGGTATTTGTGAATATATGTGTTTAGCACAAGCTTCTTATCACTTGACAAGTATACACTTATACTTCCATTTTAACCTTGTGCTTATATAATATATTCATTATTGATTCTCATATTTTATTTTGATTAAACCTCTTATGAATCATTTATGTCTTTGCCTAATAAAGCTTATTTATATGTGTTTTGAATTTGTGATAGTTTTTCAAACATTCATTAAGGATACATGACTATATTCATTAAATTTTTATTTACATGTAGATCATGTATTTCTTATGTTGATATATATTTTTGTATAAATATCTTTATGTGGGCATATGAGTTAAGCTAAAGTTTTATATTGACTTGAAGAGTATTTAATTATACTTGTTACCTTCAAACTTGTGCTTATCTCATACTTTAGCTATTGATTTCTTTGACCAAATTTGTGCTTCTTGAATCATATAATTTCGGTTTTCATTAGCACGACTTACCCACAGATGGACGGCCAAACTCAAGTGGTTAGACATTGGATAACATAATAAGAGACATATGTGGAGAGAAGCTGAAGCAGTAGAACTCTGCCTTGGCACAAGAGTATTCACGTATAATACCGTTATTCATTCATCTACATGGAAGTCTCCGTTTGATATTGTGTATTCTAAATCACCTAATCATTTTCTTGATTTACATATTTTGCCAAAAAGGTCAAAAAATAGTGCAACAATGAAGAATTTGGCAAATCAAATCCAAGGGAGTTCACGAGAAGGCTCGGGAATGATTGTAGAAGGCTAATGCAAGGTACAAGTCAATAGCGGACATGCACTGTAAGCACAAAGTTTTCAACGTTGGTAACGATGCCATGGTTTACCTTTGGAAGGAGAGAGTACCGGTTGGATAATACGGTAATCTTTAACCAAGGTAGTTTGGAAATTTCAAAGTGCTGCGAAAGATTAAGGATGTCTCCTACATTATAGATTTACCAGGTTCGATGTGGATCTCGCCAACATTCAAGATACTATCCCATCACTAGCATAAAGAACTCGTGGTCGAGTTCTCTACAAGAAGGGTTGATGTGGACGCTATACTGGAAGACCAACTGGAAATCCGTTTGTGCTCACTAAGCACACAAATTGGAGTCAGAAAAACTGGTATTCCAGTTGGGCTAAACTGGAATACCCGTTCAGGGCGGCTGCGCCTTTTTGACGATTTTGGCTGAAACTTAGTATATTTTTGGTATTTATTTTTCCTAGTTTGTTTAGGATTATTTCTTAGGATTCAAGTTAGGCTTTTCTTATAAGTAGGGCCATGTAGAAGACATTAAACAAGTTGATTATTATTTTAAGTTATCAGTAATAGTTATTTCTCTTTTAGTTCTCGTGTGGGAATTGTCTTTTGTGGGAATTGAGGTGCCACTCATCTTATCTTGGACCGCTGAACACTTGGAGCTTGAGGCATTGTAGTTGGAGGGGGTTCTGAGGGAAAAAGGTGTTCTCTGGATAGCATCTGTTCAGACATGTGGTCAGCTTATGCACTAGGTCATTTCTAGACGACCTGCTGCTGCTTTCAGTGTTCATGTATGATCAATAGTTTTCTCAACAGTTGTTTGATAATTGTTGAACATGATGAACCTATGGTGGGGCTATAAATAATCCAAGACATGGCCCAACATAGTCACATGTCCCAGACACACCTGGGACATAAGAAGGCATATGCCTTTTCTGGGCAGTTTGTTATCCGATAGTTTCAATTTTTTTTGCCTAGAACCTATGTTGCGGAATCAAGATACATATTGCACATCAATTCTCTTTATTATGTATCATATGATACATTGTTCAGGTGGAAATTCAATTGAAAGTAATATAACAACAACAAAGCTTTTATCCCAAAATTTTGAGGTCATCTGTCTGAATCCTTTTATTTCATTTAGCCCTGTAAAGGTCCGTGTCTTTCGTATCACTAACAAAAGCTATATCATTCTTTAAAATTTCAATCCATATTCGTTTAGGCCTACTTCTCGTCATATTAAGACGATTTTTTTCTTCTCATTTTTTTTCTTTCAATTTGCATCACATCCAACTGTCCACAAACACACTAATTTCTTATCCTATCTTTTATCTTTAATGTATAGCCACTCATCCATTTAACATTCTCATTTGAAAATAACATGATGCAGAATGAATGCGAGGCCTAAAATCAGCAAATTAGATTGAATTGAAGTTTGTTTCATTAACTTTTTGCTAGATACCAAATAATTCCTAGGTTCCTAATATAGATGATTATATAAAGTAAGAAACCACAAGCTATTATGCAAACTTTAGATTTTTGCAGAAAATTGAATCAAATGTTACGACTTAAATTAGGCTAGTTCTTCATTTAATATGTAGAATAACAAGAAGAAGTTCCAGTTTTATGTTTGTAGAACCACTCAAGCTTATTTGTGGATCAACAACCTATTGATAGTATATTAGATGTAGATGTGCAATTGTTCAATTACATGATTCATTAGAAAGGAAATATGAATTTGATTTTTCGAAAAAATTACTGGATTCTTGCTAGTACTAAAGGAGGACTTGGAGAGGGGCGGCTGCTGTTGTCGCCGTCTGCATTTGTTGCCGCATACCGCCTGCTGCTATCCGCTGCTGCCACCTGCTGTTGTTGTGTTGACGTTGGTCAGGGAAGAAGTGAGGGTCGGAATAAGAAGAGGGTTAAGAGAGAATGAACTATTTGGCTATCGCAGCCTCAAGAAAAGTGGAGTTTATCAAAAGTAATTTTTTTCCCGTTCATCTCCATTGACAAATAAGGATATAAATAGAACCACACAAACAAACAACAAACATAACAAACAAACATACTCCTAAGGAATAGGTAAACACAAAACAAACATAAAAAACTAACACTCCTAAGAAATAGGTAAACACAACTACTCTTTCTATTGACTAGGACAACTCTGTTTTGACAATAAAAAACAGTAAAACAAAAATAAATATGAATTAAAATTCAAATGCTATCCATAATGAGGCCGTATTGCATTGTCTTCTACGTTGGTAGGTCTTCGTAATTGGTGGCCTGATGTCCTCATCAATTCTCCTGGGGTGAAAGGAATTCAGCTTTGGCAAATGATTCTCGTGGCTACTGTCATAGTACTCCAGTAAATCTAGATCAAAGCGCTGCAGCTTTTTCGTGTAATCTACGGATCATCAGACTCATGGCGACCTTTCCATCGAACCAAGTAACGTTAACAACCAACAACCACCATCTCTAGTAAAGATGATTTGATCATCCAATATTCTATCAATATGATATACTGATTGGGACCATGGAAGGCTTAAGGTAGGCTCATGTGAATCCACAAGTGGATTATGTGGACTAATTGGAGGACTCTTGTAAGCCATCAATTCTTCAATATTAAATATGGAACTGACCCCGAATCTAGGTGGTAAGTCAATGACATACGCATTTGGTCCAATTCTCTGTAAAATTCTAAATGGTCCTGTATTGCAAGCATGCAATTTCTTAACGGATCCTGGAGGAAATCGTTCTGGTCTAATTCGGACCGTAACATAATAACCAATTTGGAATTCAAGAAATTTTATGTGTTTATCAGCAGAAGGCTTATATTGAGCATTACTTAATTCAATTTTTTTTGCCAATTTGTTTATGCAAAACATGAATATGTTTGGCAAATGTAGATACAGAATCAGAGATCTTAGAATGCTGAGACATGGAAATGAGATCTATATGCTTCCTAGGTTTAAAATCATACACAACCTGAAATAGACTCATGCCTATAGACCTATTAACTGAACAGTTATATGCAAACTCGGCCATAGGTAATATGAGTTCCCAATTCTTGAATTTTTCCCAGCCAAACAATGTAGAAGATTTTCTACACTCCTATTAACCACCTCAGTTTTCCATCAATCTGGGGATGATAAGCCGTGGTAAAGGTCAACTTCGTTCCCATCAAGTGCTACAGGGTTTTTCAAAAGTAGCTTTGAAACTTTATGTCCATGTCGGAGACAATTGTTTTTGGTAACTCATGCAATCTAACGACTTCATCGAAATAAATCCTAGCAATTTTGGAGGTGTTTGACGTTTTAGAATACGACAAAAGTGGGACATCTTCGAAAAACGGTCTACTACTATAAAGATGGAATCGTGTTTCCTATGGATCTTCGGTAAACGTATCACGAAACCCATACTTATATCTATCCATGGACGGTTAGGTACATGAAGTGGAGTGTACAAGCCTGTATTTTATTTTTGTTGCTTAGCCAGTTGTCAAGTACGACACTAATCGACAAGTTTTGCAACATCACTTTTGACACTGGGCCAGTAAAACTGATCCTCAATGGCTTTTGTAGTCTTATTTTGCCCAAAGTGACCTAAAAAACCCAAAACAACCTACACCAAGAAATCTCTCAATGAAATACGTCGGATACATAGCTTGCTAAATCGAAATATATAGCTATTCGTCAATAGAAAGTCATCTATTGCACGTGTCAGCCCATCTCTATAAGTACATAAACCTCACCAAAGTCAGGACACGACACGTACTCTTCTTTGACCTTATCAAAGCCAACAACGTCGACACTCATGCTAGACTTTAGTACCCCGTTCTGATAGGTGGCAGACTATGTAATATGCTTATGGCGAGTCAGACTCGGTCGGGAACATAGATAGTGTAGTGCCCCGTCCCTACATCGTGTCCTATTTCTGTCTACGGTGTGCGCGAGAAAGGAACATTGTCGCTACCGATTCAGTCGGAACCGATAGATCGGGATCGATTGAAACGGTCGAACGAGAACGATTGAATTAAGATCCTTTTCTCGTTATGGCAAGGCTTCTTCGGAATCAAGTCCCATATTCAGCGGGTTGCGCCTCGAGGATGGACTCTGCGGCTGAGTCGGAAGAGACCTCCCGTTGCTCTGCTTTTCATGCCGCACTTGCTTCTTTGGCTTTGGTTTTCTGAATGCGTTTTCGTAAATATTTTCGATGGTTTTCATGGCTTACGTTTTCGAACTCGCATTTACATATCGAACTCCTTGAATAATACAATGTTCTAATCAGTTGCTTGTGCGATTTCAGGTAATCGCGTAGGCGACAACTAGCGCGACCAACAAGTCTCTCATCTCGAACAAAAATCAAGGTGAGTGGCTGACCCTTCTCTTCTCGACCCCCTTCTTAGTTCAATAGATAACATTATTGTGAATGAAACGATAGATGCAAGGGCACGAACACGTCTACTTATCTTATAAAACTGTGTTGAACAAAAGATTGACTCATTGAACAAAGTGATGCCACGACAAGGCGGGACACAATGAAATGATTAAATTTCCAAAAATGTAGACCATGCTTTAGTAACTAAATTGTTCTAACACGGTCATGGACAACTTGTCGACAAGGTAAAAGTTTTTTCGAGCGGCACCCCGGGGCTACGGGACCGTTTCGGCCTAGGGGAAACACGGTATAGCTGTGCTGGTTAATAACACGGTTTAGGAGGGAACTTTCAGCGGGGCTCGCTACTTGCGTTGAGCCCCGACTAACAAAAGCTATGAGTCCAGGATGGCTTGTTGTGTCAGTGACCAAACACACATAATTTGCTCATGCTATACTAGCGATAACAATTGACAAGGACATGGTAAGTCTCACATTGCACGGCACGCTCTGCCGTGGGTAAGTCCTAGCGTAATTTACATTATGCTTGTCATATGCTTGTCTGAAATTCATTAGGATGGTTAGAAAGATTCACAAAACTAAGTCATATAAACTCTTCAACCAAATGAGATTATGGAATTTAATTTGCCACGCACCAGTACAAAGTATAATGTACCGATCCTCTCTCCACAGGTATCCCGAATCAAGAAGGGCGTACCACTTAAGCTCAAGGCGACACAAGTACATTTGAAGCCTCGTCCGTGTGTTAAAGGCTTGTTTTGATCCTTTTGAAGACTCCACATTCAGTCCAGAAGAAATGATGTTTCGACTCTCCACGATTCCAGGTCTTTGAAAATATTTTGTTGTAAATGGGGATGTAATGTATGGAACGACTATCTCATCAGTGTTCATTTTGTAGTCGAGTCATGTTGTAGCCCGCGAGGCAAATGAATGTAACAGAGTCATGTAAATGATGTTTATTATAAATGAAAGAAAAGTTCCTTCTGTTTTCAAATGTGTTTGTTCAATTTCTCTGCGTACTCTACTTGATGTTGTGTTTCGGATAACCTTATGACTATGTCTTGTGCGATCGCAACTTAGGTTCGCACGACATCACGTCCGGGGGACAACTATCGATTCTACGGAATCGGGACGTGACATAATGGTATCAGAGCACGGCTTTACATCCTTTGGCCTTCCGTCTAGTGTCTCAAACCTTTGACCTCACATCGATGAGGTAAGTTGTTCTATACAATGTGTTCGTAATATTTTGAGACTGATGTGTATGTCTGCGTATTGTAGAAGTAACGGAATCCATGGCGGAAATCGCGGCCGAGCAAGAACAAAGTGCTTCGAGTGGTTCGAGTAGTTCACGGACCGGATATTCTAACAATGCTATTGAGAGGATGCTGCGCATGATGGAGGCGTAGCAGAAACAGTCCGAGAACTGACATCAGCAGACGGAGGCACGACAGGCCCAATTCGAAGCTCGCTTCGATGCCCAAACCAAGATGCAGCAAAAGCAGCTTGATACTCTGCAACAGATCGTCCAAACGATTATGGCCAACAGAAACTCTGCAACTGTGCCTACAGTCACCGAGCCGACGGGTCAACCCATCGAAGTCGATCGAGAGGAGCCCGAGCGTCAACCTGCGGCACCGAGAAGTTACAATTTTGATGTGTCATAATTCAAGAAAGCGTGCAACCTCTTTCAGCGGCACCGAAGGCCCTTCTGTGGCAATCTACTGGTTGGAAGAGCTGGAAGATCACTTCGAGCTCCTCGGCATTGAAGAATCCAAGCAAGTCTCCTGCGCAAAACTTCAAATACGTTTGAATGTGCACGACTGGTGGGCCATGCACAAACGAGCGATTCGACGCGACAACAACTCAGCACCGATCTCTTGGGCCACGTTTCGCAAAGCCTTTGAAGTCGAGTACCTTCCCTCAGCCGTTCGTCAAGAGAAGGAAAATGAATTCATGCAGTTGAAGCAAGGGAACCGGACAGTACAACAATATGCCACAGAGTTCAATAATTTGTCCAAATTTGTTGGTGCGTTTCCTCATACAGAGGAGTGTCGTGTGCGACAGTTCAAAGTGGGTCTGTGGCCCTCTATTGCTGCTCATATGGCGGTTCCGTAGTACAAGACCATGGGCGATGCTCCAAATCATGTTCTCTGCCTTGAGAGCCAGTACCCTCCCGTTGCTGCCGACGTTGTGCACCATTCCAACCACAAACGTCCTAGCTATACGGGAGGCAACAATTACGCGTCAAAGCGTCCAAACAATAACGGCTATAAGGGACAGAACCCGTTACCTTGTTGCACCAAATGCAACCACTTTGGACACAATGCCAACAACTGCTTTGTCTTCAATGGGGCATGCTTCTTTTGCGGACCAAGGGGTCACCGAGCTCGAGACTGCATGGCCCGAGGACAAAATCGTAATGCCCTGCCACATCAAAACCGTCAAGAAAATTGAGGACAGGCGTCCCGCCCTCCTCAAGCCATGCAACCCAATGGCCAAGACCGCCATCCTAATGCTCGAGGGCGCATCTACGCCATGACTCGAGACGAGGCGTTCGTCTCAGATACAGTCGTGACAGGTATACTACTTTTCAATAATAAACCTGCTCGTGTACTGTTTGATTCAGGTTCCACGCATAGTTTCATATCGGCGGACTTTACCGTCGAGCACAAAATTCCCGTGACACCGTAAGACCTTGACCTTAGCGTTCACATACCGTCGGGCACGTCACTACTCGCAAACTTAGCCTGCAAAGACGGAATCATCTGTATAGGAGGGAAAAAGGTTTATCTCGATGCGATAGTTCTAGACACTAAGGACTACGACATCATTCTGGGAATGGATTGGCTCGATCCTTGCAACGCCACCATTGACTGCGCAAGAAAGAAGGTCACCTTCCGTATACTGGGAGTGTCCAAATTTTGCTACTCGTGTGGTGAAGCATCGTCGACCTATATGTTGATCTCGGTAATTTCTGCTCGGAGGATGCTTCATTCAGGATGCGAGGCTACTTGGCGTCCGTTCGAGACACGCGACATGATTGTGCAAACGTGGGTCAGACCGACGTTGTGGCAGAATTCCTCGACGTGTTCCCGGACGAGCTACCCGAAATGTTATCCGACCGAGAAATCGAGTTCAACATTGATACATTCCCTGATATCCGACCGATTTCCAAGGCCCCATACTGAATGGCACCTGCAGAACTAAAAGAGCTCAAGGTCCAATTGCAAGAGTTGCTCGACAGGGGATTCATTCGTCCTAGCGTCTCGCCATGGGGAGCGTCCATGTTGTTTGTGAAGAAAAAGTATGGGTTAATGCGTCTGTGCGTCGACTACCGCGAGCTGAACAAAGCCACCATCCGGAACAAGTATCCATTGCCCCACATAGATGATTTATTCGATCAATTGCAAGGTGCCTCGGTATTTTCGAAGATCGACCTCAGCTTAGGCTATCATCAACTCAAGATCAAGTCAGACGACGTGCCAAAGTCAGCCTTCCGCACTCGTTACGGCCACTACGAGTTCTTGGTAATGCCATTCGGCCTGACAAATGCTCCTGCCGCCTTCATGGATCTAATAAATCGGGTGTTTCGTCCGTTCCTCGACAAGTTCGTGGTTGTCTTCATAGACGATATCCTCGTCTACTTGAAGGATCGAGTGCAACACACAGAACATCTGTGGACCGTACTCCAGACCCTCCGAGATAATCAGTTGTTTGCGAAGAGGAGCAAGTGCGAATTTTGGCTGAGCAGCGTATCCTTTCTTGGACACATCATTTCATCCGAAGGTATTGCAGTCGACCCGAAGAAAGTTGAAGCCGTTGCTGATTGGAGGCGGCCTGCGTCGGCTAGTGAGATTCGAAGTTTCCTTGGTTTGGCGGGATACTACGGACGCTTCGTGAAAGATTTTGCGAAGATTGCATCGCCATTGACTCGCCTCACTCAAAAGGGAGTCGTGTATGAGTGGTCGGACAACTTGTGCATAAGTTTACCTTCCCTCGAAACGGTATCTGGGATACCGGAACCGAATCGACCTAGGGGGAAATATGAGTCGTGCTTCGGCGCAAGACATTGCGAGACCTCAGTTAGGCTGAAGGGCACGTCGCAATGCCATTGATAATCGTCCTTCGTGGTTTCGTAATACCAATGACCACATATACGATAGTAACATGCTCATCTATTGTCTTATGCAGGTGGTAAGTATTATCTCTGTTTTATACAGGGACGGACACGACCGTTGCATGAATTTATATAAATTGCTATGCTTTACTGTTTAAAGAATGCTATCGAGATGAACTGCAATTCATCTTGTTCTAAATAACAAGACAACTTTGAATGCATGCCTACCTTAATAAGTAGTGTCGGTTTAGACAAGTGAGTTCGTCCCGCTCGCTAGTGCATTCCCAAGTATACTAATCCTCCAACTCCGTTGGTGACGAGAATTCTGGGAGTGCACGGTGCTAGGACCAAGCCGAAGTTCGAAGAGGCATTGAAGCTCTTCCTATTTTGAAGTTGATTCATCTCAAAGGCTTTCAATATGTACAAGGGTGTAAATGTATGGAGCGACAAATATTATTTCAGGTAGCTTGTTTCAATCAAATGTAGCCGCAACGGCATATCCAATGTAATTACTACTTGCACTTCGTTGCAAGCTATTAATGAAAATCATATTTCCTTCTTTCTATACTGCATGTTCAATTCTCTGCAATTTGTGAAGTTTTAACTTGATGTTTCAAAAGAATTATCAAATGCAATGTTCTTGCCTTGTACAAATGCAAATTTAGCTTATACGACATCACGTCCCAGTGAGTACGATCGATTCGGCAGAAATCGATGCGAGTACGAACGATTTGTCCAATTGGGGCATGACAAATTAGTATCAGAGCACGGTTCAATTCCTCGGATTTTTGAAAAATGTTTCTTTTGGATGGTTGCGATTTCTTGATTGAATGCTTTTTGACATATGCTGCGTGAAATAATAGTTCTATAGATGTAAGTCCGTAGATATTTTGAGAATACTAACATGTTTACTCTATTTTGTATGGATGACTAAGAGAACTAATCTTGCCGCTGCAAACACCACCACAATTAGTTTAGGTAGTACGGAGGGAGATGTCCCTCCAAAATTACGACAGAGAGATTGATGCGTCTGATGGAGGTGCAACATCAACAGCTTCAGGTGCAAATCCAAGCCCAATTTTGTGCGCAACAAAAACAAATTGATGCCCTGACACGGACCGTGAGCGCTATGGCGGCCAACACCAACGCAATGATCATGACATCTGAAGAGGGAAGAAGTCCAGGAAGAAGTCCAACCACCAACGATGAAATCTTATTCCTTGTTCAAAGCGACTCAGTTTCGTAAGATAACCAGCCTAAGTTCAACGGTCGAGCGGACCCCGACGTGATCGTGGGATGGCTAGCGGAGATCTATGGCTTGTTCGATCTTATCAAAGGGTCCAAGAGAGTAGCATGTGCGGCATTGCAGCTATAATTGAGGGCCTACGACTGGTGGGAAGCGAAGAAGCAAGAAATCTTTGAAGCAGATCATGACACGAAGATATTATGGAAAATGTTTAAGGAAGTTTTTCCTGAGCAGTATGTTCCCTGAGCAGTTCGTCGACAAAAAGAAGAGTTTATGATGTTAAAACAAGGCAATATGTCAGTCGATGATTATGACTCAAGCTTCTCAAGTCTCGCAAAATTTGCCGCCGCCTTCCTGCCCAACAAAGAAGCCTGGTGCGAACGTTTCCAACAGGGCCTGAATGATGAATTGCGTAGGACGTCATGAACCAAAGTTGCCAAACATACCGCGAGTCTTATGACGCTGCTCTTGACAATAAGAGAACCTTTGGTCGCATGTCGCGACGAGCAGTGCCAGTTATTCGTAATAATTTCAACAAGCGTCCTAACGACGCGAGAGGATCTGGAGTGCTGAAGCGTTCGAATACAAATGAGAACATGGTTTCCTACCTCGGGCTACAGTGCTGTAGATGCGACAGAAATGGGCACATGGTAGTCGATTGCTGAGTGGGATGCTTTAAGTGTGGTCAGATAGACCAGAAGACTCATGGATGCCATATGGGGATGCAAATCAAAATCCTCTAAGGAACGTTCCGAATCAATACCCTCCGAGGAACTTTCAAAATCAGAATAGAGCGCTTCCACTACAAGGCGCAAATGCGGCGCCAATGAACCCACATGATCAACACCAGGGGACGTAAGGCCGAGTCTATGTATTAACTCGAGATGAAGCGTTTGCTATTGTAACATGTATACCACTCTATAAAAATATACCTGTTCGAGTGCTATTCGATTCAGGTGCAACGTATAGTTTTATATTTGCTGACTTTGCTAAAGAGAGTAAATTAGCTACGCAATCGCTAGATATAAACATTAGCGTTAGCACTCCATTGGGAGTCGATATGCCTTTAAATTAATTTGTAGGGATGACTACATTTGCATCGGAGGGAGAACGCTGTCCTTGGAAGTCATCATCTTAGACATCAAGGAGTACGACATAATCCTGGACATAGAATGGTTGGGTGCTTGCCATGCAACGATCGACTGTGCTGAAAAGAGAGTTGTGTTCCGTCTACCTGGCGAGACAAAATTCTCCTATTTGTGTGACAAAGTATCGAAGACGACCATGATGGTATCGACAATTTCGGCAAGGTGTATGTTGTGTTCCGGCTGTGAGGGGTGCTTGGCATCAGTTAGATATACGAGAAAGGATGTTGCAGACGCAGTACAGACTGAAATAGTGGCAGACTTTCCCGATGTTTTTCAGAGGAGATGTCCGGAATACCGTCGGATCTAGAAATGGAATTTAACATCGACACCTTCCCTGATACACGGCTGATATCGAAAGCACCTTACCGAATGGTCCCATCAGAATTGAAAGTTGAAAGTATAGCTTCAAGATTTGCTAGACCGTAGATTTATTCGCCCTAACATCTCTTCGTGGGGAGCTCATGTACCGTTCGTTAAAAAGAATGATGGATCGATGCGGTTATGCATCGATTTTTGAGAACTCAACAAAGCTATTGTGTGAAACAAGTACCCATTGCCACGGATCGACTTGTTCGATCAAACTTCAGGGTGCGACAATATTTTCAAAAATCGATTTTCGTTCAGGCTACCATCAGTTGAAGATTAAGCCCGATGATGTATCGAAGTCTGCATTCCACACTCGATACAGTCATTACGAATTCCTACTAATGCCGTTTGGTTTGACGAACGCCCCAACTGCCTTCATGGATACGATGAACCGATTCTTCCGACCTGCAATAGACAAATTTGTGGTTGTGTTCATCGACGATATCCTCATCTACTCGAAGTATTGGGAAGAGCACGCAGAGAACTTGAAGACGGTGCTGCAGACTCTGCGTGAACATCAACTATATGCGAAACAGAGTAAATGTGAATTCTGGATGAGTAGCGTATCGTTCGTCGGGCACGTTATCTCTGCTGAAGGTGTCACAGTCGATCTGAAGAAAATTGAAGCGGTGGTAGATTGGAAACAACCTACCTCGGCTACCGACATTCAGAGTTTTCTGGGCTTGGTGGACTACTACCCAAGATTTGTACAAAACTTCTCCAAATTAGCGTCGCCTCTGACTCACCTCACCCAGAAGGGAGTCGTATTCGAATGGAGTGACGACTGTGAAACCAGCTTTCAAGAGTTGAAGCAACAACTCGTCTCAGCTCCAATCCTTGCACTTCCGGATCGGCCAGAAGGGTTTCTGATATTCAACGACGCATCGGGAACTGGCTTAGGGTGCGTGCTTATGTGGAAGGACCAAGTGATCTCCTATGCTTTGAGGTAATTGAAGCAACACGAGAAGAACTATCCGACACATGACCTTGAGTTGGCGGCAATTGTGTTCGCGTTGAAACTCTGGCGACACTACCTTTATTGTGTGGCTTGCAGAACTATACGGATCACACGAGCCTCAAATATTTGTTAATCCAACGGGAACTAAACTTGCGACAACGGCGTTGGCTCGAACTTATAAAAGCCTATGACCTAACAATTGAGTATACGTCGGACAAGGAAAACGTTATAGTAGACGAGCTGAGCAGAATGTTTATGGGATCATTGGCCCTAAACAATAAGTTACGACAAGACTTAGCAGCGATGGATATCGATCTCGGAATTCGATATTGATATGTACATCTGGCACAATTGAAGCTTTAGCCGAGCATGCATGACAAAATAAAGATCGCACAAAAAGACGACTTATTCCTGAAGAAGATGTGCGAGCTGATTTCAATGGGAAAAGCTACTGACTTTGCGAAGGACAAAGACGGGACGATGTGGGTAAAAGGAAGACTATGCATTCTTGACAACGTCGAACTCATAAAAAAAATTCTGACGGAGGCTCACTATGCGAAGTACTCGTTACATCTTGAGAGCACCAAGATGTACAAGGACTTGCGCACGACCTTTTGGTGGCACGACATGAAGCGAGACATGGCTACTTTCATGTTGCAGTGTATGGCCTGTCAACAAGTGAACGCGAAGGCCAAGCGGGGAGCTGCAAAACCTCGTCATTCCAGAATGGAAGTGGGACAACATCGCAATGTATTTTATTGTGGATTTTTGGAAGACGTCGTGTGGGAATGATGCAATTTGGGTTATTGTTGATAGATTAACCAAGTCCGCTCATTTCATCGCAATCAAAGTAGCATAGAGCGTTGATTGGTTGGCACAAATCTATATTGAAGAGATTGTTCGACTGCATAGGGTACCTGCCACGATAGTTTTGGGACAGATACGGACGATCCCTATCGCATTTATGGACGATCCTCCAAGCTGCGATGAGGACTGAGATGAATTTTAGTACTGCATACTATCCCCAGACTGATGGCCATACATAGGATGAATCAAATATTAGAAGATATGTTGCGTCTATGTGTAATGGACCTAAAGACTACTTGGGATACGTATTTACCGCTAGCGGAGTTTGCGTATAACAATAGTACTCAATCAAGCATTCAGATGACACCATACGAGGCGCTCTACGGGAAGAAGTACCAATCTCCGATATGCTGGGATGAAGTCGGCGAGAGACAAGTACTTAGGCCGAAACTGGTGGAGCAGGCCGTCGAAAAGGTCCGCATGATTCGAGAAAGACTTCGCATTGCACAGAGTAGACAAAAGAGTTACGCGGATCTCCATCGGCGACCGCTAGAATTTCTGGCGGGGACTATGTGTTCTTGAAAGTAACACCAATGCAAGGTGTGATGCGGTTCGGAGCTAAAAGGCAAATTGAGTCCGAGATTTATAGGCCCTTTCGAGATCCTCAAGATAGTGGCAACTGTTGCTTATCGAATTGTGCTACCTCCTGTCTTGGTTGAAGTGCACGACGTTTTCTATGTTTCGCAACTTTGGATGTACGTGCATAATCCAAGTCACGTAGTTAGTTTCAATCAGTTGGAGTTGCGTGTAGATTTGTCCTACTCGAATTAGCGTGTTCAAACTTTGGACCATAAGGAAAACAGTCTTGCGAAATCGGTCGATGTCCTTAGTTCGTGTGTTATGGCATAACCATTCAATTGAGGAATCGACATGAGAAATGGAGACAGAGATGAAGGAGAAGTATTCTTCGTTGTTTGTCTAATTCGAGGTCAGATCCTTGTTCTTAAGTTTCGGGATGAAATATTTTCTTATTGTTATATTATGTAGTGCCCCGTTCCCGTTAGGTGGAGGCGGCGGACTATGTAATATGCTTGTGGCGAGTCAGACTCGGTCGGAAACTTAGATGGCTAGTCTGACTCAGTCGAGAGCTTGATATACTATAACATTTTGTGCCATCAAACAATCGATTTGGACGAATGCTATGAGAATCGACCCAACTAATGGAACAACTTCTGTTGGAATAAGTCCTAGATGCAGCACACTGCGTTTCGACGAGTGCGCTCTATATAAGAGTCCCTTCGACGGGATCAGACTGCTGTACGGTTTTCTTAAAGTTTTTTTGCTTGGTTTTGATGAAAGTGTTTTCGCATCGATTTCTGCATTCATTCAAAAAATTTCGAAATGAAAGAATTAATGAAGGATTGCTAATACGATATTGGTGCTATAGCAGGAGCTCGTGTAACTGAAGCTTGATCATTGCGAAGCGCTCCGACTCTCGGCACATTCGATACTTAGTGGGTGGTTCGGCTCCTTCTTTTCTACTCCTTCCAGCAAATAAAATTCTTGTTGCCTCAAACTTATTCAAATCGACGATGCCAAGTTAAATGTATGCCAAATTACTAAGATAAAGACTTGGGATAACTGTAGCGATTTAGAGTAATTTTTATCTAAAATATAAGTTTCGTACTTCAATGCGAAAAGTTAAGGTTCTAGAAAAGAGAGAAACTATTTCATGGAATCGAATAATGGTATTTGGTGCCTACGGGACGCCAAATCAGAACGTACAATTTTGAGGAAATAAACTCTTGCATGAGGAAAATGATAATACTGTTTAATTCTGTTTCGTGCCATGCATCTGTTTTATATATTAAGCTGTTCATGCACTTGCATGGTCATGGGCAACTTGTGTATAAGTTTTGCTTTCCTCAAAACGGTATCTGGGGCACCTGAACCGAATCAACCTAGGGGAAAATATGAGTCGTGCTTCAACGCGAGACCTCAGTTAGGCTTGCAACTTGGACTGAAGGGCGCGTCACAATGCCATTGATAATCGTCCTTTGTGGTGCCGTAACTCCAATGTCCACATATAAGATAGTAGCATGCTCATCTATTATCTTATGCATGTGGTAAGTATTATCTCTGTTTTATGCAGGGACGGACACGATCGTTGTAAGAATTGATATAAATTGCTATGTTTTACTGTTTCAAGAGTACTAACGATATGAACTGTCATCCGTCTTAGTTCTAAATAGTAAGATAACTTTGAATGCATGCGTACGTTAGTAAGCAATGTCGGTTTAGACGAATTACTAACGGTATGAACTGAAATTCATCTAGTTCTAAATGACAATTCATCTCGTCCCGCTCAATAGTGCATTCCCATGTGTACTAATCCCCTAACCCTACAGGTGACGAGAACTCTGGGGGTACACGGTGCTAGGCCCAAGCTGAAGTTCAGATAGACATTTTGAAGCTCTTCTTATTTTGAAGTATTTTGAAGCTGATTCATTTCGAAGGCTCTCAATGTATATAATGGTATAAATGTATGAAGCGACAAGTATTATTTCAGGTAGCTTGTCAAGGGTTTTGTTTTGTTTCAATCAAATGTAGCCACAACGGCATATCCAATGTAATTACGACTTGCATTTCGTTGTAAGCTATTAATGAAAATCATATTTCCTCCTTATAGTGCGTGTTCAATTCTCTGCAATTTGTGAAGTTTCAACTTGATGTTTTAGAAGAATTATCAAATGCAATGTTCTTGCCTTGTACAAGTGCAAATCTAGACTTGTACGATATTACGCCCCAGCGAGGACGATTGATTCGGCAGAAATCAATGCGAGGACGAACGATTTGTCGAATCGGGACGTGACACATACTGCAAATCTAGACTTTTTTTTTTTTTTGGAAGCTGCTGGCTACTGCTGCTGTTTCTTCTTCTTTTTCGGGTTTCGGTTTTCGGGGCGGGTCCTGAATCCTGATCACTTAAAAAAAAAAAATTTCAAAAAAATTTGGAACCCGCCTAGGCGGCCGCCCACCGGCCACGAACAAGTCCGCCTAGGCGTCCGCCCCACCGCCTCGAGCGCCTAGGCGGCCGCCCAGGCCTGCCTTTCTCCCTGGCCCGCCTGGGAGCCGATTCCGGCCCAAAGTTGGGCGCCGCCGCGCCGCCCAGCGCCTAGGCTGCGCCTAGGCGCCGCCTAATCCCGCTTTTTAGAACACTGGTTTTGACACGTAGGTGTAGTCTTGCATGGCCTTGCGTTTAGTTTCTTTTAGGAGTGAGGTATCTCAAGGTCTTGTGGTCAGAATAGATAACGAATTTATGCGGTAACAAATAATGTTGCCAATGGTGAAGGGAATAAAGAACCACATAAAACTCCTTATTGTAGGTAGAGTAGCTCTGTTTGACCTCGTTCAATTTTTGACTAAAGAAAGCTATTGGATGTACCTCTTGGGCGAAGACTCCACCTATGCCAGAAGCATCGCATGCAACCTCTAACAGATTTGAAAATTCATGAAGATGCATAACATTGGCCTTGTCATCTTTTTTTAAATATTTTTGAACTCTTTGGTTGCGGCAATTGACCACATAAAAGTTTCTTTCTTTAAACAATCGGTTATGGGGGCTATAACGTTGCTAAAATCCCGTATAAATCGACGATAGAAAGTCGCTAGCCCGTGAAAACGCCTAACTTCTCTAAAGCTCCGGGGCTCGGGCCACTCTTCAATTGCCTTTATCTTCTGGGATCGGCAGAGATTTCCGCAGGAGATACAGCGAACCCTAAAAAAATCTCTTCAGTAAAGAATACACATTTTTTTAATACACATTTTTTTATAGTTCACATATAGGCTCTCTTTGCGTAACGTGACACACACACTTGCCTTAAGTGATCAATATGATGGTACCTCGATTGGCTGTAAATAAGTATATAGTTAAAATATACAACCAAGAATCTACCCATAAAAGGTCTAAGCACTTGCTTCATTACTCTCATAAATGTGCTAGGGGCGTTGGATACTCCAAAGGGCATGACTAATCACTCAAAAATGCCGTATTTTGTCTTGAAAGCAGTCTTCCATTCATCTCCTGGATGAATACGAATATGATGGTAACCACTCTTGAGATCAATCTTTGATAAGATAGTGGCTCTCGCCATCATATCTAACATATCGTCCAGTCTGGAAACTGAAAAACGATATTTTATTGATTGCAGAGTTATCTACACACATTCTCTATGTACCATCTTTTTTTTGAGTCAAAAGGGTTGCTGCGCAAGACTTATGCTATCCCTCATAAACCCTCTAGCTAGTAACTCCTCGACTTGTCGTCTTAACTTTGTATGTTCAGCTGGATTCAGTCGATAATACGACAAATTAGGTAGGGTTGCTCCCTGAACAAGACCAATAGCATGTTGAATAGTGGTAAACAATTCGGGAGATCCTCAGGAATAACGTCCTTAAATTCCTCAAGCATAGGAATTGCTTTAGTTGCGACTTACTCTTGGGAGTTACCTGGACTTCCCTAGCAACCAAGGCAACTACTCTCGTCTCTTTAGCAATCTCATCTTCTATTTCTTTAGGGTCAATAACAACAAACCCTTTCTTCTTGTCAGAGGTTCCACTCTTCTCAATATTTGGATTATGTTTTGGTTGCATATGATTGAGTCTAATCTTTTGATCCTCATACATGAATGTGCAAGAGTTAGAACATACATAAAGAGTGACGTCTAAATCGAATAACCAAGGTCTTCCTAAAATAATACGCCCTACATCCATCTTAATCAAATCACATTATACCTTGTCCTTGTAAATAGCAAATTCTACAAGAACAAGACATCTCTCCTTAATGCTGATTGATGACTTATCTACCCATCTAACCTTATACGGGTTAGGGTGAGGTTAAATATCAAGGCTAGTATTTTCTACTATGTTAGATGCAATAACGTTGACACAACTTCCAATGTCTAAAATCACCTTACAAAATTTATTACCAATTCTAATAAAGGTGTGAAAAATAGAGGTACGATGCCAATCGTCTCTCTTGCTTGTGACAAGATACATCGAACAACACTAAGCTTAGGGTCCTTATGACTCCTATCAAGTATCAACATCCCCAAAAGTCGGAGAACTCGTAATGAGATCCTATATCCATCATCTTCAGGATCATTTTCGCACTCTCCTAGACATGATACATATTCTACTACGTTTAATATCATGGTCTTCGTCAGGTTGATCATCTACAAGAAGGGCCTGAGTCGGACACTAATGTGCGTAATGACCATAACCGTGACACCTATAACACTTAGTGCGAGGATTGACCTTGGGAGCCTTCCCAAGCAAACTCTTTTCGTTGGGGTTTTTGGACGACGACGGTACACTAAGCTTTGGCTTGGGTTGTGACTGATTAAACCTAAGCTTCGTCTCATTAGGTCTGTTAGGGGTGGTCTATGAATCATGCTGTCTATTGAAAGAGGGTATTTGAAATCGGTCAATATCCTCAACCAATTGATAAGCAAGGTCTAATGAAGTCACCTCACGCAGAAATAAATCACGTTGTAAGTCATCTCGAAGTCCAGATCTAAATCTAGAAAGGGTCATCCCAACCTCTTATGTTACTTCACATCGAATTAAATATAAATTGAATTAGGAGATGTTTTCGTGACGAGACGATTGTCTTGGATCAGTTTTTGCCATCGATCCAAGAGCCTTTGTTGGTAGGAAGTTGACAGTATTTTTCTTTCATCTCAATCCCATGTAAGAAATGATTCTTGCCTCCTTTGTACCAATAACCATTCAACACTCTGCCAATGCAACTTAGTTTGTCCAGATCTAAATCTAGAAAGGGTTATCCTAACCTCTTATGTTACTTCACATCGAATTAAATATAAGTTGAATTTGGAGATGTTTTCGTGACGGGACGATTGTCTTGGGTCAGTTTCTGCCATGGATCCAAGAGCCTTTGTTGGTAAGAAGTTGGCAAAGTATTTTTCTTTCATCCCATCCCATGTAAGAAATGATTCTTGCCTCCTTTGTACCAATAATCATTCAACACTGCCAATGCAACTTAGTTTGTCCAACAACTTTATTGTGGCAAAACGGACTTTCATAGTGTCAGACTTATCATACCATCAAAAATAGTGGTTCATGTCTGTCATTCAGTCGATGAACACTTTTGGGTCCAAATGACCATCAAAAGTAGGCGTTTCTATTTTCACGCTTCTCATTATCCTCTCATTTCCTAGATCCTGATGACGTCTAGGGGGTTGCCTATAGTCATGATGTTTGATGAGGTCATTTCGACGGTGATCAAAGCCTCTAGGTCTATCCCTATTGAGATTAACTTGTAGTTTCTCTATTGTCTTGATGCCCAACTCTGTCATCCCTACGATGATCCAAACCCGTACCATCTCTCGATGGCCTATAATGTGACCCTCCTCGAACAGGTTAGGAGTCCTACGACGTTCATGTTCGTGTCTTTTAATTCTTTCCCTAATATCTTCATTAGATGTTCTTAGCATGTTGAAATCTTTTTCTATGTTAATTAGACAGTTTAAGATATCTTGTAACATTTGTTCTTGTTCAGGGGTCATATCAGGAGTTGGTTGGTATTGTCTACCGCTACCTGTGTTCATGCAATGTGATATAGGTTCTAAAAGGTGCTCTATATGTTGCCTAATGCAAAAAATGAAGTAATCTAATGCAAACGTAAACCTAAACCATGCTCGGATACCAAAATTGATACAGAATGAATGCGAGGCTTAAAATCAGCAAATTAAATTGAATTAAAGTAGGTTTCATTTAACTCTTTGATAGATACTAGATAATTCCTAGGTTTCTAATATAGATGATTATATAAAGTAAGAAACCACAAGCTATCATGCAAACCTTAAATTTTTGTTGAAAATTGGATCAAATGTTACCACCTAAATCATGCTAGTTCTCCCTTTAATATGTAGTATAATAACAAGTTCCACTTTTATGTTTGTAGAAGCACTCAAGTTTATTTGTGAATGAGCATCCTATTGATAGTATATTAGATATAGATGTGCATCTGTTCAATTACTTGATTCATTATAAAGGAAATTTGAATTTGATTTTTCGAAAAAATTACCGAATTCTTCCAAGTGGTGATAGCGGAGGACTCGGAGAGGGACGGCGGCTGCTGCCGCCGCCTGTTGTTGCTGCTGCCGCATGCTACTGTTGTCTGCCTGATGCCGCTGCTGCTGTTTGTTGCTGCCGCTGTCTGTCGCTGTTGTTGTTGTTGACGTTGGCCATGAAAGGAAGAGAAGGTCAGGAATAAGAAGAGGGTTAACAGAGAATGAAGTGTTTGGCTGTGGCAACCAGGAGAAAAGTTGAGTTCACAAGGTTGTGAAAAGCGCTAGACGCTACTCGGGCGGACACCCGCCGCCTAGCGCCTAGCTCATCTGGGCGGCCGCCTAGATCTAGGCGGTTCAAAAAAAAAAAAAAATCCAAAAACGTACTGAAAATTATGGAAAATGTCCATAAAACCCAAAACATTCATAGGGGGAGTAGACGGACGCTTAAGGGGCATCGGGCGGATGTTAGACGCCTCCTAGGCAGTCGGCTAGACCGCCTTTTAGAATAGTGGGAGTTCATCAAAAGTAAAAAAATTCATTCATCTCCATTGATCAACAATGATATAAATAGAACCACATAAACAAACAACAAACATAACAAACTAACGTACTTCTAAGGAATAGGTAAACACAAAACAAACATAACAAACTATCCGACTCCTAAGGAATTGGTAAACACAACTACCCTTCCTATTGACTAGGACAATTTTGTTTTGACAATGAAAAAACAGTAAAAAAATTCTGAATTCAAATTCAAATGCTAATCCATAATGAGACCATGTTGCATCGTCTTCTACGTTGGTATGTTATCTTAACTAGTGGCATGATGTCCTCATCATAACATATACACACGTGGGTAGATTGAACACCTTGTGCAACAATAAAGAGCATCGTCAAGCATTAAGTGACAAATTCATCATAGTGCAGATGATTAAGAACAAAAACAAGTAGTATACATGATGGTGTTATTCTTGAATACAGGATGGAACTTTCAGATGTTTGTCTCATGCAACCATGGTACACATACATTGCCATAAGTTGTGTTCTAGAATATAGGATGCCTAAGGAAGTGTATTATTTATCCGATACAGATTCTTGAAGTATTGGAGCCTCCAAGTATTCAAAATGTATCCGACATGTTTACATCCCCTCTATTGAAATATAACACTATTGTTATTTCTTCAGGAGTATTTTTTGTTAGATATTGGTATTGATATTCACTTTGCTGTTCATGTGATGTATGCTCAGGTGTGGATTCTGAAATTAGATAGCAATGTAAAGATGAAACAAATAAGAAATTTATCAGGAATTTTTATTCAATCTTGATCCTTTATGGATTTATGAAGTATAGACCTAGGGTTACCATATCATATGATACACGATTTGTATCACTGGTTGACAACCTAGCACAGTACTATTATTGTAGTGGATTGTAATGGCATTTTGATTCCAGCAATTCTCGAGATTTATTTTGAAGCATACCTTTAAGTAACTAATTGCCCACTTAATTTCAGCAATTTATTGATTAGGATTACAAAACCCATAAAAGATGTCTGTCCTTTTATCCATGCCATATGTTCTGAACAAATTTGTTTGTATTGCAGGTGTGGCAAAATATGTTGATCAAAATCGTCGATTCTTTTCAATGATGAGTTCCATACTTCTCAGTCTTGTATGTCTTTTCCTTACTGTTCGATTACATTGTTTGAAAACAAATTGACATTGTATAACCCTGTACTGTTTTATGATAGCTACATAATTAGGCATCAAGCTAGTTTTCTGACTATTAACTACTTATGCATCCACCACTACACAAAGATTCATGTAGGCAGCACAAATGTCGTAAGCATCAAATCAAGGTTCATCTGTGGTCAAACACCATGCTTCATGTTGTCACGCCCCGATCCCGCTAGAGTCGTCCGTCTTGCCTGGATCCCTGCGGGATCGTTCGTCCTCGCTAAGGCGTGATGCCGTGCAAGCCTAAGTTGCGCTTGCACAAGGCCATGTACCTGCACAAAACAACTAGTCAAGCAAAAACACACGCACGCACCCATTCATTGTAGAAAACCAAATATTGGACACAGAGATTTGAGATGGAAATACTTCTTTTATTGATAAACTTGATAGAAATACAAGTACAAAGCTTTGCAAACTCAGATTGCCTTATCTTGGTTACATGATTCTCTTTAAAACTCTCTTGTGAAAGTAGTCGCAATGTCCATACATCATATCCCTTTATTACATGCTGGAAAAGTAAAGACACCTTCAAAGGAAAAGAAATTTGCAACTTGACTGGAAAAGAAAAAGAAGCTTCGAGGCAATCCACAGCTCTACTGGGCTAGACGAGCTTTAGTGCCTCACTTGCAATCCCCCTGTCTCCTTTGCTTTCTGAAAAGGATGTCCACAACGTGGGTCAGCACACATCATATACTGGCGAGCGGCTTTTGGCCGAATTCGCAAATCTCTGCACTAAATCAACATGTGGAGCTAACATTTACTAGTGATCTTTCTACTTGTCTAGGTTCTTTTTAACAATTCATAAGAACATGATAGTAGAATATTTCATAAGCAACTTACCATCGCCGACAGTCATCCCTGCATAATACATGTTAGCACAATTTGCATAACGAATAATTCATATTTCGTTCTTGCAGATATTGAAGTTTGTAGTTCGGGTCATGCAGGTGACCTATTCTACATGTTGGTCCATAGGGTATCCCCATGATTAGCCGCTGTGACTTTCCGGTTCAGCTCGTCACTAAGGACTCAGATATCGACTCCCATTTTCACATGGAGGTCCTAATCTCTCCTAGGCCGAGCGGTTCCAGGTGCCCCCAGATACCACCCGAGAGACAAATATTTTCTTGTTAACAGGTTGTCCGAGACCATATGCATGCTCTAGCAGTTCTATCAGATGAGACAGATTTGGACTTATGCGCAGATATACGACACGTTTATTTCGTGCCTTCTTGTAACTCAACACGTACAAATTCGTCTGTACATGTCTACATTTTCAAGCATACTTAGTAACCGAACAGATGATTCATTCATTCTTATGGAGCAGATAGAGTAGCAATACATAATCTTGCATTTGATTCAATTCAATTATCTTCTCTTATCTTTTGTTGTTGTGGTATCGTTGATCATAGGGACGAGGCAACAGAGTGGACTAGAGATCATTTTTATTAGGCGTTCAGATCAATGTTTGTTCGGTTGAAGCAACTCACCGAGATGAAACTATCTTGAGAGAAGGAGGGACTTCACGCGCCGTTCACAAACAGTTCACGCGTCCTACATTGGCACCAACAGTTGATTAGCATACTTCGGTCTCTTTCTCTCAATATTCGGAATGAATGCGAAATGCGATGAAAGCGAACAATCTATGTTGTGAAAAGCGCGCTTAAGCGGCGCTTAAGCGCCGCTTAAGCGAGATTTAGAATTAGGGCGCCTCGCTTAATGAATTTTTGCCCCAAAAAAGCGATCAGCGCTTAAGCGCGCTTAGGCGTCGCTTAGTAGCGCCTCGCCTCGCCTTAGGCGCCTCGCTTAACGATTTTTGAATTTTTTTTTTTGATTTTTTTTGAATTTTTTTAAAATCTTTTTTGATAAACTAAACCGAATCTTTTGTTATTTATATAGTTGGATAGTTGGAAAAGTTTAAGTAGGAGCTTTAAAGACAACTTTTATGTTTGATGGTATTTTGATGACTAGTAGTATGTATGTGTGGCTTGTAGTTTGCATTTTGATTCTAGTATTTATATTGTTGCTTTGCTTGATTGATAATTGGTATTGTTATTCATGCATATACTAGTAGGATTGTACGAAAAAATATTGAAATTTATGTATATATACTATATAGAGTATTTTACATGTAGGAGCAAAAAAAAGGTGAGGCGCTAACTAAGCGCCGCTTAGGCGCCGCTTAAGCTCCATTAAGCGAGGCGACAGCCTCGTCGTCTCGCCTCGCCTCACGCTTAATACAACATAGCGAACAATGAAAACCAATCATCGAAAACCAACACGAAAACGCATTCATCAAAACCAAGCAGCGAAAGAAAACATCCAACAAAACTCTTGGATTCATTTCAATAGAAGCCAATCCATCAATTGGAAAGGTTCATTGCATTTCATCCGTGATCAATCGATACCGGCAAAGGTTTTTTTCAAATACTCGGTTCAAAATTGAGTCAACAAGTCGTAGGTATTACATAGTGGATCGCGAGGAGCGGGGCACTACATAATAACCCACTGAGAAAAAGTTGTCCTCAAAACTTAAGAAACAAGCTCACCTCCGCTAGTATTGCATTCAGGATCAAGTAAGGTGGATAGGTTAAAGACACGAGCATTAGTCCGCAGCTGCTGGTTGTGCGGATTGTCTCTGATCTGCGGTGGGTCTTTCTGTGGCCCACCCTCTTCAGCGTCATTACGGTTTTGAGTTGTTCTATTCTTTTTTGGACAATTTCTGACAGAGTGACCCTGTTTGCCACAACCAAAACAAGCATTATTAGCGGCACGACAGTCCTCCTTGATGTGTCCACTTTTGCCACAGTAACTGCAACTCAGACCATTCGCATAGCGACAGTCTTCCTTCACATGCCCTCGTCGACTGCAAAAGGTGCATACTGGCTTATTGTTCTGTTCCCCGTCAGTATTTTTCTCCATCGTGATCTCTTAGTGGGCTGATTCCGATCGTACTACATTTTAGTTGACGCTTTCTTCAGGCAAAACTGTTCCACCTGTAGCGCCGCCTCAAAGGCCTGAGAATATGACCCACATTCTCGGTTCAACACACTCAACTGAATATCGTCATTCAGACCTTTAACGAACCGATCTATGCGAGTCTGCTCTGTAGGTAACATAACAGCAGCAAAATTTGCTAGCTTAGCAAATTCAGATTCATAGTCCTCTACGGACATATTTCCTTGTTTCAGAGTGATGAAGTCGTTCTCCATCTTCTTACTCATGGCTGGAGGCAGATATTGATCCAGAAATGCCTTCTTGAACGAGGTCCATGAAATCTTCCTATTCCTAGCCGTTGCGAGCAGCGTCGGCTTCTTCGCCTTCCACCAGTCTTTTGCCTGAAGCCGTAGTAGCAGAGCGACACACAATACCTTCTTGCTACTCGGAACTCCTACGAATGTGAACAGACATTCCATTTTATCGATCCAGTCCACCACCTTATCTGGTGATGTCCTGCCCTCAAATTCCGGAGGTTTCACATCTAAGAAGTCCTTTGGCTTAAAGGAAGAGTGCCTTTGCGCCGGCTGGGGTTCGTCACCATCCACGGGCTCGATCTCGGGTGTTCCCGTTGGTTTGGTCGTTGCGGTGGTATCTCGATTTGCCGCAAGCGCAGTTACAAGTTGGGTCAAGGTATCCAACTGCTTCTGTTGGGCCTCTATTCGGGCCTGTTGTATCTGGCCACGTTCCTCATTGTCCTGCCTCTGTAGTTCCATCATGGTCATGATCCGCTCTATCGGATCGGTTGAGCCAGATGGTCGAGGAGGAGCCATTTCTCTACAAAACAATATAACTTCTGTCAGTCTCATAAAATATTATGGACTTATTGTATGGGACATTGGTTTTTCATTACTCAAAATCGGGATTTTTGAAAGCTATCAAAATACTTATATACTTTTTCGAAAACGATATTTGCAAGAGGCCAAGGACGTAAAACCGTGCTCTGATACCACTTTGTCACGTCCCGATCCCGCTAGGGTCGTCCGTCTTGCCTGGATCCCTGCGGGATCGTTCGTCCTCGCTAAGGCGTGATGCCGTGCAAGCTTAAGTTGCGCTTGCACAAGACCATGTACCTGCACAAAACAACTAGTCAAGCAAAAACACACGCACGCACCCATTCATTGTAGAAAACCAAATATTGGACACAGAAATTTGAGATGGAAATACTTCTTTTATTGATAAACTTGATAGGAATACAAGTACAAAGCTTTGCAAACTCAGATTGCCTTATCTTGGCTACATGATTCTCTTTAAAACTTTCTTTTGAAAATAATCGCAATGCCCATACATCATATCCCTTTATTACATGTTGGAGAAGTAAAGACACCTTCAAAGGAAAAGAAACTTGTAACTTGACTGGAAAAGAAAAAAAAGTTTCGAGGCAATCCACAGCTCTACTGGCTTTCTGAAAAGGATGTCCACAACGTGGGTCAGCACACATCATGTACTGGCGAGCGGCTTTTGGCCGAATTCGCAAATCTCTGCACTAAATCAACATGTGGAGCTAATATTTACTAGTGATCTTTCTACTTGTCTAGGTTCTTTTTAACAATTCATAAGAACATGATAGTAGAATATTTCATAAGCAACTTACCATCGCCGACAGTCATCCCTGCACAATACATGTTAGTACAATTTGCATAACGAATAATTCATATTTCATTCTTGCAGATATTGAAGTTTGTTGTTCGGGTCATGCAGGTGGCCTATTCTACATGTTGGTCCATGGGGTATTCCCATGATTAGCCGCTGTGACTCTCCGGTTCAACTCGTCGCTAAGGACTCAGATATCGACTCTCATTTTCACATGGAGGCCCTAATCTCTCCTAGGCCGAGCGGTTCCAGGTGCCCCCAGATACCACGCGAGAGACAAATATTTTCTTGTTAACAAGTCTTCCGAGACCATATGCATGCTCTAGCAGTTCTATCAGATGAGACAGATTTGGACTTATGCGAGATATACGACACGTTTATTTCATGCCTTCTTGTTTAACTCAACACGTACAAGTTCGTCTGTACATGTCTACATTTTCAAGCATACTTAGTAACCGAACAGATGATTCATTCATTCTTATGGAGCAGATAGAGTAGCAATACATAATCTTGCATTTGTTTCAATTCAATTATCTTCTTTTATCTTTTGTTGTTGTGGTATCGCTGATCATAGGGACGAGGCAGCAGAGTTGACTAGAGATCATTTTTATTAGGCGTACAGATCAATGTTTGTTCGGTTGAAGCAACTAACCGAGATGAAACTATCTTGAGAGAAGGAGGGACTTCACGCGCCGTTCACGAACAGTTCACGCATTCTACATTGGCACCAACAGTTGATTAGCATACTTCGGTCTCTTTCTCTCAAGATTCGGAATGAATGCAAAATGCGATGAAAGCGAACAATGAAAACCAATCATCGAAAACCAACACGAAAACGCATTCATCAAAACCAAGCAGCGAAAGAAAACATCCAACAAAACTCTTGGATTCATTTCAATAGAAGCCAATCCATCAATTGGAAAGGTTCAGTGCATTTCATCCGTGATCAATCGATACCGGCAAAGGTTTTCCCAAATACTCAGTTCAAAACTGAGTCAACAAGTCGTAGGTATTACATAGTGGACCACGAGGAGCGGGGCACTACACATGTGGGGCCACCCAACTGTTTAGTTACCATCAGAAAACTAACGCAAAGTTTAATTGCTTGATTAAGCTTTTCTTTGTCTCCACTCCAAAAGGAAAGCTGATTCCGTTGATTGCATGAATGAAATTGAAAAAAAAAGATTTTTTTTTTCTTCCAAATGGCTGGTTGGCAAAAAAGATCCTGTAATTTGGGCTTGCATGAAGGATGACCTGTTATTGTTTATAAGGGAGAGTAATTTAAGTTGAGTTTCAAATATTTGAGAGCATGCGACAAATTGTGTTCAGATATGCAGTAAAACTAATATACAATCCATATTGAGAAATTTATGACAGGTTTGGTTTGTTGGAGCGATGTGAAAAGTGAATAAGATGTATGGTCATGTGATAGTCTTTGACAAAAGGAGATGCCATTCGCCACATGGGCTCCATTTTTATATAAAGCGTCAGAAGATAGAGGAAATTTAAAGACTTCTTTCAAATTGGCAAGACAATATTCAAATTATTACATTTCTGGCATTCCAACCAGATTAATGAGACCTAGTAGTAAAATGGATTATGCTATCCTGAATAAATGGCTGAAGTCACCATGTTATTGCAGTAACATCTATTTTTTACTATTTGCTGTTAGTTTCTTCCATTTATATTGAAGCTCACATATTCTCCATTACTGTGAATATCATATTGTCATTCTGCTATTTGTGTGTACTTATAATCTAGGTACCCTGGATACAAGTGAGCAAGTCAAGACCATTATTCTTGACAGTTACACCAGTATCTTTTGCTATTGCGATTGGATTGGGAATGTATGTTCTTCACAACTTAGCTTTCTTCTCACTTGATTAAAACCTTGCAGCTTTATTAGATAATGTACGATCATTACCTCAAGGTGTGTAATGGGCCGGACTGGGCCGGCCCGCAATTTGACCGGGTTCGGGCCGGTCCGGGCGGGAAAAATTTAAGAAAACTTTATTAATTTGGAAATAAAACTTTGAGAAGGAAAAATTGGAAAAATTTATTAATGTCATTATAATTTGAATATGCTATAACATTAACTAACAAAAAAATTGAAAGTTGAAAGTTGATATTTTATTTTTATAAATTTTGTAATAAAATTTACAAGTATTTTTTTTTCCCGTCGTTCGTCGTCCGTTTTTCTTCCAAGTTTATTGCTTATTTCCTCCTCTAGTAGCGTCCTCTAAAGTAAGAGAATTAAAGTCCAGCTGACTGATGTCGGCACTTTCATCTCTTGAGTTTTGAGTTTGTTTTTTCGCACGAACCTAATCTTGAAAGCAGATGTAGGCTTCCAAAATATATGGTAGCATCTTGTTCTTTTTTTTGCTTAGCATCATTGAACCTGCACTAAAACAAGATTCCGATGCTACCATGGACACCGGACCATTAATATATCACGTGTAATGTCCCGTCTCGCTCAGTTCAATCGGAGGAATGAAAACGCCAACGGCGTTTGAACTTAGCCATGCAACGGCTCGTTCGAAGTCCTGTTCGGTCGAGACAACTCCTCGCTCAGGTGGGTGGCTTCGGTGAACTTGCTTCAGCTTGGCCTTCACACTAATAAAACGAAAGTTTTCAACTGCACAAGTAGGCTTGATAATAAAAGAGACGAATCCACATAGCTAAGGAAATAATTCCAAGTTGGGTCAGATGGAGGTAGAATATGTAAAGGTCCCACGATGGCTTAGAATCGTTGCACGGCGTGCTTTCAAAATGACATTCGGTCCTTCATCCCGTGGCTTGGGAGAAGGAAAGTTGGTCTAAGTTGCCACAAAGCTATGAAATTAGTCCAAGTCATAGGCGTCGCACGTATAAATGCTTGATAAAACATGCACAGTCCCGTCGTCCAATGCTTGGCGTAGCAAAAGTGTCCCACAAGTCTCAATGCACTCTTCTACGGTGCAAGGCTTGGCATAGTCTTTGCTCGTCCCGCGGGTTAAGTTGTTGCACGATTGAGTTAGGCAAGAGTTTTGCTGGGCTATCGAAGTCATATCAAGTACTATCCCATGTTTTCTGCGGTTGTCAAAGTCATATAGTCCCACGATCTCAAGGCTCGTCATATAAAGTATGACTTGGGCAGTAGTGCCGCATAGAACACAAGTTGATTTAAGGCACGAGCCACGGTTGGTTCAAGGATAAGTATGCCACGGTCTATGGAACACGTTTTGTTCAAGTTAAGTTGGAAGGCTATGCAGTAGCCGTTCCCTGGGTTTCAAAAGAATGAAAAAGTTCACGTGGCCGTTTGTCGTCGAGACCGGTCCCGTGGCTTGGGAGTATCTCAGGAAATATGGAAAGCATGATCATGAATAAAGAAGAACATGATTTGAGTCATATGGTGAGTTAGGCAGGCACCATTGCATGGTCATGGACAACTTGTGCACAAGGTGTAGTTCCTCGAACGGTTGCGAGCAATGAATCGGCCCGGGAGGAATGAGTTATAGCAAGCGCCAGCCATGAATCGGCGTGCGCCAGCAATAAATCGGCGTGGGTGATTCAGGAACTTTTGCATAGGGCTCGCTACCCGTGCGCAAAAGGGTCACCGTCTAACCCAGCTATAGTCCAATATAGCTTGACATTGCTAGTGACATTTCATATAGATGAGTCAGTGTGCTAAGCAGCAATTCGCATGCACGGTATCGGTCGAATCAAAGAAAGTACAAGCACGGTATGAATTGGTTTAAGAAGGTGTGCACGGTTGCAACACCATTATGGAGCCTAAGATTTGGCTATAGCAAGGACACATGCTTCGGCACTAATGTGACGTCATGTTTGAGTCGTCAACACAAGTTCCACAAGTTGGAATTGAGTCGAGAATGGTCTAGAGTCACATCGATAAGTTACCGGTGCGAGGCACAGTGATGGTTTAGAGACACAATAGGCAAAGAGTCTGTCCTAAAATCGATCCTAAGGCAAGAATAGAAAGTCAATCATAAAGGAATTTTATTGCACAAAGTAAATGAACGTATTGATTTTGTATGGGTGGGCGAGGAGCTCACTCCACCAGTACGGTTGTGTACTGACACCCACACAGTTTGCATGTGCAGGTTACAAGTACATGCTCATCGAGGCAGAGCTCGCTTGGACGTGCTGAGGCATGGAGTTTCTTGGCGTTTTGAGGTATGCGGCCACGACATAATGTATGGACATCGCCTTCTGAAGCCTCTGCAAGTTGAAGCCTTGAACATTTGTATTGAGAGAAGAGAGAGAGCTGAGGGACTTGTAAAATGAGAGAAAAGTGAGCACGAGCGACTTGTAATTTTGGCTATGCGTCTTGTAATCTCGTATTTATTATCAATAAAAGGACTGAGTTTGTTTATATACTCATGTTGCCTTCGTTATTTAACTTTTCTGCTTGGGACTTCTGTGCGACGATCCCGTTGCAAGCTGTTGTAATCGGCCGTTATGAAATCCGCCTTGCACGAGCGCATTCTAGGCTCGTGCGGGCGAGGACGATCGGTCCTACGGGATCGGAACGTGACATCACGTGCTATAGAAAAAAGTATATGACAAGCTTTTTTGCCTTTTCCGCCATTCTAAAATTGAAAAATACGATGCAGATTCATATTCATCTTTTTTATAAGAATTGAAATATAAGGACAATTCTTGAGTTAGTAAGGAATATTGTTTTTGTTTCTTCCTTTGCAGTACACTTTTAGCATGAGATAGTTTAGACATAAAATCGAGCTGCTACTACTACCTTGAACGATTGTATCGTGTCGGCTCGATACAATTTTTTCTTCATATAAAGTAACTAAAGAATCTAAAACATCTTTAATTTCTAATTTTAAGGTACCTACACCAACATTTATATTGTCATTAAAATCGTCTAACAATATAAATATACCATCTAATTTAATCTTAGGATCAAAAATCGAAGCCAAACAATATAAATAAGGTATATCACCCCAATATTTTAGAAATTTTGTTTCCATTTTGGAAACAACATAATCAAAACCCGAAAACGTTCTATATTTAAAAAATAATGAGACATATTAATAATTTCTGTTAAAGCTAAATGAGAAGTTGGATGATAGATAAACTCAAGATAAAATATATGTAGCATTGTAAAATAATTCTAAAAATTCATAAATAGAATTGGCAATTAACCAATAATTTTGAGTTCATAATCAAACAAAACTTGGATTAACATTACAATAATGTGGAATAACATATTTAAATTTAATAAAAGATTTCAACATTAAATAAGTAGAGTTCCATCTATGTGGTTCATTCTTAACAAATCTCCTAAAAGTTATACCATATTGTGCACATTAAGTTTTAAAAGCTTATTGTCCACTTGTAGAAGTGTTCAAACTTTGTAAACATAATCTAACATTTTCTAAATTTGCTTGAAAGAATTAAAGGCATTTTTGTACAATTAAATTAATGATATGACAAACACTTCTTACATGAAAAAATCGTGCTTCTACTATAGGCAAAAATTGTAATTTTAGAATATTAGTACAAGAAGTGTTATACTTGCATTATCAAAAGAAATTGAATTTTTTTTATTGTGAATAACATATTCACGTAAAAATTGCATTATAGTACCACCAATACAGAGTCGGTATGTGAAAATTCTAAAGGTCGCAGACAAATAATACGTTTTTGCAACATCCATTTTCGTATACAAATATAAGCATAATTTTGTTTAGGAGTCCATTTATCAAAAGTTTGATCATATTTACTAACATTTACAAAACTTTCTTTTAAAGTTGCTATTTCTTTTTGAAATATTTTGATAGCCTCTGCTCTAGTACTAGATCTAGAAACTTTAGTAGCACAAGGATAAGAATAGTACTTGCATAATCATAATACCAAGGATTAAAGTATCGGCCGATACCGATACGTATCGGCCTTATCGGATCGGATCTGGCAGTAACCGATCCGATATTGAAAGAAAAAAATCGATATCGGCCAAGATCCCATTTTAACTTATGGTTTCGGTTCGTATCGGCCGATACGAACCCGATACGAGCCGATACGAAGTAAACAGAGAGTAAAGGTGGAGAATCGAACCTCTGACAAACAAAAGCTTGACAGTGACGATGTCAAATCCCACAGAAACATCAATAATGTAAACTTGTTGCAGTTGTATAAAAAAATCTATATATAGAACCAAAGTTTCCCCCAAAATATCACCATTCACAAAGAAAAGTCAGAGATTAGAGAGAGATCGGGAAGAAAACTTACCTAATTTTCAGGTAAGGAACTCTCTTCTTCGACCACAACCGTGCCGCCGCCGCCGCCGCCGCCGTCGACTGGAACCCCTCTTCTTCGACTGCCGTAGCCGCCACCGCCGACGCTTGTGCTGGAGAGGGAGGCGGAGCGGAGTGGTGGAGGGGAGGCGGAGCCGAGTGGTGGAGGGGGAGGCGGAGGCACGGAGAGGGGGAGGGGGGAGAAACATTTCGGCTGAAATGTTCTCTCCCCTCTATCATATTATATATATAGGGTTGAAGTTAGGGTTTTCTGTTAAAAAGAAATTGCTGCTGGTCGAGTTCGAACTCGTGATCAGAGAGGAACACAAGTCACACAACAACCCAAATGTCTTTGTCCTCCCGCTAACCACAGAAGCCCATTAATTCCATTGTTTACAAGTTGCATCAATATATATATATTTTTTCCTTAAAACCAAAGCCGGTGGACGACTCCACCCGACCTTGGCCCGGCGGCCGTGGCCACCGCTACCCAGCTACCGCCACCCAACCACCTCTGTGGGAGGGAGGGCTCGAACCCGGCCCTCACCCCCAGTGCACGGTGGTGTTACCAGTACACCACGACTCGATGTGCGTATATATATATATATATATAGGAAAATTCTACAATACATCCCATGAAAAAAGTTGTATCGATACATCCCAAATCTGAACCATTGGATGTTGATCCAATGGTTCGGATTGAGATCAAAAGTCAAAATCAGCATTAATGCTGATTCAGATTAATAGAGTAGGGAACATCATTTAATGCTGATTTTGACTTTTGACCTCAATCCGAACCATTGGATCAACATCCAATGGTTCAGATTTTGGATGTATCGATACAAATTTTTTCATGTAATGTATTGTAGAAGGACCCATATATATATATATATATATATATATATATATATATATATATATGGAGCGGATCAAAAGCCCCCCTTAGAAAATGTAATGTCCCGCTCCGCACGGCGCATTACGCTGAAGCGTTGACTCAAAGAGTCGCGTAGTCGCGTTGACTGAATCAAATGTATCGATGCAAATCGATACAAGAGTTACGTTGTCCCGAGCAACGCATCGAATTAAGTCGATGCGAAGAGTTGCCTTGTCCCAAAGAATGCATCGAGTGAATCGATGCGAAGCGCCGCGTTGCCCCGAAGGATGAGTGCGTTGAATCGGCTCGAAGATTCTAAGAAATCGAATCGACCAAGGCGCAAGTCCGAATCGATGCAAATATTGATTTTAGTTGTTTTCGCGTGCAGGTTATACGTTGACGCGAAAATATTAGAGGTCGATCTTTTGCCATATTTAGTAAGGGGTCCGCGAAATCAAATCGACGCCTTGCGACGGACTGAGACTTGGGCACGGTAAGCCAAATCGGACGTATAATTCAATAAGCACGAAGTGCTCGAATGGCTAAGTCAGGAGAGTGGCCGTGCAACGAAGTTATGAAATCGAGCCGCATCGGCTCGGCAAAACGACAAAGGCGTATCGACTCAAGGTGGGAGGATTGACTCTTCTTTTTACTCCTTCATGCGATAAGTCAAATATATCATTGTATGCTAAAAGTTAACCTATCGACGCCACGGACGTGGTCCGATCGGAAGTAAATCATAGTGTGAGTCGAACACTAAGTTAGAACAATTGAAATGAAACGTGCATCATATGCACGAGTCGCTATGGAACATCGGATATCGCAAAGGCAAGTGCCTCGGTGCGCAAGCCGCAAGAACATGGGATAACTGTACTCGGCGAGTGCCTTAGTGCACGAACCATACAGTGCCTTCGCGTACGAGTTAGAAAGGCTAGAACATTGAAAGACAATAGGCGAGCGCCCTAGCGCGCAAGCCACGGACATTGAATACTAAGTCATAGAACATGGAAATACGGTCGAAACGTGCCTTCGTGCACGAGATCATAAAAAGATGGCTTCGTTGCGAAAGAATACAGTTGTGGCATGAATGTGGCGGAACTGTCGGATATGACATAATGCCTTGAAAGGTGTTCGAGACCTTCGGGTCGTTCGGTTGACGAACATTGAGTTGAGGCATGATGCCATCGAACGTTGAAACGAAGTATGAAATGTAAGAACATAGAAAGTTGATTGGAAGGAATACGAGATGATAAAGTCTGAGTCTCGGACTCAAGACTATGTTTGGTTGTTTGAATTTGATTGCTTGAATAATAAGGGCGTTCCATGGTCGAATGGAATGGACGAGAGATTAAATGTGATAATTTCCCGGCACGGGTGTTTCCCCCAAACGGTTAAATGCCGGAGCGCCCTGGAACCGCTTGGCCTAGGAGGGAAATGAATAATCTTTGTAGGCGCACATCCTTAGGACGAGTAGCACTCGCTTATAGATGGGGAAAAGCCGCAAATGATGGTATGCAATGGGAACGTTTCGGTTGTTGGGACCGCAACCCACCCGTTAAACGCCGGACAGCCCGACCAAATTTGAGTAAAGAAGGAGAGAAAAGAAAGTAAGGAACTCCTTTAGTCCATTCCGGCGCGGATACGCCAAGACCTTCATATAGCTAAGGAACGATGGGTTGAAAGTGTAGGCACATACGTGTCCCGCACACATAGATCCTGCTTAGAGATGCACTTATAACATGACAAAGAAGGAATGGGGCGCATTCACCTTGCGTCGGTGCAAGGGCGAGTACGTCGACTTGGTAAGAAGTCGCGCCACGAAACAAACACGAGATTCCTTGCCTGCTTGCCTATTTCAATTCAAATAACATGCTTGCCATGCTAATATGCTTTACGCTTTCGAATATGCCATGAAATTGACCCTAAGGAGAACATAGCAAGATTATAAGCTAAGTTGCATGATTCAACATAAATACTACAATATCAGTTTGGAAAGAAGATCTTTGCATCAGTACATGCGAGGACGAACGTACTGATCCCCCACCAGCTTTATGCAGGGTGCAGGAAATGGATGGCTCGCAGCGAAGCGTTGCTTGAACGCGTTGAGGCTTGGAATGCCGAAGCGTATTGAAGCGTGCGATCGCATTGACGTTCGGACTATGCAACATGATTGATGCGACCGAGATATAGAAGGCATGATGTATGGAACGGTGAAATCCTTTGTGGGCAAGAGAGAACCTGAGTGTTGTAGCCAATATGGCATATATTGTTAGGCTATCGAAAGCCTTTGTAATCTCAGTTTCGGATATCAGTAAAGAGAATTGTTTCGTATACTCTGTTTTCCTTTCGTTGTTAATATCGAATCAAAAGATAACCATTTGAGAACTTGTCATCTTACCTTGCACGAGCGCAACTCCAGGCTCGTGCGACATCACGCCCCCTGCGAGGACGATGATTCGGGTGATTCCGGGTCGAGACGTGACAGATTGGTATCAGAGCTCTAGGCTCAATTTCCTCTGGACGCTCGCTTCATTACAATTCTAAAAAGTCGTCCACCACCACTTGAAATCACTCTTGACTCTACTCGATGCCGCACTGGATGTTCCATACAATAAGTCTAATACAAATCGTGTAATTTTGCCGCATGTGTTTTGGAAATTACATGATGTTTGCTAAGAAAGTCGCGAAGGGTATATTGCATTGAATGCAACGAACCGTAAAAATGTTAGTTGCTGCAAGTGCAACAAATTGTGAAATACGATTTGAGATGTCGTTGCAATGTAACGTGTTGAATGAGAAATAAAATGATGCACGAAGTGCAACGAGTTAATTGTGAATATGCGTTAAAATGAAAGTGATAAGCCAATACCGAATGTGTTGAACGGATTTGGGCATTGACTTTGAAAGTCGGGAATAAATCGTTGCACGATGTGCAATGCGTGTTGGAAGTAAAATTATTGCACGTGGTGCAACGCATATCAAATTAATCGTTGCACGGAGTGCAAAGGAGATTGGAAATAAACCGTTGCTCGAGATGCAATGTAAAGGAACTAAAATCATAAGTCGATAGAACGAATCGTTCGGTGGCACACCAAACTTATGTTGGCAAACGAGAACATTGACCGAGTTGTGTCGGATTTTGATAGAATCAAAGTTACGGTTGTGATCAGGCACGATCACTGCGGAAATCGTGAGTCGGAAGAGAGTGTTGGTTTATTAAAGTATAATGCGAGGGAAATGGCTTGATTTCCGAGTGGTATATGCCATACCACGTATGCGATGAATGACTCGATTCTGAGTGGTATATGGTATACCACTTGTGCGACGAATTGCATCGACGCGTTGTGAGAATTGCGGAAGATTTGTCCGCAACAGACGGGAGAGTACCGAGACTCGATTGGAAATTTGTATGACTGTATGTTGATGCAAGTGTTCTTCGAAAAATCGGTTGGGACGATAAGGCGAGACTCGTATCAATGAACGATACATCGGACCGAAATTATAAGTCGGTCGGACGACCGAGACTAGCGGAACGATTTTGCCTTGAAGCAATAATCGGATCGACGGGAAAGGAAAACTCGAACTTACAAATCGAATCGCACGACTTGCGATCTCGATAGAAATGTTGGGTGAGGCGAATCGAATCACACAACTTGCGATCTCGATAGAAATGTTGGGCGAGACGAATCGAATCGCGCGACTTGCGATCTCGATAGAAATGTTGGGCGATGCGAATTATGATCGGATCGCACGACTTGCGACTTCGGTAAGAAAGTTGGTTGACGCGAGAATTAGTGCCTAAGAGATAGTTGGTTACGTTACGGTGACACTCATTTGAGTACGACTGAAAAACACGCGAAACTTAGAGGGCGAGATCGTGTGACTTGAGGGTTCGATGTTGGATAATCGGTAACTCAGTTATGCGATTAAAGTATAGCGGGATGCGGCGAATCCGAAAACGAGTTGATGCGTATGGAAAAGTTCGTTGCGAACTTGGACGTATGCAAGGCAAGTTGTCGACGTTGAAACGGATTTCAAAGTTGACCCTTACGCTATCGAAATTGATACGACGTATCGAGATCGATACGTAAGGAAACGTAAGCATGATGTGGAAATACAAAATGGAGTGCGCCTCGCGCTATCAAAGTTTTGTAAATAACAATACGAGAATGAAACGAACTGGTTGATCATGAACCTTGTGATTAATCAAGACGAGCCTATAAGTCATCGACGATTGTTTGATGCGTATAGCATCTCGTGTGTCGACCCGCGAATAAGATAGACTCGAACTCGATACGAGTAGATGTTTTGTAAATTGCGAAATCATCGACGGTAGTGCATGACTTGACTCAGAGGATAATTGCGCATCAGTTGCGCCGATAGAAATGGTTTTGTCCGAAATTGGGTAGTCGCATAGAATCGTCGGAACGTGATTTGGCTTCGAAATAAAATATAGCATGGTTCGTAGTAAACTGTCCTTTGGTGATGATCCACAGTTATCGAGCGTAGCTTCGGGGCAGCTGACCCTAGAAGACTTGACCGCCAAATCAAATTGAATGTTGCAGACCTGTAAGATGACCCATGCGATATCGCATATGAGATTGTATCGATAACAAATATAACATGGTGCATGTTGACGCTAAGTCTAGGCGATCGAAAATTGTTGGAACACCTTTCGATTGAGAATGATATAGTTAGATTTGAGTATTCGTCGGATGAATAAATGGTTATGTTGGTCGATGATCAAACTAGAAATTCACCAACGAACTTGGTGATTCGGATAGGCGATTGCGAGAATCGTGCTATGCACGAGAGAGAACGATAAGAGAATGACTTACGAGTTATGTCGTTAGAAGTGATTCACCTTGCAATTGAGCTTGCGTGAATCGAACTATATTCGCTGTTGCGAGACGGATAAGTCGGGAATTTGGCTAGTGAATTTCCTACTCGATAGAAATCGAACGTAAGACGTGTCGTAAAGACTTCCATGTTAAGGCGATCGTTGCCTTGAGCACCGTCGCCTCGATATAAACTGTTGTGTCGGATAGATTGTGGCCTTTGTGCAATGTCAATTTGAGTTGCGTCTGGAGAAGTTAAGCATGGTGTCTAGGTAAGTAACCTAGCGGGCGTAGTCCCGAATGTTGGTAAGGAAATCGTATCAAGATAAGTTGCATAGCCAGACTTCGAAAATAGTTGGGTGGCGACTTCGAACGCAAGGCGTTGCGAAGGATCGTTGTGATTGGATGCACCACGGCTTGACGCAACGCTTAGAGTTGATAGTCCATACGAAACATACGAAACGAGAAATGCGATTTTGAATCGCGTCGCGTGCAGTGACTCTATTGAATGAATCACGTATGTATCGAATATACGTATGCGATAAAATTTCGAGAACAGTTGCTAAAGATAAGTCCGATCGAGAGTACGAGATGGCAAGCATATGATTGAAATTTACCTGTTAGCTTTGTTCCAATTTGCTACCACTAGATTTGGTCAAAATACATATATCTTCGGGACGCCTTGAATATAGGTACCGGATCCAAATCGAGTTGTATACAAATTCAAATCGAGCTGTAGGAAAGACTTTGAAATGTTAGTGAAAAGCTTGCAAGATAGTGTGAAACTGAACAATATTGGTGGGACGAGATCGTGAAACGATCTATAAAACACTTAGTCGGAGTGTTGGTTTTGGTTCGAGGACGAACCTTGTTTTGGGTGGTATATTCTATAATGCCCCGCTCCGCACGGCGCATTACGCTGAAGCGTTGACTCAAAGAGTTGCGTAGTCGCGTTGACCGAATCAAATGTATCGATGCAAATCGATACAAGAGTTACGTTGTCCCGAGCAACGCATCGAATTAAGTCGATGCGAAGAGTTGCCTTGTCCCAAAGAATGCATCGAGTGAATCGATGCGAAGCGTCGCGTTGCCCCGAAGGATGAGTGCGTTGAATCGGCTCGAAGATTCTAAGAAATCGAATCGACCAAGGCGCAAGTCCGAATCGATGCAAGTATTGATTTTAGTTGTTTTCGTGTGTAGGTTATACGTTGACGCGAAAATATTAGAGGTTGATCTTTTGCCATATTTAGTAAGGGGTCCGCGAAATCAAATCGACGCCTTGCGACAGACTGAGACTTGGGCACGGTAAGCCAAATCGGACGTATAATTCAATAAGCACGAAGTGCTCGAATAGCTAAGTCAAGAGAGTGGCCGTGCAACGAAGTTATGAAATCGAGCCGCATTGGCTCGGCAAAACGACAAAGGCGTATCGACTCAAGGTGGGAGGATTGACTCTTCTTTTTACTCTTTCATGCGATAAGTCAAATATATCATTGTATGCTAAAAGTTAACCTATCGACGCCACGGGCGTGGTCCGATCGGAAGTAAATCGTAGTGTGAGTCGAACACTAAGTTAGAACAATTGAAATGAAACGTGCATCATATGCACGAGTCACTATGGAACATCAGATATCGCAAAGGCGAGTGCCTCGGTGCGCAAGCCGCAAGAACATAGGATAACTGTACTCGGCGAGTGCCTTAGTGCACGAACCATACCGTGCCTTCGCGCACGAGTTAGAAAGGCTAGAACATTGAAAGACAATAGGCGAGCGCCCTAGCGCGCAAGCCACCGACATTGAATACTAAGTCATAGAACATGGAAATACAGTCGAAACGTGCCTTCGTGCACGAGATCATAAAAAGATGGCTTCGTTGCGAAAGAATACATTTGTGGCATGAATGTGGCGGAACTGTCGGATATGACATAATGTCTCGAAAGGTGTTCGAGACCTTTGGGTCGTTCGGTTGACGAACATTGAGTTGAGGCATGATGCCATCGAACGTTGAAACGAAGTATGAAATGTAAGAACATAGAAAGTTAATTGCAGGTGAGAAAAAACTTATACTGGACTCCATGTGTAGCACATTGTATAGATCTATTGTTGAAAGATATAGCTAATGATCCAAGTATTAAACTACTAATACAGAAGTCTCAAGATCTGACTTGTTTCATATATAATCATGGTTGGGCTCTTAGCATCATGAGAACCGAGACTCAGAATGGAGAATTGGTTAGACCAGCCATCAATATGTTCGCTACCAATTTTCTTGCTTTAGATTTCATCCTTAAACATCAGGCTGATTTAAAAAGGACGACAAATACAAGGGGTTGGACCGAGAACTACATGAAACTCAATCGCAAAGATAGAGAAAAGACAAATGTAGTTGTCAGTTTAATCGACAGTCAAACTTACTGGAGGGATATTGCAGGGGTTACTGCAATATTTGGACCTATAATAAAAGTTTTAAGGATGGTTGATAGTGATGATAAAGCTGAGATGTGCCATCTTTATGTGGCTATGGACAGAGCTAAATTCATGATAAAAAAGAATGTTGGTAAAGGGTACAAGAAGTGGTGGACAATGATTGATAAAAGATGGGATAATCAACTACATCAAGATATCCATGCAGCTGGTAAGTACTCTAAAAATTGAATACCATTCAAAATATATTTTATAATGATTATAGGGATTTAAACTAGTTATTTATTCAATTTTGCAGGTTATTTCTTGAATCCCAAATACCAATATGCTAATGATGTTGTAAACGACGATGATGTACTAAATGGCTTCCACTGTCGTTAATAGAATAGTAAATGACAATGAAACACGCCTCAATATAAACAGAGAGGTAACTATTGTTTGATATTGAATTTTTCATCTTTAAATTTAATGTCATAACTTGTGTAATATCATTTTGTAGGCGGAAAGATTCAGATTGAGAACTGGTCCATTCTGTTCAAATCAATTTCAAAATGCTGTAAATAGATGTCTCCCCGGTAGTAATAGTTAATGCTTCAAAATATTTATTAGTTAAAGTTAAATATTTACAGAAACTAACATATTTTATTACTTTTGTAGCTGAGTGGTGGTCCATACATGTTAGGGAGGATGCTCCAAATTTGACTCGATTAGCTGTGCGCATCCTAAGTCAAACGGTGTCTTCCTCCAATTGTGAAAGGAATTGGACAACATTTTCTCTCATCCATACTCGTCCCGCAATAGACTTACATTGGCGAAACTAAAAAAATTGGTTTTTGTCCATTATAATATGAGATTGAGGGTTCGAAATATAGAAATATCAGGGGATAATCAAAATATTATAGATTTAGATGAGATATTTCATGATCAAGATCCACGCACAGCTTGGATTAGAGAAAGAGAAGCACCACTCTTGGATGGTAGAGAAAATGAATGGTTAGATGATAACTTAGATATCGATCCACAATATACTGTCGAAAATGCTCGAAGGCCTGAAAAAAGAAAGAAAACACCAAATATACCATCTCGACAGGTCGACAGCGATAAGACGACAGTACTGATAGTGGAGGAAATGGAGCTACACTCGCGACTGGTGCTTACCAGTCACATGAATATAAAAATCCTGGAGACCAGTCACATGAATACTCTGGAGACTGGTCAAGTGATCATCAATCTAGAGAGCACCATATGGATGATGTATATGCTGGAGGATCTAGCTATCATAATGTACCTTCTCCATCAGACAATTACGATAATACATATGATAGTTCATTCACAAGTTATTATCTATACTATACTCCAGAGGCAGAACAACATTCTACATTTGATGGTCTCATGACAAGTTTTTTTTTCATAATACAGATATCAATCTCTACTATCCTTATAGCCAACAACCATATCGGGACGATTTCGATAATTACGAACCATTTTCCTGATATATTTGTATTCATTTTTTTATTCATTTTTTGTGTTCATTTTTGTATTTGTACGCTTTACGTACTTCATAGTTCATACCTATTGTAAAAGATTTTTATTCATGAAATTTGCCAGAGTTCTAATGAATTTTTCTGACCAAGTGTTTTTTGTTGTAATTTTAAATTTAAAGTAAATCATGTAGCTAATTTTATTTTCGTATATTTTGAATCAAAATAATTGGATCATGGATCATATTGTAACACTTTGTAACTATGCATAAAACTAAAATTCTAGATATAAATAATTTTTTATTTACAGAAATTTTAAAAAAAGGTCTGAACAAATATAATTATATAATAATGGGTCTTGTGACTTTTGTCTCGTCCAGCCATTTGCATTGCTTCTAAAGTTCTAATCTCTTGTGTCTTCCTTTATGCTCCTTAATTCGTCAAAATTTAAACCAGTAATAAAACAATACAAGATTCAATTAGTACGAATTAATGACATAGTAAAATTGAAACTAAAAACATGTAAATGAAGAAAACTTGTAATCTTGTATATCGCAGGTAAACCAATCAGAAAGGATGACTATTATTTTTATTTAATTATAGTAAAAAACTTACAAAATGATTAAATAATGCATAAATATGTAAATTTTTTTTTAATAATTATTTAATATTGCCGATACAACCGATACCAAAAAATTCGATACTCTGATCCGATACCGCCGATACTTTCGATACCGATACTCATATAAAATGTCCGATACCGATACCGATATTTTGAACCTTACATAATACTAATCACTCTCACCGAATGTAAAAAAGGTTGTTCATCACAAATAATATATTTTGTTAACTTAGATTTGTTACGAGTATCAAAATAAGTAAAGTTTGTCTAGCATGCAATGTGTTCTTGCAATAACAACTTTTATAGTGTCTTCTTAAAGTGCCAGTACCATCATTTTTTTCATTTATAAATTTGCATGCATTTTTTGAATTGTGCAGCTTTAGCTATTAGTTTTTGATCTTTTGAATATAAAACTGTTTGGCCCTCATTATCGGTGACATTTTTTCATAATAATTCTGTAGAAAATATTCTGTTACTGTGTAACAGAATTCAGTTCCTAAACTTAGGAACTGTTTTCTGTCACAGAATTATGTTCCTATTCATAGGAACAGACTTCAACAGTTCCAGATTTGAGGAACAGATTTTCAGTTCATATTTTGTTCATATTTTTATGCAATAAATTGGTGTTTTGTTTTCCTATTTAAAGTGTAAAAACTGAACGTTACAATCAATAAAGTATTTTCAGTTTTCCTTCACAAAACTTACATGGTATCAGAGCCATAAACAACGATGACTGGGGCGAACACATTCTAGACCTCGAATGCTACCTCGACGAGTTCTTCGATGACTACAAGCGGTGTTGATCCTATGACTACTCCATCTTTGCAGATTACTATTCATAAATTGAATGGTAAAAATTATCTGGAGTGGTCACAATCGATTAAACTAGCCACTGATGGTCGCAGAAGATTAGGACATCTGACGGGGGAGACGAGAAGACCGGTTGAAATTGATCCAACCTACAACATATGCCGATCAGAGAATTCTCTCATTATAGCGTGGCTTCTCAACTCAATAGAGCCAGCTATTGGAAAGCCATATCTGTTCATGCCAACTGCGAAGGATGTGTGGGATGCTGTGCGAGAAACCTACTCAGATTTGGAAAATTCTTCTAGTCTTTTAACTGAAATCAAGACTGGCAATCCAAACAAGGAGATAGGGACGTGACAGCCTACTACAACGAGATGCTCACCCTCTGGCAAGAGTTAGACCAATGTTATGATAATGTTTGGAAAAATCCTAATGACTATGCACCATTCAAAAAAAGGGAAGAGAATGACCGAGTGTTCATGTTCCTCGCTGGTGTCAATACAAGTCTTGATGAGGTGAAAGGACGCATACTTGGACGAAAATCTTTACCCTCCATTCGCGAGGTTTTCTCTGAGGTTCGACAAGAAGAGGGGCGAAAGAGGGTGATGATGAACCAAGTGGCTGCCAGCAATGCAGAACCCGAAGGCTCTGCTATGATCTCCCGTGAACCTGATGGCGAAGGGGAGAGGAAGAAGAAGCCGTGGTGTGACTACTGCAAGAAATCATGGCATACTCGAGAAAGCTGATGGAAAATCCATGAAAAACCAGCATATCTGAAGAAGAAAAGTGAAGGCAGAGCATTTCAATCAGGGACTGAAGCTTCTCAAGCACAATCAAGCAACTTAGAGGCGTCTCCATTCACAAGAACAATTAGATCATCTGTACAAACTTTTACAATCTCTACAATTTTCTGCAAACTCCTCTTGTTCCTTAGCCCACTAAGGTAATTCTTTCCAGATCGTCCTTTCTAGTGCTAAAACCGTGTCTCAATGTTCTTGGATAATTGATCTGGAGCAACTGATCACATGACAAGTCGTTCAAAATTATTATTTTTTCCTTTTCCTATAGTCCTTGTGCAGAAAATAAGAAAGTTCAGATTGCAGATGGATCTTTTGCGGCAATAGTCGGAATAGGTTCCATAAAATTGTCACCCTTTCTAATTCTCCATAATGTTCTCCATGTTCCCAATCTTTCCTGCAATTTGTTGTCTATCAGTAAGTTAACAAGTGAACAAAATTGTCGTGTTAATTTTTCTTCTTGATCTTGTGAGTTTCAGGACCTAACATCGGGGAGGACGATTGGCAATGATAAGGAGTGTGGAGGCTTTTATTTTTCCGAAGATGGATTAAATTCAAGTAACTTAGTCTTAAATTCTTGTTTTGAATCCATCTCTCATTCTAGTGATCAAGATATTATATTGTGACATTATAGGTTAGGCCATCCAAATTTTCAGTATTTAAAACGGTTGTTTCCAACTTTATTTCGAAATAAAAATTTATGTTCCTTCCAATGTGAATGTTGTGTGTTAGCAAAACAACAACGATCTGTTTTCCCCCACGACCTTACACCATCAAAACCTTTTTCACTTATATATAGCGATGTGTGGGGTCCTTCAAGGACTCCCACACGTTCTGGAAAAAGATGGTTTGTTACATTCATTGATGATCATTCCAGATTAATTTGGGTATCTGCTGAAAGAAAAATCTGAAGTAGAAGGAATTTTCAAAAAAATTTATACCATGGTACAAACACAATTTTACGAAAAAATACAAAATTTTCGAAGTGATAATGGGAAAGAATATTTTAATAAAATATTAGGGCAATTTTTCTTAGAAAAGGGAATTATTCATCAGAGTTCTTGTAATGAAACCCTTGAAACCCTTCAACAAAATGGTGTTGCTGAGAGAAAAAATAAACACCTCCTCAAGGTAGCACGAGCTTTGCGATTCACTAGAAATGTGTCTAAATATCTTTGGGGAGATGCCATTCTAACAGCCACATATTTGATAAATCGAATGCCTTCTAAAATTCTAATTCTTTTTTTACTCCATTAGTTGTCTTTAAAAACTGTTTTCCTTACCGCACGTATATCAACCAACTTACCGATTAATTTTTTTGGATGTCTTGTGTTTGTTCATGAAAGAAATTGTGGCAAACTAGAACCACGGGCAAGAAAATGTGTGTTTTTGGGGTATGCACCAACTCAAAAAGGTTTTAAGTGTTTTGATCCTGTTTCAAGAAAAATATTTGTAACAATGGATGCTACATTTTTTGAAAACAAATCTTTTTTCAATTCTCATCTTCAGGGGGAGAATGTGTGTGAAGATTCGAGTTTGAATTTAAAAGACTTGCAAAGGGATTTTGTTATGAGTGGAACCGAGACTGATTTGAATGAAGGTTTGATTTTAAATCCTAACGAAAATATGATTGTAAATCAAAATTCAAACCAACCGGATAATTCCGAAACAATTCTGAACCAAAATTCGGAAAAAAAACTAAACAATCCACAATTTCGCCACATAAGATTGATCATTCAAAAAGAAGAGACAACGTGAACATGGACGAGATATTTGGACAAGTTTTTTCTCAAAATTATCCAGGTCAGAGAAATAGAACCGAAACCTCCTTACATGGCCAAGAATCCGAACCACAACAGGTCCAAGACTTACTAGGTACCATACAATTAGATCTATCTGAGTCATCTGATTTGAATATTCCTATTGCTATTCGTAAAGGTGTTAGATCATGTACTCAACACCCTATGTCTCAATTTGTATCCTATAAAAAATTGTCACCATTCTTTTCATCATTTATCACTCAACTATTCCTTGTGGAGATTCCAAAAATTGTACAAGAGGCCTTACAGGTTCCAGAGTGGAAGAGGGCAATTCTTGAGGAGATGGATGCGCTTGAGAAGAACATGACCTGGGAAGTAGTGGATCTGCCTAAAAAAAATCCTTGTTGGGTGCAAGTGGGTATTTACAGTAAAGTATAATTCGGATGGAACTCTTGAGAGATACAAGGCACACCTGGTCGCCAAAGGGTTCACACAGACTTATGGTATTGATTATTTGAAAACATTTGCATCGGTAGCCAAAATCAATACCGTAAGAGTTTTACTATCCTTGGCAACTAATCTAGACTGGCCACTGCAACAATTAGATGTAAAAAATGCTTTCCTCAATGGAGATCTAGAAAAAGAGGTGTACATGGTTCCACCTCCAGGCTTTGAAGAAAAGTTTGGAACTAAAGTGTGTAGATTGAAGAAGTCACTGTACTGTTTAAAACAGTCACCCCGAGCTTGGTTCGAGAGATTCACTAGATCAGTGAAAAGCCAAGGATACGCACAGGCTCAAACAGATTACACCATGTTCATGAAGTTTTCTGAAGATGGGAAGGTAGCAGTCTTAATTGTTTATGTAGATGATGTTATTCTGACAATAGATAACATTGAAGAGATAAACCAACTAAAAAAATCTAGCTAAGGAATTTGAGATTAAGGACTTGGGGCCTTTGAGATATTTCTTGGGTATGGAGGTTGTAAGGTCTAGAAAAGGTATTGTGGTGACACAAAGGAAGTACATACTGGATCTGCTAAACGAAATCGGGATGAGTTGGTGTCGCCCAACAGATACTCCAATTGACCCAAATGTCAAGTTAGGTGAAGTCACGGAAGGAGAACCAGTGGACACTACCAGATATCAAAAACTAGTGGATAAATTAGTCTATTTGTCCCATACACGACCAGACATAGCATTTGCAGTAAGTCTCATCAGCCAGTTCATGCATTCACCTCGAGATGAACACCTAGAGGTAGCATACAGAATATTGCGGTACATAAAAAGTTCACCGGAAAGAAGGTTGTATTTCATGAAGAATGATCAGCGGAGTATTGAAGCTTTTACAGATGCAGATTGGGCCGGTTCAAAAACAGACCGAAAGTCAACTACTGGATATTGTACTTATGTGTAGGGGAACCTAGTGACTTGGAGAAGCAAGAAGCAAAACGTAGTGGCAAGAAGCAGTGCCGAAGTTGAGTACAGAGCTATGACAAATGGAGTCTGTGAGTTACTTTGGATACAACTTGTACTCTCAGAGTTGAGGAGACCTTCAACACCACCAATGAAGTTGTATTGTGATAACAAGGCTGCCATAAGCATTGCTCACAATCCAGTTCAACATGACCGGACTAAGCATATAGAAGTCGACCGACATTTCATTAAAGAAAAACTCGAATCTGAGACCATTTGCATGCCATTTGTTCCATCTTCTCAGCAGACAACAGACATATTCACCGAGGGATTGTTCAAACCGAATTTTGATGCATTAATTAACAAGTTGGGATTGTCAAATATCTACTCACCAACTTGAGGGGGAGCGTAGAAAATATTCTGTTACTGTGTAACAGAATTCAGTTCCTAAACTTAGGAACTGTTTTCTGTCACAGAATTATGTTCCTATTCTTAGGAACAGACTTCAACATTTCCAGATTCCAGATCAGATTTTTAGTTCATATTTTGTTCATATTTTTATGCAATAAGTCGGTGTTTTGTTTTCCTATTTAAAGTGTAAAAACTGAACGTTACAATCAATAAAGTATTTTCATCCTCCACAAAACTTACAAATTCCATAAAACTGGTTTTTTATTTGTAATATTAGTAGCTATACTTCTAACTTCAAGAGGTGATATTTGTGTCGGTGGCATATAATCAGGAATATGATTATTTTCAAACAAATCAGCATAATAAGCAAATTTTTTGTCAGAATCATCTCTATAAGGGTGGTTAGAAGCATCCATATTTTATATTAATTTTTAGAAAAGAAATAAGAGAAGAAAAAATTTCTAAAAAAATAGGAAGGGAGAGGAAAGAAAAATCTCGAATCAGAAAAAGAAAAGAAAAATATTTTGTAATATTAAAATTACATGAAACGTCAACTTGAAGCCTCCAAAATTTTCGCACTAGTTGAAGCCTCAAGAACACCGCACTTTGGACTCAAGAAAGTTGCAGTCAAATATCCATAAAGTTGTTACTTCAATCTTCAGAAATTGCTTTGCTTCTAAATTTTGTGAGAGGAAAGAAATTTTGGTTGTGTTGATTTTCATGATTTATGGACTATTTATAGGATTTTTTTGGGTGCAAAATGACCCCTAATAGCCCTAAAATATAGTAGTTATAAGAATATTTTGGTCGTTTTCAGCAAAATGTTCAAAATAACCCTACAACGACAAAAAAAAGGCTTACCAAAATGGGAGTATTTTGATCAAAATACCCCCAATGGATATATGGAGAAAAAATGGGGTCAGACCGGGTCGGGAGCGGTCCAACCGGGTCGGTGACCAGGACGGCCTGACCGGGCTTTCCGGGCTAAACCGGACTGCACCCGCGAAGAAGCCGGGCCGGGCTGTTGGGTCAAAATGTTGGACCCAACCCGAATGCTAGAGCCATGGCAGAGCCGGGCCGGTCCGTTGACCGGGTCCGGGCCGACCCAGCCCAACGTTGACCGGGCCGCCTGGCCCATTACACACCATGATCAATATCTAGGGACATGTCTCTTTTTTCTTCTGCTATACAAAGCTAATGTAGCATGACCTTATCCTCTTTCGACCATTAAGGAGCGTTCTTCATTGTGTTTACATTCCACTGATTTATGTTGTAGCTACTTGATGCCTTCTTGTTCTTGTTATCGATTATAATCACTTGGGTGTCATAAACTGAACTGTTTTTTAGACAAAGGCTACCTAGAATGAGGACCTTCATGAAACGAGGAACAAAAACAGGTGCAATGTCTGACACTTGGTATGTGAACGGGGAAGGGTGGTGGTAGGCTTCTTCGGAAGGCCTAGGTAGAATGAATAGGTTACTTTGGATGTTGGAACATTTTTCTTGGAACAAACGTATTATATATAGTTTCTTATAAGTCTATCAGCTAACTTATAATTTAAAAATCTTGATACTCCATAAAAAGCAAGTCACAAATATAGGTATGCATCTGAACTTTAGAGACATCTCTTAACTTATTGATGTAAATAAAACATGAGAAGCCTTGGTATATTTATAGGAGCAGGTCATGACATTATCCTTTAGATAGACGATGTGAGGTATACAATAATAACTGACACTCCCTGCAAGCTGTACCAGATATCAATAATTTCCAGTTTTGATAACAATCAAGCAAATAATGGTCGATGCAGTGATTTGGTGAGGATATTTGTCAGCTGGGCTGAAGAAGACATGTGATATATGACACATTCTTTTGTCACTTTCTCTCAAATAAAGTGTCAGTCTATCTCGATGTGCTTACTCCTTTCATAAAAGACTGGATTCTTAGCAATATGGATTGCAATCTTATTCTTACAGTAAATTTGAGAAGAGGAGGTGACTGATCTCTTAGGAGTGAGTTGAGTCAAATCAACTAAGAGACAACATGTGCCATGACTTTATTCGGCCTCAACAGAAAAACGAGCAACTACATTCTTCTTCTTATTCCTCTATGTAATCAAATCGTCTCCCAAGAACAAGATAACCGCTAGTAGAGCGACGATCATAACCTGATTCAGTAAAGTTAACCTCTGAAAAGGCTGTGAGTGCAGTATAGGTCTGTAGAGAAGGTCCTGTCTAGGAGTTTTCTTTATGTAGCGTAGAATTCTTTCAACAATCTGAAGATGAAAGGTTACGTGATTTTTATGTACTGGCTCACCATACTCACAATATAAGCATTGTTTGGATTAGTGGTAGTAAAATAAATTAGTTTTCCAACCATTCGTCTATAACGTCCTGGGTCAGATAGAGATGATAAAGTGCTCAATCTAGATAGTTTGACTGTGGAATCCATGTGTCTGCTGGTCTGCAATATAGGAATCATGGCTCATGAGAAGATCGAACGCATACTCTATAATACCTCAATACCAAGATAGTATCTCAATAGTCCAAGGTCTTTTGTATGAAAATGAGAGTAAGTATTCTTTCACCTTGAAAATATCAACAGAATAATCTCACATGATAATTATCTCATATATATAAATAAGTAAAATGACTTTGTTCTGAGACCTTTGATGTATAAATAAGGATGTACCTTAGCTGCTATGAACAAACCGAGTCTGGTTCAATACTTTACTGAATTTGTCAAACTACGCACGTGGTGACTGCTTCAGACCATACATGGACTTCTCTAGGAGACATACCATAGACTCCCCATGTTGCTCAAAGCCTAGATGTTGTTGCATAAAATAGTCTTCGAAATATTGCCATTGAGGAAGGCATTTTTACGTCCAACTACTAAAGATGCCAATTCTTGAAAACTGTCAAAGATAAAAGAACTCAAACAAAAATCAAGTCAGCAACAGTGAAGAAATGTCAACATAATCTAATCCATATAGTTGGGTAAAGCCCTTAGTTGCTAAACAAATTTTAAGCCGATCACCGAGCCATATGGATTTTCTAATAAATATCCACTTATATCCAACCACCTTTTTACCTAAGGACAAGGGGTACCAAAGTCCAAGTTTGATTAGAGTGTAGTACATTAAGTTCCTTAACCATACTAGCATACCAACCTGGACACTGAAGTGATTCCTGAACAAAGGAAGGAAAGTGATGACAAGCAAAGAAGAAACAAATGTACGATCGGATGGAGTTAAACCGTGATAAAAAATGAAGTTAGAAATATGATGGACAATAATATAAGAACGCTTACCCTTGCGAAGAGCAATAGAAAAAGAGGCCTTTATCGGAAGTCAGTGGAGGTGGAGTAGGAACATAAGGCTGCCTTGTAGTACCTGCAGAAGAATTATGAATGATATTCAAAAAAATAGTAGCATGTGGAGGATTGACCTTGTCCCGATGCTTATAAACTTGGAAAAAGGGAACAGAAGACCCACACCTAGGAGAGGTAGGAGAAATATGTGTATTAAGTTCATGTTCAAAGGAAGGAACAAGAGGAACATGAATCATAGGAACATTCGTATAAATAAGTAGAGAGCAGGCTACCTTAAGAAGGTGTTTGTTCTTACGTTCTGCATTACCATTCTACTGAGTATACAAACATGAAGTCTGATGAAGTATGCCCTGAGTTTAACAGAATGCTTGAAACTCTTTGCTCACGTTCTCCTTAGCATTATCAAAAGCGAAGAACCTTGATGCAAACATCAAATTGATTGGAAATTTTAGTCACAAATATTTGAAAAACAGACACAAGATTGGACCTAGAACGAAGAAGATATAACCATGCTATGTATGAGTGATCATCAATAAAAGTGGTAATATTTACAGAAAATTTCATATGGGGTGAAGAACTCTTAATTTGCGCATAACATAACAATTATGGGGTATTTGTAGTGAACGAGATGTGACACCGAACTAAAAAAAAAAACTTTGCGCCAGGTGCACTGGTGCCAGACTATATATTTTTTTTAAAATGACGCCAATCACACTAGTGCCAAACATAATGCATGCAATAATACATGAAAATGCATGCAACAACAACATTAAATAATGCATTCTAATGCATGCAACAAAAACATGGATGAATAATAATGCATGTTTGCATGCTAATGCATGCAATAGGCATTAAATAACAACATTGAACAATGCATTTTAATGCATGCAACAACAACGTGAATGAATAATAATAATGCATGCTTACATGCTAATACATGCAACATGTATTAAATAATGCATTCAAATGCATGCAAGAATGCTAATGCATGATAATTATGTGGCGTCAATGTGACTAGCGCCATTTTTTTTAAAGTCTAGCGCCAATGTGACCGACGCTAAGTTTTTATGTTTTTTAATTATTTTAATCTGGCGCCAGTGTCACTGGTGCCAAGTTTTTTTTTTTTTTTTAATTCTGGCACCACATCCTGTACATTGTAATACCCCAAAATTGTCTTATCATGCACAAATTAAGCAAAGTTCTTCACCTTATAGGATTTTTTTTGCAATATTTATAACCATGCACGCTCAGAAACTTAAAACCTAAAGGGACCCAAAATCACTATGAACCAAAGCAAAATGTTAGTAATGTCGATTATGATCGGATGAGAAGAGAAGCAATGTTGCTTTCCAAGAATGCATGACCTATAACTAAATTCAGATAATAATAAATTAGGTAATACAATTCATAAGGAAGATACTGAAGGATGCCCAAGTCTTCTATGCTACTGAATGAAAGGAGCAACCACTTACGTACTGGCATATAATCTACGTAGTAAAGACCGTTTTGTTTATGCCCTCCCCCACAATCTATTGCTTCGTCAGAAGGTCATGTATCACAAAGTAATATGAACATTTAGAATTATGTGCAAGTTCACAAATAAATAATAAGTTATGATACAATGATGGAACAATGCGAGAATTTAAAGATGGAGTAAGCGATAAATGCAGTACCAGAAACATGAGTAGACGTACCGTCAGCTATATAAATGAATTCGTAAGGGCTAGAAGCATTATTCGAGAGCCTATTGTGAGACATGGTTCTAGGCTGCCGAAATCAACAACCCACGAATGAAAATGAGAAAGGATAAAGATACCTAATGGACTGAAAATATTGGCAGGAGCTATAGGGGAGAGGAGTCAACGCAACTGCTCCCATTCATCATTGGAAAAGGTCATCTGGCCACTAGGTGAAGGAGGAGCAGTCGTAGGGGCATACGCATGTATGGCAGTAGTTGTATCATCGGGGTAACCATGCTTCTTCCAGCACCAGTCCTCGTGGTGATTGGTTTCCCTACGATAGAAACAATATTGACTACCACGACCGTCGAATCCTTGCCCTCGGTTACCGGACCTCGAGCATATAAAGGAGGATGCTCATAAGGAACACCCTAACATTCGGAGAAAGAATTGGAAATGCCTCGTCTAGATTGAAAGTGACTATCACGGCCCTGACCACGGGTAGCAAGGGTAGTAGACAGGGACTCGGTACATATGGAAGATAGCGTAGGCACACGATAAATCGTTGATAGGACGGTCATAAGAGAGAGAGTTGTGTTGATAGAAAACCAGTGAGCGGACGTCCTCAAAAGTAAATGGTAACCGAGCCAAGAGAAGGATGCCAACAAGGGCCTCTTGTGGATGGCAAGTAACAACAGAATGGAGGAGATTGGTTGAAAGACATTCTATTGTTCAAGGACTCTGAAGAAGGTACCAAAGTCCTGCAAATCTTCTTCAGGTATGATCGTATTGATGGTGTAAAAAGTGTCATAAAATTCTGAAGATTTTCATATGAGTATAAGGACCGAAGATGTGTCCAAATTTTTTGACAGTTTTCAGAGACATAATAAAAATATATTAACAAGCATCCTTTGAGTTGACAAACAAACACTTACCTTGTTGTTATTCTAAAACAAAGAGACATATTAGGGATCCTTGGAGTCTAATGGTGACCTTCAAGTGACGATGGAGGTCTTTGTTGTTTAAAATCTTTTCTACACCATTGGACCATTGGAAGTAATTCTTTTCATGGGAGAGAGATCACAGTGGGTCGTCAATTTGCCTTGAAGTTGACTGGAGTAAAAAAAATCAACATGAACATCTTTATCATCGTCGAAGGCTATAATCAAGGGTGTACAAGATTAACACAACAAAGATTATTGTCTAACTCGCCAAGGGACAAGAGAAAAGATGACAGAGCACCATGTCGAAATAGAGCAACTTCAAACACAAGAGAACCAAGGAGAGACCTCAAGCAAGCACATAACCAAGCCAATAATATATATGGCATCGAGGAACCAAAAAGATCGGGGGTGGGGGGGGGGGGGGGGGGGGAGAGGGAGGTGTCTAGCGAAGCCATTAAGGACTGGAGGGGCTTGAAGAAGTGTTGTAGCTCGTCGTATGCATCGGCTGTAGCCTTGCCGTAGGCTTTGGTAGTAGTCTCGCTGTAAGCAGGTGTCGTAGCCTTTTTGAATGCTGCACTGTTAGCTCTGCGAGAGCCGGTTTGGCTTTAGTTCCTTCGAAGAAGTTAACTCTTTTGTATTCTATTTTATACTTGACCTCGTGGTAGGCTGATCCTTAAGGATTAGCTTCACAAGGGGCTATGTTAGCTTCGTCAGAAGCTGTAGTAGCTTTGCCGAAAGCTAAGAGAGGCACCTGGTTTTCTTGTTCAGCCACAAAAGAGTGGCTATAACCGTAGGTGGGGGTGGCGGTGAAGGGTGGGCAGCAATGGGATTGAAGGGGGCTGGGGGTGATTTTTAAGTTAGGGTTCTCTCAAAATATTCATACCTTTGATACCATGAAATTCAGAGAGAATTCTTAGTTATTGATGTAAATAAAACATGAGAAGCCTTGGTACATTTATAGGAGTAAGTCATGACATCCTTCTTTGGGCCAGGCATGCTGGGACTAAAGTGAGGTATGCCATAATAATTAACTGACAACTTCTATGAAGTACGAAGACTCTGAACCTCTTTATTGCTGCAATTCAGGTGCAAGGTGTAATTTTCCTCCACTAATGATGTTGAGTCACGTCCATTTTCTAATGAAAACAATTCGAAGTGTGGGACTAGGAGTAATTTTTTTTGGCCTGGGTTTTTAATTCTGTTACACTACATTTAGTATTCGGGTTACATAAATGTTCTACGATTTGAAATAAAATTTCCAGAATGCAAATTGCGAGGGGTTGAGCTATTTATGATAACTTTGTTTGAGACTATAAACTGAGATGTTACCACCGAGGGTGTCGTCCAATGGTACCACTGGTAAGGCAGGGGAGTAGGCATGGGTTCAAATCCCAGTATGGGTAAAAATTTAATTAAATGGGAGGAGGTCTTGGTGTACTAGTAGCCCAAGACAGAGACGGTCATTAGTGGCTGGCCTTATCTGAAAGAAAAAGAAAGAAAGATTGGAAAAACTTGTTAAATGTGAGTGTACACCTCTTATTATTATGCTATAGGTAAAGTGGACATGTTATTCTTATCTTATGCCAAAGGGGGCAGAGAAAATGCTTTCATTAGTGTTTCCTTTTCTTTTGTTCTTTTTCTTGAGATTAACGTCTTTTGTTATTTTGAAATTTGAAATTAGAAGCTTATATTTGGTCCTGACATCATGAAATAAAAAATACATTAGATTTAACATGGCAAATATCCTTTTCAAATTTGGTGCTTTAATTAGTGATTTGCTAATTTTTGTTGATATCTTTAACTTCATATAGGCAACTAACTTGACCAAACTATTACTTAAGCTGTTGACAAAGTATTTGATGTCGTGCACTTAACCTATGCACATGCATCCATGGAAGTATGCATATACTTGTACTGTGCATGGAGGAAATTAGAAATATATTTCAGTGGATGAAGGAAACATTTGCCATTTGTGCCCAAATGTAGTACAAGAATATACACTTGGAAGAACATTCTTATACCTCAAAGTTACCACAAGTTCATATGACACTGATTTGTATGTTTCTATTTTCAGCATAAAGTGGAAGCTTTCTGCATTTGTACTGTAGTTTTAACCTACATATCTAATTGAAGAAATAACTTGTATGTTAAAGTTGATGCAATCTCTTGTTTGAATTTTACTGATTGTCAATTTATGTTCTTTTCTTGCAGACTCCTCCATCTAATTCTATTGGCCATCAACACCCTTGCAGTAAAGATCTTGTCGCCACTCTTTGGTGGTAAAGAATCAGTTTTCGCAAAGAAAGAGAACTCACGGGCTGTCATAATAGTTGCCAGCCAGGTCAGTGTGTATGCATTGCCTTTGCTCTTGGTAATTTAGAGCTTCGGACCTTATAGAACTAAAGAGTAGACAGTGTAGCATAAGGAATACATGCTGTCAAGGATGTTTGAAATTGTATTGTGTGCTAAGATTATGGGAAACAGCTCAATCCGTTACTAACTACATCCAGTGTACAGTCAAGTGTTCACTGTAAGTAGCATTGATCAGTTTTCCTTCTTTTAGGTCTGTGATTGCGGAATCCCAACTCCAATTACTATTGTGTACAAAGGTTAATCTTGTATTACACAAAGATTAGTGCAAACTTATCATCTTACTCACAGACAACTGCCATACGTAGACATCTGAATCTACTGAGCTAAGCAAGAACCACATACAAGGACTATGGGTCATTTTGAAATTTCCAGAAAAGAGAAACAAGTTGGCAACGGTTTTTGCAAACTTAGCCTTGACAAGAAGCGTTCTACCTGTTTCCTAGTTAAAAACTTGTTACCTTTTGGGATCGGATGATGTGCCACACCAGTTGCAGCATGCTGTCTTCCATAGTAGCATGTCTTTACCTTTAGATGGTCATTAGTCGCTGCCCAAAATGATTCTCTCCTTTGGATGGTCCTTTATCCATTGGAATATGCTGTATGTGTGACATGTATGAAATTTAAGTCACCGTATCAGCATATAATCACAAGGAAGACAAATAATCATTACTCAGCATTTTGATAGTCTAATTGAGAGTCGGGATTAATTTATACATGCATTTCTTGTAGAAAACTCTCCCTGTGATGGTAGCTGTTGTCGACCAGCTCAATGGAGCGTTAGGTGAGCCCGGTTTACTTGTCCTGCCGTGCGTCGCTTCCCACATTAATCAGGTGAACTGAATCCTCCATTCCAAGTCTCTTTCATGCTCTTCTGTAACTTAACTATGTCTAACTCGTCCTGCAGATAATTATCGACTCCTTTCTTGTGAACTTGTGGCTTCGGAAGGATGCAATGGTTACTAAAACCAAAGAGCCATAGTGCTTTCTACAATTCACTCAACTGTAACTGATCACAGTTCTGCAGACTTGAGGCACCTGAGTACTGTTGGCATCTGCATCAGACATGTACACAACCTTTTTTGACCTATCAAATGCTGATTGGTCATTGGTATGTAAACCTTAGGTTGTAGGCCATGGTGCATAGTGGGAAGGGCTATTGGTGTGCTGTCGTTTCGGGAATTTGGCCCGATCTGAAATAGGAAGCTGTCAGCTGTAAGAGTGAGGAGGCTAACTTTTTCTTGGAGCTAACTGTATGTTTACGAACTTTGCTTCTGGCAAAGAGGGTCCTCTTTTCACAAACCAATTAACCTGGTTGTAGTACTGTCATTTGGAATTGGGATCCCTCTACAGTTTGCCTGTGTTTGATGCCTCCCTTCACCTTTGTTTTCTCCCACAATATCTCACATGCATGGAGCTATATCTACTTCTACAGCATTACTATAACTGCTGATGTACTTGCTAAAGTGTTGGCTCTTTTGTTATGAAACTGCTCCAATGTGGATAATTACTGCAATGGTAACAGCACTAAAGCATCAAAACTGGGTTTCAAAACTATGATGCTCATCATATCATTGTGTCTGTTATGCCCATTTTAGAGCCTATTCTAGCTCAGTTTGCTTTGTTATTGAACAATTGTTTCGCATGTACTATGTTATGACCTAATGAACTGTTGTGAATTCAAATTAATTTGGATATGCATATTCAGTATTTGAAACATGATCTTGAGTTTTGGCAAGAGATACTTGGCCTTAGCTGCTGCAAAAATTAGTTTATGGACATGCACTGAGCAAATCAAGCTGTGTAGTTGGTCCTCGGTTTGCAAGTTTAAATTACAGGTGGTGTTATGTGAAGAAATGGGTGCATAATAGATTGTTGTTGCCAAGGGATGCGCCTATATTCTCACTAATTATTTATCAATTATTGGTGCAGCAATGTACATCTATATCAGGCTCACAAGACACTTGTACTCTGATGCAAGACGAACAGTTTTTGTTTTTTTTTTTTAATTCTTCTGTTTCGTGTGATAAATTTAGTTTGGGAGATGGTTTTGAAGGACAGAGGTGTGCATGGACTTCGTGGAGTAAATGAACATAAGGCAACATAGGTTCTATGTTGGGATGGAAAGTGAAATATCTTCGTCAATGACAATATTCCATAAGCAAATCCAAGAGATCCGATCCTCACATGAGGAGGAGCTCAAGGTACATAATGCGGAGGTGGAGGACTTGCGTGAGAAGGTCCAAGACACGCAAGTTACTAACTTTATAGTTCTTGGACCCGTGTTATGCGAATCGAGGATTTATTTTAACTCAATAGATCAACTGCTCTAAAATATAGATTTGAGATATGGATGAGAGCACACCAGCATTACAAACACGTTTGAATAGACCGTTCATCTGTAGGGCCTAGTGGTTAAAAGTTACCACGTAAACTTAGGTTATGGGTATTTTTTTGGGTATTTTAAATTTATAAATGTTGAATTAAATGAATTAACTTACCAAAATTTTGCAGCATGTAGAGGGGCTTACCAGGGTTGAGAAAATATTTAAAGATTTGGATTAGTTTAGCAACTCCATATATCACGAAAATACCGCAAATTATATAAAATTTTGACATATGTAACTAAATCTAGTGCCCAGTACTCTAATGTAAATAATTTCTATTTCTAAAATAAGGTTTTGTAAAGCTTACTCAGACATTTTTCTGCGTAGCATGCAAAACGACGTTGTGCAAAACGACGTTGTGAGAGAAAATTATGACTGTCGAAAGTTGGGTGATTGCTAAAATTCGCGGTTGAATTGGGATTATTTTTGGTTGCTTTGGGAGTTGTTTTGGACAGGAAAAGGAGGGGATGTAGATCCATAAAAAATGGACTTCGCATAAAGTCCAAAATCAAAAATGGCCCTTTCGCCAAAATCGTTCCATAGTCAAAATTCTGCTCGTCGAAAGAAGTCAACTTCGCCAAAAAAAATACTTAGGCAGAGAAGTGGCTCGTTCACCAAAATGGCTAAAGAAATGAGTCCTTTGTTGAAACTGCAAATTGGCTCCTTCACCAAAATCACTCACTCAAGAAAAATGGCTCCTTCGTCGAAATTCTGCTCTGACAGAAAGTGGCTACTCTGCCAAAATTATGCTCACAGAAAGAAGTCAACTTTGCCAAAAACTACTTATTCAAAAAAAAAAAAAAAAAAAATCTTCTTCATTGAAAGTTCTCAAAACTGGCTCATTTGTCGAAACTTCCGAAAATATGCTCCTTTGCCAGAATATTCAGACATAAAATTGGCTCTTTCATACCAAAATTACTAAAATGACTCATCTACAGAAAGAATGCCATGTGGCCGTTTCCAACTTTCAACAAAGAGCGGTACAACTTCCTAGGAAGGATTCCCTTTGACACCTTGTGCATCTCATAAAGTGCCATTCCATGCTCTCCCGCTGGAGTGAAGAAAGTCCTGGTATGAGCATTATACAGCTTAGGATGGCATATAAGTTCATTGCGTTAATGGGGAGTCCATAGCTTCTTGAAGCTCTTTTCCAAAATGGTCCATTGCCCAGTGGCTAAATTTGTCCCATCACTTCTGGTCAAGGACATGTAATGTCCCACTCCACAAGGTGCATTATGATGGCTAGTTGGCTCGAAGAAGCCTTGTTGGACTTGAAGTTATGTGGAGGGATCCTTCGAAGGCTATGCGATCGTGGCTAGAAGTCATCTTGATAACGTGAATGGTGTAAGTCCTTCAAAGATCCTTGAGCTTCACGCTTAATAAAAAGAATTATATGTTCTATGCTTGCATATTGTGTTTCTATTAATACCTAGCATGAAATACAGAAAGATAAGTATTCACATGGATAGTAAACTGTTACGAATCAAAAGATGAAATGTACATTGTTGTAATAATGTTGGACATGTGAAACAAAAGTCCCAAGACTTGGACAGTGAGTATATCGAGCTACGGCTCGAAGGATGTACGGTAAAGTAGATGATAGGTTTCTGGATTGGGCAAGATAAGTCCCTGGATTAGTTAGTTGGTATTGTGAGCTATGACCCAAGAAGATGTGGCAAGACAAATGAGAACTGTAGCATATTTACTTAAGTTCCTATTATCATGCATTATATATTTTTTATAGTTAAGTTACATATGTATGCATTATCATGGACAACTTGTAGACACGGTTTATTTCCAGCTCGAATGGTACTTGGGGGCCACGTAATCGATTTGGACTAGGAAGGAACATGGATAGTGCCGAAGTACTGGCATCGAAATATGCGGGACATTTAATGAGCTTAGCTACCTGTGCGTAAAGGATACCGAAATTCTATTTAGTCGAGACGGCTCGTGACTTGTGACCTTTATATAGACATGTTGCATGCTAACAATGACTTATGCATGCAGAGTAAGTTATTACTCGTTACAGGAAAAGAAAACCCACTACTGGTAAGAATCACCGAAATAGTGAGAATTATGATATTCCTAATAATGTCTTATGCATGCAGAGTATGTATTACCCATTTACAGGAAAGGCTAAACGGCCGTGGATAAGAATCACCAAAGGGTGATAACATATGTGTTTTACATTCTACTGCTTATGAATAACATACATGCTTTAATTCTTGTCGGATATGAACTGTAAATTGACCCTAAGACAACAGAGAAAGACCATCTTAAATATGTTCTATCACATGAATACTTAGTATTGTCTTCTTAGGTGAGTTGGACAAGCATCACTCGCCAGTACACGACAATGTACTGAACCATGTTTGTGGGCTTCTATAGGTGTTCGTGTATAGGGGGTAGCTTGATCAATTATGAGCATCAGTGAATTGGATGGGTGTGCAGAAGCTCTCTCGTAAATATGATATCTTCTGCTATAAAGGACATATTGTATGGAATATTATAATTCATTGTACCGGTGATCAGTTGTAAGCCAAGTCTGCAAGTTCATGGTGGGCACATGGCATAATTTTAACCATTTATGTAGAGCCCTTAAGGCTATATATATATATATATATATATATATATATATATATATATATATATATATATATATATATATATATATATACTCGCTTAATTTGCATCACGAAAGTCTTGACTTTCTTTCCTTCGTACGGTTCATGAAAAGGTAGAGTATAATGACATTGCTCCCCGGAGCCCTTCCCTACGTATGTGATTGAAAGAAACAAAGAGAGGTAGTAATTGGATCGATGACAAAGTACGGATCCCGATTTCTCTCTCACTGTATTTCTTTTTGAAGTTAGAAAGGGGTCTGACAATACCATTCTTATCCTGCCTTCTAGCCCTTGTGAGTGAGCAAAGCCTGATACCGAGCAAGTCAAGAAACTGACCCCGCCACATTGATCATGGATTGAAATGAGAGTGGCAAGTAAGTGACCAAGACCAAGCAAGAGGCATTCCGTTATATATATATATATATATATATATATATATATATATATATATATATATATATATATATATATATATATATATATATATATATATATATATATATAAAAAGGGAGATGTCTCATTTGTTTCTCACAATCCAAAAATTGCAATCTTTAGCATAGTGAAAATTTTCAACTATCCAATCTCTTTTTATTTTCAATTATGCTATTTGGCTTCCAAAATTTTGGGTGATGCCATCTCCCATTATGTGGCATCTGACATGGCAGCTGACATAATAGCTGACATGGCAAATTTTAACACAAAAAATTAATTATCCAATTTTTTTTAATGTTAATGTTAATGGTAATTATAAGGTTAATGTTAATGTTAATATTAATATTAATATTAATGTTAATATTAAATTTAATATTAATATTAATGTTAATTTTAATGTTAATATTAATTTTAATGTTAAGGTTAATCTTAATGTTAATTATCATGTTAATCAAATGTTAATTTAATTTTAATATTAATATTAATATAATGTTAAATTTTGCCATATCAGCTGTCATGCCATGTCATATGTCACATAATGAGAGATGTTATCACCCAAATTTTGTGGGAGCCAAATAGCATTTTTGTTTTATTTTGCTCTACATTTTCTAATTTTCGTCCTAGTGATCTAGATAAACGTGGAAAGACTTTATAGATCACCAAGGAAGAAGGTAGTACTGTCACATGAATCGAGATGTAGGAATACTAAATTCGTGACAAGAAGTAATCCTCATATAGTCATAGCAATCAACAAGATAATAGTCGGCAACAGTGCAAAATTACAAAGCTATGGCAGAATATGGCCATGTACGATCACTCCCTTCTATCTGCCTCTTGTAATAGACACGTCCGAACTCATAGAACAAAACATAAAATGATGAAAGTCAATGTAGTGGCACTGATAGATCAACTTATTGGTAGCATATCGTCTAATTGTTGTTCTCCTCAATGCGATTGCATTGCTCATCTAGCGCCGACGGGCGGCGGTCTCGCGCTGAGCGTTGAAGTAGACGGCGGCGACAGGGAGCCGAGGTCATTCTCCAAAGCGAACCGGCGGGTGTTGAATCGGTCCCTCGAAACCGGAGTGCCAACAGACTGCCGGTGCTTCTGCCGGAACAGGACAAACACAAACCTGTGGATCCCTATATTGGGCCTTGGGCTTTCATAGCTCACCACTTCCCTTCCTGCAAGTGTGTACTTAAATTATCATACTATATATGGCAATTCTTGTATTTATTCTCTCTGCATAAAAAAATCAGTGAAGAAGTGACCTACCGAATGAAGCATCAGTGGTGCCTGGAATGTCAGTCACAATCCTACAAAAAAAATGTTCAAAAACAAGATTATTTTCGCTACTGAACTAATAATTTTCTTAATTCTTCTCCTGTCTACTGATCACAAGCCAACTAATTAAGTATCCATCTCAATTGTTGTATCAATATTGATGTAATGAATCTATGAAATGTAACGTGAGACTTTCTTATAATATATGGACTTGTTCATCCTGTTAATCTTCTCTTTGTTAGTCCAACTTATATTATACATGTAGCATATGTTTTCCTGTGAATGTCCCTGTTTCGTGCATGAATGAGCAAAAGTTGCTTTGATTGGGACCGATAAGTTCATACATTAGAGTTTCTTTGTGTACTTTTAATATTATGCATTAAAAGGAATATGTTTTCAGTAATAAATTTAGGGTTTACCAGTGCAAGTGTTCCCTCAGGTATGGATCACTAGGACCTGGTACATCTGGATCAGTCATGACCTGCCAAGAAAACCATAATATACTCTAGTTAGAAGAAGAAGAAGAAGAAATTGAAGAAGAAGAAGAATATGTACCAATGTGAAGAAGGACCTCATGTCAGCACCTTGGACCTCAACCCTAGGTTTTGGTGCGACAGCGGAAGGGAAGAATTCATGGCCATTGCAGACCAGCTTGTTAGAACTGTAGGTCACCATCATCTTCATACTCGGTTCGAAAGAGTCTAGGACTTCCCCGATCACCCTTCCGACAATTAGAGGCTCCGTCACTCTTGCCATGGCCGGCTAGTTGAAGGGAAAAAAAAACAGGTAAATTAATTGGGACAAGCTTCTTGTAATTGAAACAGGAGGAGCTTGCTAGGTAGGTTGGTTTCTTATGTTGTTCATGGTCTGGAAGGAGCTAGACACCCTATTTATAGTGTTCAAAAGGAACTGTACTGACCAATTGTAAACTCCACAGAATCTGTGGACTCGAATAGAGAAGTGGAGGGAATTGAATATTTATTTGGGAAGAGAGGTTTTAAAGAACAGCACCAACTAATCCCATAGCATCAATCTCTATCACTGTTGCTTTGTAAGCACAGATACGTTGGCTCCTTAGTCCAAGTGAAATTTAGTCATGTATCACGTAGGTTGGCTTTTTATGATTGACATATATAATATTTGTTACTGGTAACATTTTTGTCTGCGACAATAAGATTTGTTGTTTAGGTCCTGTTGAGTTACTTCGTATATATAGAGGTGAGCCCGAATACATCTTAACCCTCCAAAAACTTGTATAAGCAAGAACTGTTGGAGTTTAGTCTAGAATAGGAGTAACTGTTTTAGGTATAATAGGATTCCTATTTTTATTCATATTTAGGAAGAGTAATGCTAATCGTAACTCCAAAATATCTCTCCAAAAAATTAATTATCCAATTATTTTAATGTTAATATTAATATTAATATTAATATTAGTATTAGTATTAATATTAATTTAAATGTTAGTAGTAATGTTAATGTTACCATTAATGTTAATGTTAATATTAACGTTAATGTTAATTTTAACCTTTAATGTTAATGTTAATTTTAATATTAATTTTAATTAAAAAAATTTCTTGTCAGCTGCCATGTCAGAAGACACGTAAGCTACCACATAATGAGGGATACTTTGAAGGAATATTTTGGAGGGACAAATAGCATTTTTCATTTAGGAAATCCTATTATGATATAGAATATAATTTTCTCATCCTATATATATATGGGTGAGGGTGGAGGAACAAACATAGCCAAAAGTTGAGATTCAGAGTACTCGTCCACAGGAGATCTAAGAGAAATTAAGTCCGCATTTTGCTCTTAGGGTTTCTCATACAAGACAGAAGAGGGTACGTGAGTGATTTCATTGTAATATTTGTCGTTTCTTCTTGAGTGTGTGAGGGGGTTGAACCTAGTAGGACAAAAGGTTTAAGATTAATTTTTTCAATCTTGTAATTTTATCTGAGTTATATAGATTATGATTTGTCCAGGTGGCGTAATCACAGCCATACACTTGTCTTTATCTGTGCTTGGTGTTCGTTAGACGGAGATTTGTTATTTCAGGTGGGTTGGCCTAAGTTTTCGTTACGGCAACGTCTGCGACACGATATCAGAACGCTTGTAGGACGTGTTCGATTCTCAACAGGAAGCTCATGAAATTGGACAGTGATTGCATTGAAGTAACGAAGAAAAGCAGTATTAAGTGACTTTAAATTAGGGTACTTTCCTTTTCCATATGCCAATTTAGTTTGTAAAGTGCATAATAACTATTTTAGGCAAGTTTAAAACAATCTGGACATCTCCACATGTGGGGCTCTCGTCTAAAGGAGAGGTCTTTGTGCCCGGAGCCTGTTTGAACAACCTTAAACTGCAAGCACCAATCCTTGGCTTTTTCCATGAGGAAAAAGTTAGGATACCCCTGAGTTGGGTGTTGGAGGAACCTTCCCTAATTGCATTGTGCCCAAGTTTAGGTGCCACTTATGTCGATTATATGCTCACAAGGGAGGAATAGGGAATAAAGGAGCTCCACCACTCCCCACTAAGTGCCTTGCCAAAGTGCTGAGATGTCATCTCAAATGTAAGAGATCCTATGTTACTCGATTAGGCAACAAAGCGTTTCTGTTTGCATAAATGTTGGTAAAGCACGCCATTATGAGAGATCTCTCCATTGTGTAGCCACAATTATATAGCTCACATTTTGATAAAGCACAACCCCATATCTTTCTATTAGTTTACTTGGTGTTCCTATAACTTTGTACTTTACATGAAACACATTTTTTGGCCAATAATATCTTAAGGGCGAGGACCACATTATCTTGGTTAAAACAGTGTAATAATGACACCCAATAATAAGCCCATGGAGAAGATCCTCTCAGACATGTACGTGCCGTTTTGCCAAATACAAAAAATACATAGGTTTCTAGTATTTCGCCTTAAAGGGTTAACTCTATAGCAACACTTTTCAGATGTGGCACACTGTTGGTCACATCCGACTTTGTTAGGGAATTTCTTTTATATGCTCATTAGTGACATATCATGGGAGTAATTATATATCCGTCCTTCTTAGTTGGGAAAAAACATTTTTTATGTCAGCTCATCGATTTTTTGCATACACTAATTGCCATCTAGATCTTTTCTTAGGCATCATATGTTGGCACGAGGAAGGGATACCAATTCGCCGGAGATAATGAACCACACCGTCTAACAAAAGCAAAGAAAGACCAAATACGATATTTTCGGTAATTATATCACACGGACAAATCCCAATCTTATAATCTAAATGATACAAGAATAAAGAATATTGATTTAACCCTTTGTCCAAAAGTTCAAACCCTCATCAAACTAAAGAAGAAAGCAAAATTTTATAATAAAATCACTTGCCCAACCCCGTAGTGATCTCCCTGAAGAAGACGACTCTCTGAACGATCTCGTCTCGCATAGCGATCCCTAAGAGTAAAACACAGACTTTTTCTTAGATTTCCTGTAGACTTACACCATTAATCTCCCGTATGAGCTTTATGCCAACCACCCTAAACACTATAAATATATTGGGAAACCTAATTTAGGGTTTTGGAAAATCCTAAAATAGCTCATCACTAGTCCTGGTTGTCCATATTTGATCACACGAACTTTATGAATGTTGACTTACGCAGAATCTGTGATGTCTATCGACAATCAGTACGTCGCAGTATACTGTCGGCGTACCAGTAGGCAGACATAATCGATTCTAGAATCCAGCATTCGATGAACCCACTACAAAAAGTGGCCTTTTGGGACAATGAAAAACCGTTCTGAAAAGAGCTTTTACCGCCCTAAATATTATTTGGGACGACAGTTGGGACGGATTCAAACAGTGCTATTAGGGTGGCATGACAAAAGCTTAAGGGACGGATTTTGCCGTCCTAATTAATGTTAAAGGATAGAAAATTTAACAGTCTCAAAAGGTTGTGAAACTCTATTTTTGTGTGACGATTAGTTTTGCCGTCCCAAAAATTAGGTATTTGTAACGGATATTGTCCGTCCTAATAATTTAGGCAAATGTCCCAAAAGAATATAATTCACTTTTAGTATAGAACAACATATCCGTCCCAAAATATTATAACAGTTGTTACAGTTCTGTTGTTCCAGTTGTGCATACAAAACATATATTAAAAAATTATAACAATTGTTCCAGTTCTCATGAATTATTCCTACTGTGCAGACAAAACATGCTCTCAAAATAAAAATTATAACAGTTACTCTTGCTATTCCTGCTGTGCATACAAATCATAACACTCAAAAAATGATAACAGTACCAGTTGTCATATATAAGGCCATATCACACAAAGTGTCTTACAAAATGAACATTGTCTACAGGCCATTTCACTTACATGCCATATCACATTGTTTACAGGCCATATCACTTACATGCCATATCATACAAAGTGTCTTACAAAATGAACATTGTCTACATGCTATATCACATTTTGATGTCCTCTCACTTACATGCCATATCATACAAAGTGTCTTACAAAATGAACATTGTCTACATGCCATATCACATTTTGATGTCCTCCCATGATTCACAAAATGAACATTAAGTTATCTCCATCATTTACAAAACAAAGTCCAAAGTTTTTCACATCAGTAAGCATTATCTACCAAAATGAACCCAAAAGTATCCCAAAATGATTTCCACCCATTCAAACATATAATTCCACCCATTCATTTGAAGGACCTGTAAAACAAAGAGAAAAACAGAAGAAAAAACATAACAGTAGGAGAAAAAACCAACAGAATAGAAGAAAAAACCAAGCCAGCCATAAAGGACAAAATTCAAAGTGGTGTTATAACAAAAGAGAAAACCAAGTAACAGAAGAAAAACTTAGCAGCAGAAGGAAAAAAAATCAAGTAACAGAAGAAAAACCAAAATAGTAGAACACAAAAGAATACGAAAAAAATCTTTGTATATTGTATTAAGATATAAAGATTGCAAATCTTTGGAAGGTTTTCAAAAACATCAGAGAACACAAAATCAGTATTCAAATACCCCAAAAATTGGAAATTTTTGGAAGTTTTTCAAAAAAAAGTAGAACACAAAATAGAATACAAAAAAATTAGTAGAACACAACTTTGAAAGATTTTCAAATTATACCCTAACTTTGAACACGAAAAGAGTTGACCAATTTCTTGAATAAATTCCAATCACGTGATTCAATCCAACACTTATCTATATCAACTTTTTAAATTATCTCACCTAACACCAAATAAAATATACACATTCATAATAAGTTTAGGAAAGCATATTCAAATGAACAAGTTATGTTGACACAAAATTCATACATGTATCTTGTCAACAAGGAAACCTAATTGAAAATTGTCTTTTTAGGTGAACATTCCTAGCTTGATGTTTCATAGCATATCAAAATAGGTTATTGGGTATTAGCAGATTATACATGTTTATGAGAATATTGTTACAGTTTTGGTTCTCACATTTAGTTATAATTTGTATATTGTATTAAGATAGGCCAAATATCTGTATAATTCACATTTAGATACACCTATACATCGAGCTAATGGTTGGGTATGCCTCTTGATTGTATATTTCAATAGCTAAGAAAGTGAGAGCTATAGTTTACTGTTGGATGAGAAGGGTGATTATAATTGACTTTTACAGTACATGATTTTACTAGAAGCATATAACTTATTTCAACCTTCAGTAACTATAGTTCATTTACGTTGAACAAAAATTATAAAAGTTGACTACAAATTATTATATATTTGGTCTAACAGTTTTGACAATAATTATGAATGTGATTATACCAAAATTATATTACGACTTGACTTGGCCCTAACCTGACCGGAACCAATCCAAATTAGTACCTAAACATCATCCAGCCCAATCCAAACCCTCAACTTGAAACTAAATTCTGATTCAACCAAAACTTGATATGAATGTGATCATACCAAAATTCGATCCGCCTCAACTACATAGAAATTTTACACAGATCTGTCCAGAACCAACTCGATTAGACTATTTTAATAAAATTTTGTTAGACATGACAATGAATGAAGTTATACTCACAAATGTTATATTCTTAGAAAAAAAAAGAAACTAAAAAAAATACACAAGATTTATAATTGTTCAAACAAAATGAGAAATTGGAGAAAAAAGGAAGTTTGGAAGTTTATCAAACAAAAATGGAAAAAAGAATTAAAAAAAAAAAATTGGAAAATCTTTAAAGTTTTTCAAATACCCTAAAAATTGGAAAAATATTTGAAGTTTTTTCAAAAAAATTCAGTAGAACACGAAGTAGATCATACAAAAAAATTATTAGAACACAAAACTTTGGAAGATCTTCAAATATACCCTAACTTTGAACACGAAATCAGTTGAGGAAGTGTCGTGTTTGGGAAGACCATGTCTGCATGTCAAGGAAGTATCGTGTTGGACATGCATACATGGTCCTGTAGTGTACTGTGGAGAACTGACAACTATAAACTACAGAGCAAATCAATCGATGGAGAGCCGCCAATCAAACTACAGTGCTAAATCAAAAGAATATGTTACGAAAATACCCAACCGATCAAACCCCTTTTGAGAGAGAGCCGCCGATCAACCCCTTTCGAGAGAGAGAGCCGCCGATCAACCCCTTTGGAGAGAGAGAGAGAGAAAGAAAAGGGTTTAGATCAAACAAATGAACAGTGGCGACTAATGGATTGTTTTACCTTAACCTAACAATTGAACGGTTTAGATCAAACAAATGAACGGTTCAGATCTGTTACATAAACTATTACTAAAAATTTAGTAAAAAAATAACGGGACATCAGCATTGCCTGCCAAATGTTTTTATTCCCGCCAATAGTTTTTGGGACAGAACCTACTTTATTGCGACGGAATCAACTTCCAGTTCAAAATAAGTGATATTATTAGGTTCCATATACAAATTTGTCATAAATATTATTCTCTTTTATTACAAAATTCTAAATCGTCTCAAATTTTTTTAGGACTCTTAAAATAGTGTATCAAATAGTTTCGTCCCAAACACTATCTTTTTTTGTAGTGACCGGTATATCGTCGGTATATTGCAGTATACCGCCAATATATTGTTGCTGCTATTTTTGCTCATTTAGATTCCGGTTCAGCCACTAATCCTCTGTCGTCTTCATCGCAACTCCTGTCGATGCTTCATGACATCCAGACTATTCTTCCAGACGCCTTGAATCGAGAATTGACCCTAACATAACTCTCCTCTAGTCTGATAAGAGGTGTTGATCCCATGGCTCCTTAATTGGACTCCATGCCCGTCACTCCGCAACAAAGTTCATGCTCTCCCTTGTCATTGATCTCTGATCCCTTACGCTACCATGCATCTTCCTTCGTCTCCAGTTCCTCGACCACCAGGTCGACACTAGTTGCTATATGCATATAACTGGGCAGTATAAACTATGAATTTGTAAACTGCATGAATACTGTTTTGTAAACTGGGCAGTATAAACTATGCATAACACCTCCTTTACAACTGGGCAGTATAAACTATGAATTTGTAAACTACATGAATACTATTTTAGAATTTGTAAACTGCATGAATACTGTTTTGAAATTTGTAAATTGCATAATACTGTTTTGGAAATTATTTTACAAACTTTATATTTTTTTATTTTTTTTGCAGACGTTCAACGACGCAAGAAAACATCATAACTTGTATCAAAATGTCGCTATCATGTATCTTAGACGTCGCTACGTCGTCGCGAAATGGTATTGTCGAAGCCTCATCAGCGTAAGGGGATGGCTGCTGAGGTAGGAACTGAGGAGGATATGGGGTAGATATGGTGGTGGAGGTGGTAGGTGCTCTCCTTGAGGTGCTGGGGTCTGATGGTCCGGTTGTCCCACTTGAGGCACAAATGCTTGCTGATGCTGGTGAACGGTCGGTGGAGTCATATCATGCTGAGGTTTTGATGTCCGACTTGGATCGGTGTGGTTAGTGACATCATCGATTACGACTGAGCTCATGGTTCCTCTAGAGTTGTTGAACGCGACCACTACTAAGATTCATCCTATTGGCACGAAATTTAGATTACGTTAGGACAAGATCAAGCTAGATGCAAGTCAACCAGTTAAATGAGAGTTCAAAAATTGAAATCAAGGAAGACGATCAAGCATATGGATGAGATCCTAATTTTCTAATCCTATATGCAGGCTTATTCGATACATGATGTAACTGTAACAATTTTTTGTTGACATGCATAGGCCAGCACACTTATCTCCATTCGTCGTTTTGTCTAGACGAACCAAATCCTCCGTATCCCTCAAATTATCTCGAAGACTCCTCTCAGCAAGTTTCTGATGATTCAAAAACTTTCGTCGAACAACCATCGAGCCTCCATTCGATGTTTGTGGCTTTCTTATACACCTCAACGGCTTGAGCCTGTACATACTAAAACATATATCTCCTTGACCTAGTAGTTGGAAATCCTTTGTAAGCTTTCAATCTTTGTCACCAAATATACTACGATAACCATTATCTGCTAGCTTCCCTATCGAAACCAAGTTATAGCATAAATTCGGTACATGACGAACCCACTTGAGAACGAGCTACTCGTTAATCTTCGTTGTCAAGTGCACATCCCCGATGCCCACAACTGCAGTCGTCCTCTTGTCGTCCATCTTTATACGTTCAAACTTTTTGCCACGATATGAAGTAAAGATCCCCTCAGTGGAGTGGCGTGATATGACGTCCCCATGTCCAATACCCAATCGCCGTCATGACACATGCCATAAGGTTCGTCTGCATCGATTGCTGTGATTATGAGATCTCCCATATCGTCCTTGCCTTTAGCCTTCTCATTTTTGAATTTCATGTAGTTCATTTTAAAATGATCCCGTTTTTCATAGTGATAGCAACCCTCCTTGTGATCCGCACTCGTATGATTCCGAGAACTCTCAGATAGAGCAAACACAATATTGGATACAAATTATTGAAACCGTTGTCAAAAGTTTAACTCCTCCAACAAACTCAAGAAGAAAGTAAAATGTTACAATGAAATCATTCATCTAATTCCGTATTGATCTCCATGAACGAAGAAGATGACTCTCCGAACATATCTTCTTTCGACTGTTTCGAATGATGATTCTCTTAGATCTTTTATGGACTTGTACCGAGCTTCTTCAGCCAACCACCCTCAAAACACACACACACACCACACACACACACACACACACACATATGTTGAGAAACCTAATTTAGGGTTCAGAAAAATCCTAAAATAGTCCAATACTAATCTTGGTCGTCCAGATTTGTTCACATGGACTTATTAATGTTGAGGGTCTGTATCTGCGCTGTTTGTCGATAGTCGGTATACCGTGGGCATACTGGTAGACAGACAAAATCGATTCTAGAACCCAGCATTTGTCGAACCGCTATACCATCGTTATACTGCAGGATACCGCTGGTATACCATTGTTGCTATTTTTGCTCGGTTCGAGCCCGGTTCAGCCACCGATCCTCCGTCATCTTTGCTGTAATTCCTGTAGACGCGGCTTCACGACGTCCAAACTATTCTTCGAGACACCTCGAATCGAGGCTAGACCCCAACATCACATTCATATCCAGATAAATTGAAGGTTAATTCCATATTGGTTACTTATTAAGGGAATGGAAGTCAAAAAAAGAAACACATTTGATGTACTATATTCGTCCCATCTTTAAGGTTTTTTTACATCGTTTGATATGATTAAAATTCATAAATTGTCAAATTTAATTTTCGTTGTGACCCGATTGCTTTCTTGTACTATTTTAAATCAAGATATTTGCCCGGGGTATCTCTTTCTACACTGGAATAAAAATGTTAATTACGTGTTGATCGATTAGACTTTAGAGCATTGATTCTCCACTATAAGAGTTGTGCTACAAAGGCCAAAGTCTTATATATATATTGGTTGCATTTCTTATACCTACTGTTTCAATACTTTGCAGTCTTTATTAGTTCTATCATCTGCAATCAGAAACCGAGTATGTACGTATACATAGTGACCCCTTCTGCTGCAGACAGTTACTGCAAATGATTCATAATCTACATGAATATTAAGCAATGATGGATGGGTAAAACTATTTAGTGATGTGGACTAAATCGCCATTGCTTATATGAATTCTTCAGACAATGTAATACTACTTTGGCCCACTTTTGTCCTGTGGGTTTGGCCTACATATTTTAATGAAGAGAGAAATGGAATCCTAAAGTTGATTGTCAATTTCTGTTTCTCTTGAAATACATTTTTTTTTTGATTGTCGATTTCGAAACCCAAATCCTAATATCTCATATAACCCTAAAACTAAAATAACCCTTTTTTTAATTGTCCTACGGAAAACCTAAGTACTGTTAGCCTGTTTGTTACACATGCATGTTTCACAATTATTTCTGATCTATCAAAAGTGCACGCTGGTTGGTCTTAAATCTTAGGTGTAGCTTGGCCAGGGATACATGTTGGGAAGGGCCGCCGGTGCGCTGTCGTTCGGTCGTTTGGCCGTACGTTCTGGAACATGAAGCTACAGATGTGAGAATGACAGACACTCCTCCTCGAGTGTCTTTTGAGCTCTATCCCTTATGTGCTGAACTTTGCCTCTTGCGGAGAGGGAGAGGGAGAGGGAGAGGGAGAGGGAGGGGAGGGTCCTCCTCTCTTCACAAACCAGATCAACTAATTGGTATCCCTCTACAGTTTGACTCTCCTTTTGATGTCTCCCTTATCCTTTGCTTTCCTTCACATTAATAACATGCATGCATCTAATTTATTATCTTCTACTATAGCACCTGACGTGCTTTGTTATGATGTGTTTCTTTTTAGCGATGCTATATGTACCTTCAAAAATTTCATCGTTCCATGTCCCTCCGTCACACGTGGCACTCCCTTGTTAACCGAAAGGAACGAACAGGAAAAAGTTACGTGGCGGAGGAACATAAATGGATGCGATTTTGGAGGTACTTAAAGTATTTTTTATTTTTTATATGAAACTAACTGTTTAATATTATTCCAGACCCTCATCATTTTTTTTCACTTGATGACAATATCAAAGAACTAAGTTTGGTTTTAAGATTATTCTCTTTTCTTTGAGGACAAATTGCGTTAACTTTTCCTATGCTTTATACTAACTACAAAAACATGTTTCTACTTTGAAGCTAATTACTGACCATCCCTATAGTTTATATTTTTTTATAAAAATTTATAACACAAATCACCCCAATGTTTTGTAAAATTTTAAAAGAAGAGGGGTGGCCGGTATTGTAATTATTTTCCCAATAGAAATAGTCTTGTAATACTCATGAAACCTAAGGAGTAAAGAGGGATCACTGTATTTATTTTTTTTCTTTTAAGTCGAGGGGTGGGATCAAGGAGATCCAAACCAAGTTTTATTCATAACTTTTACAATAAATTCAGCAGTACAAAATAACAATTATGGACCTATATGAACCATATAATATATAGATACAAAAGGTTCAAGTTGAAGATAGAACCTGACGACTGGTCAAGATGGACAAGTGAGCACCATTAGGAGCATCATTGTACATATTTGTCTCCATATAATCTATTCACAGTAACTCTTAATTAGTTGAGATTTTTGAATTTGGAATCCAGCTTCTACCTCGAAGGATGTTAGAACATAATTAGGATCGACAGATTTTGAATTGAAAATTCTACTAGTTTATTTCATGTCGATCAAAAAAATAGAATTGCAATTCAAGATCAGTCTCAGCGTCACATCATATTAATTGTCTGTTGATGCCTTGGTAATTTTAGATTGTATGTCTAGGTACCAATGGTTTGACATGTACTATGTTCAAAATTTTAAGAATTTTTTACCAAACATCAAAGTTATATTATGGTGATAGAACAAAATTTGTAAAATTTATAAGAAAAAAAATGGCCATCGTAACAATGTATTCACTGACACCAGTAATTAAAAAAACTTTGAAATCAAATAATATATGTCTATCAGAAAGAGGTATCCTTGCACCTCCTTCCGATGGACATTTATTAGCAAGATTAAAATAATCCGGAAAAAAACGTTTTCATCATAGGACGTTTCTTTGCAATGATTAAATATTCCAAATGTACTAAAAAAGAATTAAAAATGTCTGGTAATGTTACAAATTATGTTCCAAAATTAAGAAAAAAAAAATCTCTCTCACTTAAATAATATAATAAAATTTAAAAAGCAAAAGGAATATCCTTACTAAGGACGATCCATTAAAAATTTAAAATAAAACAAATGGTTGAAAAGAATTTATTTAATAAAAAACAAAAAATTGTCTTACGCCCTTCCTATGGGGTATAAGTGTAGTTGTGATATTTTATTTTATAGTTTTCAAAAGCGACTTTATGTATTTTTACAATAAAATTTACAAAAGTTATAAAAAATAGAAGAGAAAATGGCCTTAATATTGGCATTTTAGTTATTTTATGAAAATAATTATCGGTGATAGACGGAAAAATAAATAATAACATTAATGTTTTTTAGATAAAAAATTCCTTTTGAAGAACGTTTATATAACAATTGAAATAAAAGGTCATCCCGAAGGGTGTTTTTATAACAACTAAAATAAAAGGTCATTCCGAATAACGGTTTAGTGTCCTTATCGTAATTTTACAAAACTTTGTTCTCTGATCTTAATATTATCATGAAACTTTGATTCTTTTAATGGAATTTTTTTGTCAAAATTCATATTAATTTGATAAGAAGGTTCAGTTGTTTGAAAAAGAGATTTTCCGGTAGGCTATAGGTAGATCTAACATATTTTGCTGACAATCAACCTGCAAAAAATATTCACTTCACCACACAACGTGTTGGATGGTGCATTGAGCAAAACTATTAGTGTTAGAATTTCTTCACACTTCGTGTAAAATCTGCAAATAAAATAAAATATGTAAATATTACCAGCCTTCGGAAAAGTCGTGCACGTAGCGCTGTCCTAAGAGTTAGTCCGGGTCTATGTGCAGACTGTATCCGAACGCTCCTAGTGGTAAAATCTCCGCTCCACCAGAGTCTTGTTGCCACACACGATGTAGAGAGAGTGACCCACAACTTAGCTCGGCCCAGAGCAACAACGAGAAAAGGACGAGATTCGGGAAGATGAAATTTAGAGAGAGCTTGGACGTAGATTTTTCAGTGTGTGAGAAGAGAAGAAGGAACTCAATATATATATATGCTGATTTGGTATATGCTGATTTGGCAACGGCCAGAAATTGTGAAGAATAAATGTGAATGTTACAAAGTAATGGCAAATGCAAAAAATGTGATACATTGTATCTGGACAGAATTCAAGTGTCCAACTTTACAAAAATAAATGAATAATAACGATTGGAAAAATTCAACGAGGAGCAAAAAGTTTTTTAGGATCTTAGTCCGATCCCAAAGAGGAAATCAAATCGGCATTCGACACCCGTAGATGTGGGCACGTACCCGCACCCGTTACGTTCGCCGAACCGAAACGAGCAGGGTTAGGTCGGACGACGGCCGCGACGCGCGCGTGTGGCCCATGTGACACCCACGCAAGACTTCAATGAAGCAATGGAAGCACAAGTAATCCGCACAAGTAAAGCCCCATACTTGGCCGATGTGGGACTATTAGTTTGTGCTGTGCTTGAGCTTTTGCTCACCATATACAACCGACAATCCCTCCCCCTAAAGCTCAAGTTCTAAAGTAATAGAGAGAAGGAAAGATAAAAGGGAGTAAGAGAATTTCTGGACAGTTGTATACTATGCATAAATGTGATGGACTACAACCTTGAATTTCACGTAGTGACTATTGTCTTAATCTGAAGAAGAACTTGATGGACTACGCCTTCAATCAGTCTTCTTGGACCAGACTCAGAAAATAGCACACATAGTACGCTAGAGGTACTAAGGTCTATCGGGTGGCGCGTTTGGTTGGCCATGCGTACTTTTATATATTCATGAGTAAGGATTGGTGATAGGAATCAACCCTGCATATCATGCTTGGACTTATCAAGAGTTAAAACTCACCTAACCATATCACACAAGGAACACTATCACCATAGGGATGGGACATCAATGTACACATGTACAACCTCTTGGACTTTTATTTTAAAGAAAATTTAATCTCAGGGTCAGTGCACTACTACAAAAATAGATAACAATGACGGCTAAATATGATAATTGATGACATTTGTTTGGCCGTCATCTATGAAGGGGTCATCTTTATCATTAGGAATCAATGACAGCTCAACGCATGTCATCTTTATTTATAAAAGATGACTTTTATATGTCATCTTTATTTAGAAAATATGACTTTTGTGTGTTATCTTTATTTATATTAGATGATTTTTATCATGAAAAATCAATGACAACTAAACACACGTCATTTTTACTTATAAAAGATGACTTTTAAACGTCTTCTTTATTTACAAAAGATGACTTCTATGCATCATCTTTATTTATAAAAGATGACTTTGACGCATCATTTTATGTACAAAAGATGACTTCTATGCGTCATCTTTATTTTAAAAAAATATTTTATCATAAGAAATCAATGACAGCTCAATACACGTCATCTTTATTTTTAAAAGATGACTTTTATGCGCCATCTTTATTTACAAAAGATGACTTTTATTTGTCATTAAATTCCATTATTTTTATAGCTCCAATTTTGTCATCCGTATTCCACAATTTGTATTTTGTGTACAATATAAAGAAGAAGAAAAATAAAGGCTTAACACCAACAAAAAAAATCATTTCATAATTATTCAAAATGCCAACATTGAACTATACCATATTATTTCAGTCTCAAACGTTCACAACATAAATTTACAATACTTCCAAAATTTTATAATGCGTCATTTTTTACATACGACCTTCATTAACAATAACCGGGATAAATTTGGCCAGCTCTCGTCTTATTTCATCAATTTCTCTGACAGAGTAATCCTCTTCCAGCAAACTACAAAAATAAACATAAAATCAACTAGTATATCATGTTATACCAATACAACCAATATTACATTAATATATAGAACAATCTCAACAGCCAACTTACCAAATTTCCTGCTAAAGAAACCTAAATGAAAACTTACCTTCACACACTTCCATGTTAGACTTTTTCACTCCATCTCCCTTTGAGCAAGCCATATCTTAAAAAGTATTGACTTACACCAAAACCATATAGAATCAAGAAGGAATTGCAAACTAATTGAGCTCATAAAATGCAATGTTGTATTGGATTAAAGTAGATGAACCTAAGAAATCACATGATAAAATAAAGTGTTGATGTATTGAATACACTAAAGGCTCAAGGTACAAATATTACCTTCACAACTGCATCACCAGCCTTGTAAGCTATAAATGTAGCTTCAATATCACATGTATGTCCCACCATGTCTACATTAAGTAAGTTTATACCAACCTGTAGGTACATTACTCAACAAAAACCATTAATCCTAGCAATTCACAAGAGTATAACAAATCATTAATTATCTGAGGGTCCCTTTATCCCTTAAAGATACTTCTTACATGAAGCTTAAAACCAAGTCACAATATGCTCTCTACAAATCACATGGAGGAACTGATGCTTGGGTCAAAGAATGATGAAAATATTAAGAACTTGTTAATCCATTAAAAAGTTAGTGTAAGGTTCCTCAAGTTGGCACATCAACAATTTGGCGACAACCACACATCAAATATTAGATTGATTGCAGACTGCCACCTAACTGAGAATCCATGTTGCCAATCATCAAGATCAAGGTTCAAGTCTGTGCCATCAACAATTAGTGTCTAAGATATTAATAGTGTAGTCAGTAATATAAACAGAGCAGCCCCTTGACACTTGTACAACACTCTACGTTCCAGTGTCCAGACCCATGTTAAAAAAAAAAAAAAAAACCTTACTGTGATATCTTTTAAGGTCATGTCTCTTTCCTATCCTAACAAAGGCATATGCTAGTAAGCTTTCCAGATGCATTCTTAGAAAATATAAAAGTCACATAATCTACTCATTCGTACCTAATTTAACACATGCATACCCTTTCATCAAAATAATATGTTCAACAATGATATTTAGGCAATATTACAATGTCAATAATTATTGACAAGCAAACTACAAAAATAACAAAGTAAAAGTAGATGTGGCAGGCAATTACTATTCTACTAGGAGAATTGTTCAAGTTCTCAAGAACGTTAGACACATCCACTGGATATCAATGGAATGAGGAAAAACTAGCATCACGAAAATGTCAAAAGTAATGGAATGAAGACATCGTCAAAGTTCAACCAAGATTTTATTAGCTTCCATTCACAACCATTGCATTTAATGAACAACAAACCTTTATCCCAAATATAACTCGTCATGTGGCATTAAATTAATGGAATTCATAATATATAAGCTTATAAGAATATATCATGTGTTAAACTACTATGTTATTATTGATTGATTATATCACCCTTGTTCCTGGACTTCATAATTTTCACCAATCTGGTATTAGCACAACAATGGGTAGAAATGAAACTGCAAGCATAAGCGAGGAAAAGAACAAATGCTAAATTGACTATGCACTCTTAACATGTTGACAAATAATGGAGTTGATTTAGTCCATCGGGCACAGCAAAAATAGAATAACAAAATTATAGTTGAATTACTGGCAGCACTAAAGATCTAATATGATTTAATTCAATAATTTGGTAACCAACCTCCGGAAATTTTATCCTCCCTTTAAAGTTAGCTACTAAATCTTGTGTAGACACCGGAGCCGTTGCCAAAATAACATTCCTTATTTCTTCCTCTGTAACAGGACCTGTGGAAGAACTCAATCCAGTTTTCGAAGGTAAGAAAGCTGAATTTTTGAAGATGTACCAACTTTGGCGGTAGAGGAAGGCTCATCTTTGACGGATGACGGTTTAGATTCCTGAGTAAATGTACAACGTTTATTTTTTATTTGAGCAACATTATTCATGTTATCATGCCGTGGAATAAGCTGAGCATGCAAATAAATTTGAAGTTTACATTAAACGTGTTCACCTTTTTCTGTTGTGCAGTGTTAGCAGGCTTTACATCATCACCTCCAGATTTTTTTCTTTGACTTTGATTTGGAAGTTGATGGTGTCCCTCTAACATATCCATTGGGTGATGTCTTTGTAGGACTGTTGTCAGTTTGCTCGTCTTTAGGGGCATCCTTTTATTTTGGAGCAAGCACATGAGACATGGTGGTCTCATCATCCATCTGCACAGCTCAAAGGAGCACTTTAATTTCAAAGGATCTATACATCCAGAATTCTACATAGATACATATATGTATATAAGACAAATATGCAACTAAGGTTCATTCATTTTGGTATTGATATAGCTGTTTTCAGTAAGAGTTCTGTTAAATGCCAATATTCACTTACAACATTCTACTCTTGCCGGCACTCACATTCTTCGGAAGGAATTTCCAAATTCGTTCATGAGGGTCAGTATAAAATCTATAGTTAAAATGTACACTGGAGTTTTCTTTAAATGCTTCTCAAAGGAAGGAGCTTTGGGCAAAGATGAACTAAAATTTTTCTATTTTTTGGCGAAGAACTTAATCAGTATCAATTCAAATAAAAAGAAGGCTTGAAGCAAGGTGATTTGCTATCACCTTTTCCTTCCCATCTTTGTGCTGATATATTGCAAAGATCCATCTTGCGTCCTTGTGTTGCAAAGAGGGAGAAACATATGAAGCAGTTATTATCAAATTATTGGAACGATAATTAACTCTTAAAGATTACCTTTTCAATGTTTTCTTTATTCAACTCAAGGCCCGTCTCCTCATCAGTAACAGGTTCAACTGCAACTATTTCTGGAATTTTTTTCCATCAAACGACTCTGAATGCCCATCTTCATTGTCATCACAGAACTTGGACAAGACCCGCATGATCCTTGTAGTTTCAGTCTTATAACATTCCCATCAATCTCGTGTAACACCACATTTTCTCCATCTGCAATAAGGTATGGCCGTACTTCATCTAGAACAGACTCAACATTTTTTGCAGTTAGTGGTAATTCTATCACAGCAGGATCTGGAGTAGCGATAGCTTAACATAAAGAAACACAAGTCAAAAGAACAGCATAGTGCAAGCCTTTCAGAAAAAAAAAATATGCTACATAAAGAGAAAAACCCATCCAGCACGAATTATTATGTGTATAAATTACTAGCTTAGTTTCGTGAAACTTAGAAATAAACAATAACCCACCATGTACCGTGTGTATAGTGAGATGGAACTACATTTAATTTAACACAACAGAAACATCATAAAACTTGCTCACAGAACCGCCTTCGCAATCAGTAGCAGACACCCACACAAAAAATTCACAGGAGAGCAGAGCAAAAGCACATCAACTTATACTTGAGGGGGGCATCATACATAACTTATAATAAAGATTAAAAAATGAGTATAAACCAATCATATCTTGGCTAAATAAGTACTGAACCCAAAACCATCCCAATTAACCATCCCAATAACACATGATGCTAGAGGTTACTAGAGGTTCACATGGTATTGTGATCCCATTAACCATCCCAATAACACAGATGCTCACTTTAACAAGGAGCTCAAAAAGGAAGTGTTCATGGATCTTATAAATGCTAGTTAACATCTCCTTCTCTGAGGTTATTCTTATATCATGTTCAAGTAAACATTGTACGTCATAGACACACTATTTAATATTGAAAGGTACTTACATACCAAGGCCTGGTTTGGGCTTGATTCTGCTTTTCAAAAAGCTGCAACAGAAGCAGCTTTTAATGGCAGCCTTCCACCTGACATCAAAAGCTGGCCCAAAATTGAACTGGTTTCAGAATTTTTTTGATTAGCTGCTGTTACCAAAGAGAGCTTCTTTTTTAAAAAAAACAAGCAGAAGCAAACAAGAAAAGCAATCCCAAACCCAGCCCAAATAGGAAATCTGACCTAGCACAACTTAAACTAATTTTATCAAATAGCAATTTTACTACCTTCATTAAGTGTTCAAAGGCTCTAAACAAAATAGAAAGCTCAAAAGACAATGTTTGGGTACTTCAAACAGAACCAGGATACAAGAATTGATATTAAATCATATATAGGTTGGACTTGATTAGTTAGAACTTGCAAAGCCCAAAAACACCAGCTTGCCACACTTTAAAACTCTTTCCAAGAAAACTTTGTTCTTAAAATCCTCTTGCATGGTCAAAGAATGACAACCATTGTGATTCATGCAATGAAAAACCATAAGCACGCCATATCTAGCAAGGAAAAAACATACATTCAATGCTTACCAAGTATACTTCACCAAGTGATTGACAAAATCCACTGGAGTATTTTGTCAAACACTAGGTGGGCATAAAAGGAACCATTTTTTGCAAGTGAGTTCTTTCACTGTTCTACACAGGCACGAACAAGGCACCAACACGAACATTTCACTCTACTTTATAGATTTCCTGACTCATAGTTTGGTTCTCAACATTTTAATATATCAAGCTAGCAAAATTTTCCTCCAAAATTCCGAGAAACGAACCTGACATCGATCAAGAAGATGGCAAACTTGGACCTGGCGAGGACATTCCAGGTCATCGCGGTGGTGAGGCTAAGGATGGTGTCGGAGGCGGCATCCCCCTCGAGCCCAGCCGAGTCGAGCACCCTGAACCTGAGGTCCCCGACCTTGGTGACCCCCTTGCGGATGTCCATGGTAACGTAAATTGTCGGCCAACCGATTCTTCCACTCGTATAACGCCACATCAGTATCGACACCACCGATAGCCAAGTACTGCTCGATAAGCGCCAAAGCTGCACCGGATCACCAGCGACCGTCGTTGCCACCGTCGGGAGGTCCAGAGTGATCACGATTACAATCGCCTCAGCCACTGCACTCCATCGCCAGAGCTCGTAGCCGACGCTATCGCGGGCTTTCAGTACTCGGGTCATCCACTAGAGAAGCATCTTGTCGCCGTCGACACCTCTATTGGACCGTCTGACTGTCACCTACGAGAACGCTAGAAGCGTGGTCCCCTCATCCACTACTTTCGAGCCATCAGGCTTGCCAGCGATACCCGGATCCGCCCCCTCTTCCCGTTCATGCCTCCGCGATGACCGCAGAACCCCCACTCGCCATCGATGGTGAAGCCTCCGTGCCATGGAGCCCAGTCAAGAACCCTCTGCCCAGCGTCGAATCCGTACGCCGTCGGTGGCAAGCTACTCCTCCTAACGAAAAGAAGCCCCTTTCCCTTATGGGATCAGAGTAACAAGTCAATTCTCTATCTTCCTCTGTAATATATAATAAGTGCATACAGTTCAAATTCTTAGGAGGGAAATAAAAACTTGAATGGAAACATAAGAGGGAAAACATTGATAAAAAAGTTTTCAGATGAAAATAATTACAGCGTACAAATAATGCGTGCCTGCCGCAAATGAGACTTCAACTACATGGAATGGTACTTATTATGACATTATTTTTTTAATATCATTGATAAAGTTTTTATAATATTATTATGTTTTGAAATAAATAAAAAAATTTCATACACAAATGATGACATCCATAATTTTTTTTCACGACCCTTATCTTTTTAGTTGTCATCTTATAGTACCTATTATGACCTTATTATTTTTGTCATTGATAAAGTTATTAATGATGATCATCTAATGAGCCGACATTAAATATATCATTAATGACATTTTGAGATGAGTGTCATCTATAAAGTGTCATTGTTAACGATTTTTGTAGTAGTGGTGTTTCACAATAGTCACCTAGTCTAGCGTGTTCCTACCCATTGAACCGACTTCTTGGGATCTCCAGTCAGACTCGGTTGGGTTGCCACTGTTGGTGATTATACTATGGGCTTAACCCCATCCCCCTCGATAATTTTAGGATTAATGTCCTAGACAGACCCTTCGTCAAGTGGTCTGCAAGGTTCTTTTCTGACTTTATATAGTCAAGAACCACATATTTGCCTAATAGGCTCTTTATTGACTTGAAGCGCAGCTGCAGGTGCCTGTTCGTCTTAGAATTCACAGAATCATGCTTTAGTAGTTTTATAACAGATTTATTATTATTTTATAGATATTACAGGAACCGGATGAACAGAAACATGCATATGCATAATAAGATTTCTAAGCCATTCGACTTCTGTACAGGTAGTGCCCAAAGCTATCATTTCAGAGTTCATTATACTTCTGGCTATGATAGTTTGTTTACATGATCTCCAGGAGATTGTAGCTCCTGCTAGGGTAAAAACATATCCGTAGTAGATTTCATATCATGTGAATCAGTTACGCAATTTGCATCTGAGTAACCTTCTATGATATCAGAGTATCTAGTATAATGAAGTTTATAATCTAGAGTACCCTTAAGATATCTAAAATACTCTGTCCAATGCAGTCCAATATGATTGATTTGGGTTACTAGTATATCTACTTAGTCTCCTAATGGCAAATAAAATATCAGGTTTGGTCCTATTTGTTATGTACTAAGGGACACAATCATCTGTGAATATCTATATTATTCTATAGATGATCCTTCATTCTTCTTGAGAAAAATATTACTGTCATAAGGAGTAAGGACATATTTTTTGTCAAAAAATTCAAACTTTTTTAGCATTTTCTCAATTGAATGTGCTAAGGATAAAGTGTCACGTCCCGCTCCCATAGGAGCGATCGTCCTCACTAAGGTGATGCCGCATGATCCTAAATTGCGCTCGTGTAAGGCGGGTTCCATAACGGCGATTTTAGCGGCTGCGACGGGGTCGTCGCACAGAAGTTCCAAGCAGAGACATTGAATAATAGCAGTAGAAATTTGAAGCAAACAAAAGTTATTCAAAAGAAGCTCTTTATTGATATTGAAACCAAGGTTACAAAGTGCGCAAGGCCAAGATTACAATTCACTCAAGCTCACTCTTCTCACATTACAAGTCACTCAGCTCTCTCTCATCTCCAAATACAAGTCTTGAGCCAGCGGATGCTTCGGAAGGTGACGTCCATACATTATGTCCCGTATAAGTCTTGACTCCATACGGCCGCACGTTTGAATCGTCAATGAACTCCGTGCCTCGACGCATCCAAGCGAGCTCCACGCCACGAGCTTCTACCTGTGCCTGCACATGAAACTATGTGGGTGTCAGTACTCAACTGTACTGGTGGAATAAGCTCCTCGTCCATCCATACAAAACCGACATGTTTGACTTACTTTGTGCAACTTAGTCCCTTTATGATTGTTTTTCTACTCTTATCTTATAATCAGTTTCAGGACATACGTCTTGGCCTATTTTGTGTCTCAAGACCATCCCGTGCTTGCGACATTAACGTTAACCTATCATGTCGTGTTTGCCTTACGGTCCAAAATCAACGACGCAACTACTCGGTAAGACTCCATTTTCATATGACCGTGCTACAAATCTATCGTGTCGTGCCTCGCAACTCAGTGAGACTTAACCATATCGTCGCCTCGCGGCCTTTGCTACTTTGATCACCAACTGACCCAATCAAGACTTGTGGGTTAAGTGTCACTCGACTGACTTTGCCTTGCGGCGTTTCTAACTTAAACTCAAGACAACTCAAACCAACTTATGCAACTTATATGCCGACAACTCAAGACTCGATGCCACATCTCGTGCCGAAGTACGGTATCTTCGTTGCAGCCAAATCTTAGGCCCAAACATTGTCTTCCAATCGTTCACATATTCGATTCGACTCATTGATATATAGTGAACACAACACTCGACTCAATCCAAGGGCATACACGCGGATCGCCGCCCATGCCGACTTATCTATATGAACTAGTCACTAGCGTCCAACGCTATAATGAACTCCTTTTGTAGCTTTTATTTAGACAGACGTCCCTTGCCAGCACGAGTAGCTAGCTCCGCTGCAAGTTCCAGCTAACTCGTGCGGTCATCCAGCACAGCTACGAATGTCTACCATCGCAACGGTTTTCATGGGCCGCCTGGGTCGTCGTTCGAAAAACAGTTTATTTTACCTCGTACAAGTTATCCAATGACCATGCAAGACTCGACTAGAACTGACGTCTCACACAGTCAAACTACTTCTAGTGTTACCATCTCTTTAGGGCCAAGTTCAATACTTCTCACATCTGAGACCTTACCTCGACGATCCAGTCGCGAGCATTCTTCTTTCTTGCCCTATCATTTCACTCAACTCAAGAACAACTATTTGAAGCACTTTTCAAACTCAATGAATCAATCGTGGTCCGTGCCTTAAAATACTAAGTCCGTGACATCGTGTCTTAAACCAACTTAAAACTCTATGTGACACCATCGCCCAAGTCATACTCTATATGATGAGCCTTACGATCGTGAGACTATGTGGTTATACCCAGCCGTAGAACTCATATGACCATGCTTGCTACTACTCCTGATAGCTTAACATAACTTGTCTAACTTACTTTGCAACAACTTGACGAGCAAAGGCTGCGTCAAGCCTTGCATCGTGGAAATGTGCCGTGCACGCGTTCAACTTTGAACAATCAAGTTATTTGAGGTGCCTAGACTTATGCCACAAGCCGTACAATACAACTTAACCCGTCGGACGAACAGAGGCTATGCCACGCCTTGGGCGATGAGATCGTGCATGCTTTATGAAACATTTGTGCGGATGACACCTATGAATAGGCTAACTCCTAGCTTGTGGCAAAGACCAACTTATCCTTCTCCCAAGCTACGGGACGAAGGATTGAGTGTCATTTTCAAAGCACGTCGTTCACCAACTCTAAGCCGACCGTTGGACCTTTCATATTCTAACTCAATTCGATCCGTCAGAATTATTTTCTTATCTATGTGGATTCGTCTCTTTTATTATCATGTCTACTTGTGTAAGTTAAAAACATACGATTTATTATATGAAGGCTAAGATGAGGCGAGTTCACCGAAACTACCCCACCTGAGCAAGCGGTCGCCTTGACCGAGCGATGTCTTCGAGCAGCCGTTGCAAGGCTAAGTTCGAACGCCGTCGGCGTTTCGATTCCTCCGATTAACTGAGCAGGACGGGATACTACATAAAGTATAGCCCTTTTTGCATTTGGACACTTGTATTCCTAGAATCAGATTTGCTTCACCTAGATCTTTCATATCAAACTGGTTAGATAAATAATTTTTAGTGTTATATTTATCAATTCCAGTGAAGATCCTACAATAAGGATATCAACATACAAACAAAGATAACACAACTTCCATTTGAATTTTTGGAATACAAACATTTGTCATATTTATTTGGCACAAAACCAAATTCTAAAATGACTTGGTCAAATTTGTTGTGCCATTGCTTGGGAGCTTACTTTAGGCCATAAAGTGATTTTACTAATCTGCAAACCTTCTTTTCTTGACCTTTAGCAATGAAACATTTAGGTTGTTCCATGTATATTTCTTCTTCTAAATCTCCATTTAGAAATGCTGTCTTTACATCCATTGATGGATCAGCATATCATGAATGGAAGCTAAGGCTAGAAGGGCTAAATAGAAGTGATCATAGCTACAGGAGAGTAGGTATCAAAATAATCTATTCCCTTTTTCTGGGTAAAGCCTTTGGCTACTAATCTAATCTTGTATTTCTCTATGGTACCATCAGCTCTAAGTTTCTTTTTGAAGATCCACTTACAACCTATGGGTTTACTACCTAAAGGTAGGTCAGCTAAAAACAAAGTATTATTCTCCATAATGGAGTTGTACTCATTGTCAATAGCTTTTTTCCAGAAAGGGGTATCATGAGAGGATATGGCTTCTTCATTTGAGGGATCACCCTCTATCAAAAATGTGAAGAATCCTTCTCCTAAATTCTTTTCAATCATTTCTCTTGTACCAGAAATTCCAACAATCTAAGAGTTAGTCCGGGTCTATGTGTAGACTGTATCCGAACGCTCCTAATGGTAAAATTTTCGCTCCACCAGAATCTCGTTGCCGCACACGATGTAGAGAGAGTGATCCACGACTTAGCTCTGCCCAGAGCAACAACGAGGAAAGGACGAGATTTGGGAAGATGAAATTTAGAGAGAGTTGGACGTAGATTTTTCAGTGTGTGAGAAGAGAAGAAGGAACTCAATATATAGGCTGATTTGGCAACGGCTAGAAATTATGAAGAATAAATGTAAACGTTACAAAGTAATGACAAATGCAAAAAAACGAGATACATTGTATCTGGACAGAATTCAAGTGTCAAACGTTACAAAAATAAATGAATAATAACGGTTGAAAAAATTCAATGAGGAGCAAAATTTTTTTAGGATCTCAACTCGAACCCGAACACGAAGACACGGCATTCAGCACCCGCAAATGGGGGCACGTACCCGTTACGTGCACCAAACCGAACCGAGCCGGATTAGGTCGGATGGTGGCGCGCACGTGTGGCCCATGGGACATCCACACAAAACTTCAATGATGCAATGAAAGCACAAGTAACATGAGCACAAGTAAAATCCCATACTTGCCGATGTGGGACTATTAGTTTGTGCTGTACTTGAGCTTTTTTGCTCACCACATACGGCCAACAAATAGTACATTCTTTTACTACAGAATAGGTTAGAGATTGAGAAGTGGGTGCATGAAAGGCTGAAGTTACGAAGGGATGGGCGGACAGTATATGCTCATTTCTAATTTATCATTATTGTACATTTGTACCCCGATCACAGGGTGGGTAGATATACTGTGAACATGTGATGCTAATGACAATAATTTTTTCTGTTCAATATGACAAATTTAGCTTCCGAGTATATAACATATTCATATACTATGTCCTTTCTTTTGTGAAAGTGGCTTTCTGTCTTTCTTGAGATGACAACTCCTGATGATATTGTAGAATTTAGAATGTTTCATTTGATTCAGCTGTTAGAATTTACTTGACACAGGAGATTTATGGAATAGTCCTTTGGCTGCAAAATATTTTCTGCCTATTGGTTGATAGGTCACGAGGGCTTATGATTTGTTCTATAGATTCAAAGGAAAAGGATCAAAGATTAGGACAACCATCAGTTGGAACCCTTATTCTTGATAGGTCTCGAACTGTCAGTTGAAAAACCTAAACATACTGTGATAATCATTCTGTCAGCTTTTCCACCGAAACTAAGTTATAGCACAAACTCCAAACATGAGGATGCCGAACAACCTTGAGAAAGAGCTTCTCACCAAAATCCATTGTCAAGTGCACGTCCCCAATGCCCTCAACTGTAGCTTTGTCATCAATCTTCACACGTCCAAACCTACCGCCTTGTTATGATGTGAAGATCCTCCTCCATGGAATGGTATGATATAACGTTCCCGTGTTCCAAGATCCAATCGTCGTCATGACACACGCCACAAGGTTCTTGTGTGTCGGTTGTTGCGATGATGAGATCTCTCTCAGCCATAAAATCTTCCTGAGCATATCCTTACCTTTAATCTTCTCCATTTTGAGCATGCAGTCCCGCTTAAACTGACCTCGTTTGTGTTGGAGTGGGTGGGGTTCCCAACCTATGTGGAGAAGATCCCGGAGTGCGACGAGCGCCGTTCGATGTCGGAGAAGCTCGGAAGTAGGCGTTGCTGCTGCTGCTGCCCCTAAGGGGGGTTCTGGACTGAGGCTACCGAGTTCGGCCCGAACTCGGTGCCAGGCCGAGTTCTGGCCGAACTCGGTCTGGCCCTTCCAGAAGTTGGCCGTCCAGTGCTGTTTGCCCGACACAGAGTTCTGGCCGAACTCTGTGTCGTCGGGGCTGAAGCGGGATTTCGGGTGAGTTTTCACCACTGGATCTAATCCAACGGTCCAGGTTGGTTGCGGGATTGGGAGTTAAGTTGGGATTTCCAAACCCTAATTCAGTGTGCAACGTAACACAGAAAAGAGAGGAAGGAGGCAAGAGTGCCATTGCAACTTCGGAGAAGAAGACGGAGGATTGAAGGTCGCTATTCGAAGGAGATCGTGTTCGGGTAATTTCTACTCGTCGTTCTCGCTCTTCGTAGCCTTGTAATCATTGTTCTTATCTCTGAGTGTTGTGGGGATCCGATTTGGATCGGGAGGAGTTTGTAGAGGGTGTAATTCTTCTATTCCATTAGTGGAGGCTTCTCAGGGTTGGACTCCGATCGTCCCGTGGTTTTTTCTGCAAGGGTTTTCCACGTCAAAAATTCTCTGTGTCTGCGTGGATTATTTGTGTGTTTGTTTTTGGGTTCGTGCGTTGTATTGCTCGGTCCTCTCGTAGGTACTCTCCGATTTGGAGAAAGTTTCCGCGCTTCTTTCCCAACAGAGTGGTATCAGAGCCAGGTTCTGGAATTCAGAAGGAGTGTCAGTAGTTGACAGAGAAACCAGAGAGAAGATGGACGCGAAGCCGGTGCGCATGGTGAATCTTAATGGCACAAACTATCATTATTGGCGGAGCAAGATGAAGGATTTGCTATTTGTCAAGAAGCTGCATCTACCCGTGTTTGCATCCGAGAAGCCCAGTGATAAATCCGAGGAGGACTGGACATTCGAGCACATACAGGTGTGTGGGTACATACGGCAGTTTGTTGATGAGAACGTGTACAACCACGTTGCCAATATTGAGCACGCGAAGACGTTGTGGGATAAGCTGGAATCCTTGTATGCAAAGAAGACCGGGGTAAACAAGTTGTTCTTGATCCGAACGATGATGGGTCTGCGATACAAGGATGGGGCGTCTATTTCGGACCACTTGAGTGATTTCCAGGGCGTGGTTGACCAGCTATCTTCTATGGAGTCAAGTTCGACGACGAAGTTCATGGACTACGGCTGCTGTGTACATTGCCAGACTCGTGGGAGACCGTACGAGTATCTATGATCGCTTCTGCTCCAAGGGCGTGGTCAGTCTGGAGTTTGTCAAGAGCGGGGTGTTGAATGAAGAGATGCGGAACGTTCTCAGGGCACTTCATCCACATCCCACACTCAGAGGCATTGGTTTCAGAGAGCCGCGGAAGGGGCAAAAGCAGAGGTCCAGGTGGTGGCAGAGACAAGAGCAGGGGGAAGTCCAAGGGTCCTACGAGGACTCAGAGTGTTACCATTGTGGTAAGAAGGGCCATATCAAGCGGAACTGTTTCGTTGGAAGAGAGAGAAGAAGGGCGATAAGGGGAAGCAAGAAGAGAACACTACAGCGGCGGCCTCGATGCATGGAGGCGATGTGATCGTCGTAGGTGATGTGGTCATTACTAACCTCACCTGCGATGACAATTCTTGGCTGGTGGACTCAGGAGCTTCAGCACATGTATCTCACAATAGGGCACTGTTTGCCACTTACACGACAGGCGACTGTGGCGTATGGAAGTGGGCAATAGAAGTATCGAAGGCGGTTGCCGTTGGAGATGTGCATTTGAGAACGAAGACAGGTGCGGTTCTTGTTCTCAAGGATGTTCGTCATGTCCCTGATATCCGTTTCAACCTGGTGTCGGTTGGAAGGTTGGATGACGAGGGATTCTTCAGTCTCTTCGGGAATAGTCAGTGGAAGCTTTCCAGAGGTTCGATGGTGATTGCCAGAGGAAGCAAGAAGTCCGGTCTCTACTATATGGAGGGGAGCGCACAGGAGGCACAGGAGGTGAACGCAGTCAGTGATGCGTCTACCGAGTTGTGGCACAGGCGACTCGGCCATATCAGCGAGAAGGGGATGAGCTACTTGGTGAACAGGAAGGTGATTCCGGGGCTCAAGTCTACAAAGTTGGAGAAGTGCACGCACTGTTTAGCTGGGAAGCAAAATAGGGTGTCTTTCCAAAGTCACCCAAGTTCGAGGAAGACGTTGCTCGAGTTGATTCACTCGGATGTCTGCGGTCCTATGAAGGTAAAATCTCTTGGTGGTGCTTCTTACTTTGTAATCTTTATTGATGACTGTTCCAGGAAGGTTTGGGTCTATGCCTTAAAGACCAAGGATCAGGTGCTGCCTACTTTCAAGGAGTTTCAGGCCTCTGTTGAAAGGAAGACGGGTAAGAAGTTATTGTGTGTTCGGTCCGACAATGGCGGCAAATACATCGGTCCCTTTGATACGTATTACAGAGAGCAGGGGATACGACACCAGAAGACTCCGCCAAAGACACCTCAGCTCAATGGTGTAGCGGAGCGCATGAACAGGATACTGATGGAGAGGATGCGGTGTTTGCTGTCAGAAGCAAACTTGCCGGGCAGTTATTGGGGTGAGGCTCTTCTCACAGCTGCTTATGTTATTAATTTGTCTCCTAGTGCTCCTTTGCAGGGTGATGTGCCTGACAAAGTATGGTATGGCAAAGAGCCATCATACAATCACCTGCGGGCGTTTGGTTGTAAGGCCTTCGTGCATGTATCGAAGGACGAGAGGACAAACTTGAGCCGAAGACGAGGCGATGCATCTTTGTCGGCTACGGTCGGGATGAGTTTGGCTATAGACTCTACGACCCAGTGGAAGGAAAGCTCTACAGAAGCAGGGACGTGGTGTTCGTCGTGGATCAGACCATGACCAACACTCAGAATTCTGAGACGCCTTCTGAGGCTGAGGAATTGCCTGAGTTAGAGTCATTTTGCTTCGAGCAGTTTCCAAAGGACATCGCAGAGGATCCAGTTATGGGAGAGCCAGTACATGGAGTTGCTCAACCTTGATCATCAGCCTGCTGATGGTGGTCAGGGTGTCCTTCAGGAGGATGAGCATGCCGGAGAGGCAGTTCCTGAAGGGGAGGAGACTGTCGGTATACAGCCAGCACCAGTGGTTCCTTTGAGGAGGAGTGACAGGGATCGTCGACCATCTACGAGATACTCACCAGATGAGTATGTGCTATTGACTGACGGAGGAGAGCCCGAAAGTTTTACAGAGGTTATGGAAGACGAACACAGGCAGGAGTGGATGGAGGCTATGCAGGAGGAGATGAGTTCCTTGCACACCAATTCCACTTATGATCTGGTGCGGTTGCCAAAGGGCAAGAAGGCTTTGAAGAATCGATGGGTGTTCAGAGTGAAGCAGACGGATGATGCTACTCGCCCTCAATACAAGAGAGGCTGGTAGTTAAAGGCTACGGTCAGCAGAAAGGCGTGGATTATGATGAGATCTTTTCGCCTGTCGTCAAGCATTCGTCTATTCAGGTGGTGCTAGCATTAGCAGCCAGTCTCGACTTGGAGGTCGAGCAGATGGATGTGAAGACGGCATTCCTCCATGGTGATCTTGAGGAGAAGTTGTACATGGAGCAGCCAAAGGGATTCTGTGAGAAGGGCAAGTCACATTTGGTCTGCCGGTTGAGAAAGAGCTTGTATGGTCTGAAGCAGGCTCCGAGGCAGTGGTACAGGAAGTTCGAGTCGTTTATGGGGGAGCATGGTTATGCACGGACGACGTCGGACTACTGTGTATTTGTAAGGTATTTTGCCGATGATGATTTCATCATTTTATTGCTCTATGTTGATGATATGCTATTAGTGGGTCGGAATGCCACTAGGATAGCGGAGCTGAAGCGCCAACTGGGCGCGGCCTTCTCTATGAAGGATTTGGGCGCAGCGAAGACTATTCTTGGGATGGAGATCAGCCGAGAGAGAGAGTCCAAGCTGCTACACTTGTCCCAAATGAAGTACATTCATCGGGTACTTCAGTATTTCGGGATGGACGGGTCGAAGAAAGTGAGTTCCCCTCTTGCGGCTCACTTTAAGCTTACTGAGGAGCAGTGTCCATCTACCGAGGACGAAAAGGAAGATATGGAGCGAGTTCCATATGCCTCAGCTGTGGGAAGCCTTATGTATGCCATGGTGTGTACGAGGCCAGATATTGCTCATGTAGTTGGTACGGTTAGCAGGTATCTTTCAAATCCTGGAAGGGTACATTGGAGTGCGGTCAAGTGGATTCTACGATATCTTCAGGGCACTACTGATTGGAGACTTTCTTTTGGTGGTGACGAGCCGAAGCTGGTTGGGTATACTGACGCTGATATGGTTGGAGATGTAGACACGAGGCGATCAACTTCGGGCTACGTGATGATGTTTGCGGGAGGAGCGGTGTCATGGCAGTCGCGGTTGCAGAAGTGTGTTGTCTTGTCGACAACAAAGGCAGAGTACATTGCGGCGACGGAGGCTTGCAAGGAGCTGTTGTGGATGAAGAAGCTGTTGCAGGAAATGGGACTGAAGCAAGAGCAGTATACTTTGCTTTGCGACAGTCAGAGTGCTATTCACCTTGTGAAGAATCAGACGTTTCATAGCCGGTCCAAGCACATCGAGACTCGGTATTATTGGATACGGGATGTGGTTGAGAAGAAGGACGCGAGCTTGAGAAGGTTCATACAGATGACAACGGAGCTGATATGTTCACGAAGATTCTACCAAGGGAAGTTTAGTACTGCAGGCAGATCGTCAGGATGACGATATCCTCCCCATAGTTATGAAGGGGGAGATTTGTTGGAGTGGGTGGGGTTCCCAACCTATGTGGAGAAGATCCCGGAGTGCGATGAGCGCCGTTCGATGTCGGAGAAGCTCGGGAAGTAGGCGTTGCTGCTGCTGCTGCCCCTAAGGGGGGTTCTGGACTGAGGCTACCGAGTTCGGCCCGAACTCGGTGCCAGGCCGAGTTCTGGCCGAACTCGGTCTGGCCCTTCCAGAAGTTGGCCGTCCAGTGCTGTTTGCCCGACACAGAGTTCTGGCCGAACTCTATGTCGTCGGGGCTGAAGCAGGATTTCGGGTGAGTTTTCACCACTGGATCTAATCCAACGGTCCAGGTTGGTTGCGGGATTGGGGAGTTAAGTTAGAATTTCCAAACCCTAATTCAGTGTGCAACATAACACAAGAAAAGAGAGGAAGGAGGCAAGAGTGCCATTGCAACTTCGGAGAAGAAGACGGAGGATTGAAGGTCGCTATTCGAAGGAGATCGTGTTCGAGTAATTTCTACTCGTCGTTCTCGCTCTTCGTAGCCTTGTAATCATTGTTCTTATCTCTGAGTGTTGTGGGATCCGATTTGGATCGAGAGGAGTTTGTAGAGGTTGTAATTCTTCTATTCCATTAGTGGAGGCTTCTCAGGGTTGGACTCCGATCGTCCCGTAGTTTTTTCCCGCAAGGGTTTTCCATGTCAAAAATTCTCTGTGTCTGCGTGGATTGTTTTGTGTTTTGTTTTTGGGTTCGTGTGTTGTATTGCTCGGTCTCTTGCAGGTACTCTCCGGTTTGGGGAAAGGTTTCCGTGCTTCTTTCCCAACAGAGTGGTATCAGAGCCAGGTTCTGGAATTCAGAAGGAGTGTCAGTAGTTGACAGAGAAACCAGAGAGGAGAGATGGACGCGAAGCCGGTACGCATGGTGAATCTTAATGGCACAAACTATCATTATTGGCGCAAGATGATGGATTTGCTATTTGTCAAGAAGCTACATCTACCCGTGTTTGCATCCGAGAAGCCCAGTGATAAATCCGAGGAGGACTGGACATTCGAGCACATACAGGTGTGTGGGTACATACGGCAGTTTGTTGATGAGAACGTGTACAACCACGTTGCCAATATTGAGCACGCGAAGACGTTGTGGGATAAGCTGGAATCCTTGTACGAAGAAGACCGGGATAAACAAGTTGTTCCTGATCCGAACGATGATGGATCTGCGATACAAGGATGGCGTCTATTTCGGACCACTGAGTGATTTCCAGGGCGTAGTTGACCAGCTATCTTCTATGGGAGTCAAGTTCGACGACGAAGTTCAGGGACTATGGCTGCTGTGTACATTGCCAGACTCGTGGGAGACCGTACGAGTATCTATGATAGCTTCTGCTCCAGAGGGCGTGGTCAGTCTGGAGTTTGCCAAGAGTGGGGTGTTGAATGAAGAGATGCAGACGTTCTCAGGGCACTTCATCCACATCCCACCACTCAGAGGCATTGGTTTTAGAGCGTGGAAGGGACAAAAGCAGGGGTCCAGGTGGTGGCAGAGACAAGAGCAGGGGAAGTCCAAGGGTCGTTACGAGGACTCAGAGTGTTACCATTGTGGTAAGAAGGGTCATATCAAGCGGAACTGTTTCGCTTGGAAAGAGGAGAAGGGCGATAAGGGGAAGCAGAAGAGAACACTACAGCGGCGGCCTCGATGCATGGAGGCGATGTGATCATCGAGGTGATGAGGTCATTACTAACCTCGCCTGCGATGACAATTCTTGGCTGGTGGACTCAGGAGCTTCAGCACATGTATCTCACAATAGGGCACTGTTGCCACTTACACGACAGGCGACTGTGGCGTATTGATGATGGGCAACGAAGATGTGTCGAAGGCGGTTGCCGTTGGAGATGTGCATTTGAGAACGAAGACAGGTGCGGTTCTTGTTCTTAAGGATGTTCGTCATGTCCCTGATATCCGTTTCAACCTGGTGTCGGTTGGAAGGTTGGATGACGAGGGATTCTTCAGTCTCTTCGGGAATAGTCAGTAGAAGCTTTCCAGAGGTTCGATGGTGATTGCCAGAGGAAGCAAGAAGTCCGATCTCTACTATATGGAGGGGAGCGTACAGGAGGCACAGGAGGTGAACGCAGTCAGTGATGCGTCTACCGAGTTGTGGCACAGGCGACTCGGCCATATCAGCGAGAAGGGGATGAGCTACTTGGTGAACAGGAAGGTGATTCCGGGGCTCAAGTCTACAAAGTTGGAGAAGTGCACGCACTGTTTAGCTGGGAAGCAAAATAGGGTGTCTTTCCAAAGTCACCCAAGTTCGAGGAAGCCGGCGTTGCTCGAGTTGATTCACTCGGATGTCTGCGGTCCTATGAAGGTAAAATCTCTTGGTGGTGCTTCTTACTTTGTAACCTTTATTGATGACTGTTCCAGAAAGGTTTGGGTCTATGCCTTAAAGACCAAGGATCAGGTGCTGCCTACTTTCAAGGAGTTTCAGGCCTCTGTTGAAAGGAAGACGGGTAAGAAGTTATTGTGTGTTCGGTCCGACAATGGCGGCAAATACATCGGTCCCTTTGATGCGTATTACAGAGAGCAGGGGATACGAAACCAGAAGACTTCGCAAAAGACACCTCAGCTCAATGGTGTAGCGGAGCGCATGAACAGGACACTGATGGAGAGGATGCGGTGTTTGCTGTCAGAAGCAAACTTGTCGGGCAGTTATTGGGGTGAAGCTCTTCTCACAGCTTCTTATGTTATTAATTTGTCTCCTAGTGCTCCTTTGCAGGGTGATATGCCTGACAAAGTATGGTATGGCAAGAGCCGTCATACAATCACCTGCGGCATTTGGTTGTAAGGCCTTCGTGCATGTACCGAAGGACGAGAGGACCAAACTTGAGCCGAAGACGAGGCGATGCGTCTTTGTCGGCTACGGTCGGATGAGTTTGGCTATAGACTCTACGACCCAGTGGAAGGAAAGCTCTACAGAAGCAGGGACGTGGTGTTCGTCGAGGATCAGACCATGACCAACACTCAGGATTCCGAGACGCCTTTTGAGGCTGAAGAATTGCCTGAGTTAGAGTCATTTTGCTTCGAGCAGTTTCCAGAGGACATCGCAGAGGATCCAGTTATGGGGGAGCCAGTACATGGAGTTGCTTCCAACCTTGATCATCAGCCTGCTGATGGTGGTCAGGGTGTCCTTCAGGAGGATGAGCATGCCGGAGGCAGTTTCTGAAGGGGAGGAGGCTGTCGGTATACAGCCAGCACCAGTGGTTCCTTTGAAGAGGAGTGACAGGGATCGTCGACCATCTACGAGATACTCACCAGATGAGTATGTGCTATTGACTGACGGGGGAGAGTCCGAAAGTTTTGCAGAGGTTATGGAAGACGAACACAGGCAGAGTAGATAGAGGCTATGCAGGAGGAGATGAGTTCCTTGCACACCAATTCACTTATGACCTGGTATGGTTGCCAAAGGACAAGAAGGATTTGAAGAATCGATGGGTGTTCAGAGTGAAGCAGACGGATGATGCTACTCGCCCTCGATACAAAGAGGCTGGTAGTTAAAGGCTACGGTCAGCAGAAAGGCGTGGATTATGATGAGATCTTTTCGCCTGTCGTCAAGCATTCGTCTATTCGGGTGGTGCTAGCATTAGCAGTCAGTCTCGACTTGGAGGTCGAGCAGATGGATGTGAAGACGGCATTCCTCCACGGTGATCTTGAGGAGGAGTTGTACATGGAGCAGCCAGAGGGATTCTGTGAGAAGGGCAAGTCACATTTGGTCTGCCGGTTGAGAAAGAGCTTGTATGGTCTGAAGCAGGCTCCGAGGCAGTGGTACAGGAAGTTCGAGTCGTTTATGGGGGAGCATGGTTATGCACGGACGATGTCGGACTACTGTGTATTGTGAGGTATTTTGCCGATGATGATTTATCATTTTATTGCTCTATGTTGATGATATGCTATTAGTGGGTCGGAATGCCACTAGGATAGCGGAGCTGAAGCGCCAACTGGACGCGGCCTTCTCTATGAAGGATTTGGGCGCAGCGAAGACTATTCTTGGGATGGAGATCAGCCGAGAGAGAGAGTCCAAGCTGCTACACTTGATCCAAACGAAGTACATTTACCGGGTACTTCAGCGTTTCGGGATGGACGGGTCGAAGAAAGTGAGTTCCCCTCTTGCGGCTCACTTTAAGCTCACTGAGGAGCAGTGTCCATCTACCGAGGACGAAAAGGAAGATATGGAGCGAGTTCCATATGCCTCAGCTGTGGGAAGCCTTATGTATGCCATGGTGTGTACGAGGCCAGATATTGCTCATGTAGTTGGTACGGTTAGCAGGTATCTTTCAAATCCTGGAAGGGTACATTGGAGTGCGGTCAAGTGGATTCTATGATATCTTCAGGACACTGCTGATTGGAGACTTTCTTTTGGTGGTGACGAGCCGAAGCTGGTTGGGTATACTGACGCTGATATGGTTGGAGATGTAGACACGAGGCGATCAACTTCGGGCTACGTGATGATGTTTACGGGAGGAACGGTGTCATGGCAGTCGCGGTTGCAGAAGTGTGTTGTCTTGTCGACGACAGAGGCAGAGTACATTGCGGCGACGGAGGCTTGCAAGGAGCTGTTGTGGATGAAGAAGCTGTTGCAGGAAATGGGACTGAAGCAAGAGCAGTATACTTTGCTTTGCGACAGTCAGAGTGCTATTCACCTTGTGAAGAATCAGACGTTTCATAGCCGGTCCAAGCACATCGAGACTCGGTATAATTGGATACGGGATGTGGTTGAGAAGAAGGACGCGGAGCTTGAGAAAGTTCATACAGATGACAACGGAGCTGATATGTTCACGAAGATTCTACCAAGGGGAAGTTTGAGTACTGTAGGCAGATCGTCGGGATGACGATATCCTCCCCATAGTTATGAAGGGGGAGATTTGTTGGAGTGGATGGGGTTCCCAACCTATGTGGAGAAGATCCGGAGTGCGATGAGCGCCGTTCGATGTCGGAGAAGCTCGGGAAGTAGGCGTTGCTGCTGCTGCTGCCCCTAAGGGGGGTTCTGGACTGAGGCTACCGAGTTCGGCCCGAACTCGGTGCCAGGCCGAGTTCTGGCCGAACTCGGTCTGGCCTTTCCAGCAGTTGGCCGTCCAGTGCTGTTTGCCCGACACAGAGTTCTGGCCAAACTCTGTGTCGTCGGGGCTGAAGCGGATTGCGGGTGAGTTTTCACCACTGGATCTAATCCAACGGTCCAGGTTGGTTGCGGGATTGGGGAGTTAAGTTAGATTTCCAAACCCTAATTCAGTGTGCAACGTAACACAAGAAAGAGAGGAAGGTGGCAAGAGTGCCATTGCAACTTCAGAGAAAGACAGGATTGAAGGTCGCTATTCGAAGGAGATCGTGTTCGGGTAATTTCTACTCGTCGTTCTCGCTCCTCGTAGCCTTGTAATCATTGTTCTTATCTCTGAGTGTTGTGGGGATCCGATTTGGATCGAGAGAAGTTTGTAGAGGGTGTAATTCTTCTATTCCATTAGTGGAGGCTTCTCAGGTTGGACTCCGATCGTCCCGTGGTTTTTTCCCGCAAGGGTTTTCCACGTCAAAAATTCTCTGTGTCTGCGTGGATTGTTTTGTGTTTTTGTTTTGGGTTCGTGCGTTGTATTGCTCGGTCCTCTCGCAGGTACTCTTCGGTTTGGGGAAAGGTTTTCGCACTTCTTTCCCAACTGAGTGGTATCACAGCCAGGTTCTGGAATTCAGAAGTGTCAGTAGTTGACAGAGAAACCAGAGAGGAGAGATGGACGCGAAGCCGGTACGCATGGTGAATCTTAATGGCACAAACTATCATTATTGGCGGAGCAAGATGAAGGATTTGCTATTTGTCAAGAAGCTACATCTACCTGTATTTGCATCCGAGAAGCCCAGTGATAAATTCGAGGAGGACTGGACATTCGAGCACATACAGGTGTGTGGGTACATACGGCAGTTTGTTGATGAGAACGTGTACAACCACGTTGCCAATATTGAGCACGCGAAGACGTTTGGGATAAGCTGGAATCCTTGTATGCGAAGAAGACCGGGGTAAACAAGTTGTTCCTGATCCGAACGATGATGGGTCTGTGATACAAGGATGGGGCGTCTATTTCGGACCACTTGAGTGATTTCCAGGGCGTGGTTGACCAGCTATCTTCTATGGGAGTCAAGTTCGACGACGAAGTTCAGGGACTATGCTGCTGTGTACATTGCCAGACTCGTGGGAGACCGTACGAGTATCTATGATCGCTTCTGCTCCAGAGGGCATGGTCAGTCTGGAGTTTGCCAAGAGCGTGGTGTTGAATGAAGAGATGCGGAGACGTTCTCAGGGCACTTCATCCACATCCCACCACTCAAGGCATTGGTTTCAGAGAGCCGCAGAAGGGCAAAAGCAGGGTCCAGGTGGTGGCAGAGACAAGAGCAGGGAAGTCCAAGGGTCGTTACGAGGACTCAGAGTGTTACCATTGTGGTAAGAAGGGCCATATCAAGCGGAACTGTTTCGCTTGGAAGAGAGGAGAAGGGCGATAAGGGGAAGCAAGAAGAGAACACTACAGCGGCGGCCTCGATGCATAGAGGCGATGTGATCGTCGTAGGTGATGAGGTCATTACTAACCTCGCCTGCGATGACAATTCTTGGCTGGTGGACTCAGGAGCTTCAGCACATGTATCTCACATAGGGCACTGTTTGCCACTTACACGACAGGCGACTGTTGCGTATTGAAGATGGCAACGGAGATGTGTCGAAGGCGGTTGCCGTTGGAGATGTGCATTTGAGAACGAAGACAGGTGCGGTTCTTGTTCTCAAGGATGTTCGTCATGTCCCTGATATCTGTTTCAACCTGGTGTCGGTTGGAAGGTTGGATGACGAGGGATTCTTCAGTCTCTTCGGAATAGTCAGTAGAAGCTTTCCAAGGTTCGATGGTGATTGCCAGAGGAAGCAAGAAGTCCGATCTCTACTATATGGAGGGGAGCGTACAGGAGGCACAGGAGTGAACGCAGTCAGTGATGCGTCTACCGAGTTGTGGCACAGGCGACTCGGCCATATCAGCGAGAAGGGGATGAGCTACTTGGTGTAGAAGGTGATGTCCGGGGCTCAAGTCTACAAAGTTGGAGAAGTGCACGCACTGTTTAGCTGGAAGCAAAATAGGGTGTCTTTCCAAAGTCACCCAAGTTCGAGGAAGCCGGCGTTGCTCGAGTTGATTCACTCGGATGTCTGCAGTCCTATGAAGGTAAATCTCTTGGTGGTGCTTCTTACTTTGTAACCTTTATATTGACTGTTCCAGGAAGGTTGGGTCTATGCCTTAAAGACCAAGGATCAGGTGCTGCCTACTTTCAAGGAGTTTCAGGCCTCTGTTGAAAGGAAGACGGGCAAGAAGTTGTTGGTGTTCGGTCCGACAATGGCACGAATACATCGGTCCCTTTGATGCGTATTGCAGAGAGTAGGGGATACGACACCAGAAGACTCCGCCAAAGACACCTCAACTCATGGTGTAGCGGAGCGTATGAACAAGATACTGATGGAGAGGATGCGGTGTTTGCTGTCAGAAGCAAACTTGCCGGGCAGTTATTGGGGTGAGGCTCTTCTCACAGCTGCTTATGTTTTAATTTGTCTCCTAGTGCTCCTTTGCAGGGTGATGTGCCTGACAAAGTATGGTATGGCAAAGAGCCTCATACAATCACCTGTGGGCGTTTGGTTGTAAGGCCTTCGTGCATGTACGAAGGACGAGAGGACCAAACTTGAGCCGAAGACGAGGCGATGCGTCTTTGTCATCTACGGTCGGGATGAGTTTGGCTATAGACTCTACGACCGTGGAAGGAAAGCTCTACAGAAGCAGGGACGTGGTGTTCGTCGAGGATCAGACCATGACCAACACTCAGGATTCCGGACGCCTTTGAGGCTGAGGAATTGCCTGAGTTAGAGTCATTTTGCTTCGAGCAGTTTCCAGAGGACATCGCAGAGGATCCAGTTATGGGGGCCAGTACATGGAGTTGCTCCAACCTTGATCATCAGCCTGCTGATGGTGGTCAGGGTGTCCCTCAGGAGGATGAGCATGCCGGAGAGGCAGTTCTGAAGGGGAGGAGGCTGTCGGTATACAGCCAACACCAGTGGTTCCTTTGAAGAGGAGTGACAGGGATCGTCGACCATCTACGAGATACTCACCAGATGAGTATGTGCTATTGACTGACGGGGGAGAGCCCGAAAGTTTTACAGAGGTTATGGAAGACGAACACAGGCAGGAGTAGATAGAGCTATGCAGGAGGAGATGAGTTCCTTGCACACCATTCCACTTATGACCTGGTACGGTTGCCAAAGGACAAGAAGGATTTGAAGAACGATGGGTGTTCAGAGTGAAGCAGACGGATGATGCTACTCGCCCTCGATACAAAGAGGCTGGTAGTTAAAGGCTACGGTCAGCAGAAAGGCGTGGATTATGATGAGATCTTTTCGTCTATCGTCAAGCATTCGTCTATTCGGGTGGTGCTAGCATTAGCCAGTCTCGACTTGGAGGTCGAGCAGATGGATGTGAAGACGGCATTCCTCCACGTGATCTTGAGGAGGAGTTGTACATGAGCAGCCAGAGGGATTCTGTGAGAAGGGCAATCAAGTCCATTTGGTCTGCCGGTTGAGAAAGAGCTTGTATGGTCTGAAGCAGGCTCCGAGGCAGTGGTACAGGAAGTTCGAGTCGTTTATGGGGGAGCATGGTTATGCACGGACGACGTCGGACCACTGTGTATTTGTGAGGTATTTTGCCGATGATGATTTCATTTTTTAGTTCTCTATGTTGATGATATGCTATTAGTGGGTCGGAATGCCACTAGGATAGCAGAGCTGAAGCGCCAACTGGGCGCGGCCTTCTCTATGAAGGATTTGGGCGCTGCGAAGATATTCTTGGGATGGAGATCAGCCGAGAGAGTCCTGCTACACTTGTCCCAACGAGTACATTCACCGGGTACTTCAGCGTTTAGATGGACGGGT